>CM034537.1:35513397-35548397 GCA_020002185.1 Paraescarpia echinospica | reverse complement strand
GCTCTCCTCTGCACTCTTTCTAGCATATCTATGTCCTTCCTGCGATATGGCCTCCACGCTTGAATACAATATTCTAAATGAGGCCTAACTATTGTTTTGTACAGCGGTATTATTAGCTCTTTTTCCTTATACGTTATGTTTCGCCTAATTAATCCAAGGATTTGATTTCCCTTTGAAGCTGCAATTCCGCACTGCTCTGAAACCTTCATATCAGCACTAATGGTTAAACCTAAGTCCTTTTCTTTTACAGTAGTACTTAGTACAGTACCCCCCATTGTATATTCTACCTCTTCGTTCCCATGTCCTGTGTGGAGGCATTTACATTTCCCAAAATTGAACAGCATTTGCCACTTTTCAGACCATTTGATCAACCTGTCAAGGTCATCTTGTAAATGCTGTCTATCTCCATCACTTTTAGTTCTACGCTTACATATAAACATCGCCGCGCTGTCACGCAAATCCTCGAAATGCGTGCTCAGATAATTCCGAGGAAGGTCGACGTGAGCGGTGCTTCTGGTGTCATCGGGGGTTTGATTACACAACTTCCTTTGTAAATGTTCGCTGTTACTGTCGACACTTTAATTCTAATCGTATTAGTGTGATGTTTCCAGGTGCAGCTTAAAAATAAAGACGTTACGCTTCTCCGGAAGAATGGTAGATTAATCCCTTACAGTTTGGCGCTAGAGATACAAACCGTATAGGAGGAAAACGTCCCCTCGATCGTGGCGATGCGGCGCTCTACACGCGACCACTGCTCCCCACAATATACGTAAAACAACTTACAATATCATTGAATGTGACATAATCAGCTGAGAACATATCACTACAAAAGCCAACAAACGGTTCGCCGCAATATATAGGTTTGCTGAGCGTCGTAAACAATGCTAATACTCCAAGCTCAGCGACCGGCTAACTGAGAAGAGTAGAAACTTGTGACGTCAGCCTTTCTACGAAATATGGCGCTGTCCGTACAACTTAATTTTTGTGTCTTCAACAAGTTTGTCTAGTAAACTACTGGTATAATATTCTTAATTTTAGTAACAAATTATTAGTTTGTATTACAACTTTCAGGTGCATAGATCTAGACATTTGCCTTTTGTTTCCCTTTACGATATATGCGCTAGTTTTAATAAGGTTAGTTGGTGTAAATATTGGTTTCTCACAACAACATCGTACCTATTCTGCGGTGTGATACCGTTTTGGCTATATGATGAACTCAAAATGTTACCCACACCGAATACTCACCCGCCAGAAAAGGCCCAATAAAGGCGCCAACTCCTTGCGCAAAGACCATCATTCCAAGAGCGGCGGAAAACCGCTCCATCCCGAGAAGATCGCGAAGTATAACAGTGCGCTGGGCTATTACGATGCCTGCGGAGAACCCAAGAGCAACTGAGCTGATCACCATCGTGAGGAAAGACTCGACGAACGGCAATAAGAGAGTGACCAACGCCATGATCATAATGGACGCGCTAAACGGAACGTATCTCTGTTGACGCACCAGTGGCAGATTGAAGACGAACCCAGACAGGAAGCGACCGGCGATGTCGCCGGCTGCGATGGCCGAGAGAGAGAACGCCGCTGTCTCGTTCGATAGCCCTATGTCTTCGACGACGGCCGGTAACAACATCCACACCGGCACAATAGACATGGCACACAGTCCCTGCGATACGGCCAATAAAGAGAACCGCCAGTCCTTCCATATGGCGACGTCTAATAGTAAGTTGATGTTGGTCGCCGCTCTGCGTAAACGCGACGATGTCTTACAGGAAAGAACGTTAACGTGCACAAGCTTATCGGCAGCTCCACCCTGTCGCGAAACTGGACTAGTTCTACCCGACGGCGCAGGGTCGCGCACCGGGGATTTCAACGCCTCTGTCTGCTCCTCGTCAGTATGTGATTCTTCTCCGCGAGCGGGATGTAACGGCACTACCGTAGTCGATTTTGGTCTTCTCGTTGGTCGGTAGAGGGCGCCACTAACGCAGCAATTGTACATGGCGGCACCGAGTATGAGAAGACCACCGGAGAAACCGTAATGCTCAAACAGAAATACCATCAACTGCGGCACGAAGAAGGCGCCGACACTGGCGCCCGTCGCGGCCAGCCCGAGGGCGATGCTGCGTTTCTCGTCGAAGTACTCAGTGACGACGACCAGTGAAGGAGTGTACACGAGACTTCCGCCAAGACCTGCAGTGTAACACATTATTAGTGATCAGACCACAGTTAACCTTCCTGTTATGTTGCAGAATAATATAATACCTAAAAAAATTTGATATTTGAAAGACACTTGTTTACGGGAAAAGAGTGCAGTGGATCAAGCATACTAGCAGGTTCAGTGCTAGCACGTATCGACAGTGAAATGACACAAATTTGGAAGAGTGTAGTTGACGGAGTGGGTTTTTGTCATTTTTCACAGAGCACACGTGGCTGCGGAAAAAATTGCTATTTGATAAATATTGATGGGCATCGCGCAAGGATGTGTTTTAAAAGTGCTGGAAGTATGTGATTTGGACGAAATTTGATCAGCATATCAATGACATGATGGCAGTAGCTGCGCAGACACTTCAGATGTTTGAATGGTACAGTTTGCTTATAATCTGACAAAACGTTAACGAGGCCTCCAATGGGAAAGACAACATTGGTGTGTGCCCACGTGGGGATAATTGTTTTAATTGATTCCTACACAATTGTTTGGGCCGCTTCTTGATAGGACAGTAGGTGGACCTATTAGCAACTGGTCCTGTGTGACATGATTTTACGATAACAATGAACGTAAAACATCCCTTTAATTACACCGATTACCTGCCATGATGGTGTAACTGAAGATCATATACTCGGTGCTGGTGGCGAAGGCGTTGAGAACACAACCTGTTCCGAACAACAGGCCTCCAAAGAAGACGACAATACGAGCCGAGAATCGACGACTGAGGGCGTTAGACAGCGGACCTGGAAAACACATTCACGCCACGCGATGACTATAACATACCTTAAAAAGATGCAATCTGTTCCTGGTTTTTATGTATTAGTTAATATAATGTTCTTAAGACTATACTAACTATGTTGAAGGTATACTTCCCGCCGAATCGTGTTTAGTAAGCCTGTAACAACGGTCGCAATTTGAAGGTACGATCCCGGAGCATGTTCAAATTGTAAACAAAACATCCAGTTTCAAAACTAGCTTTAATGGCAATACGGCCGAGTCGTACTGAGTTAACTGAATTACGCTTTGGTGTTCAACAATTTCCCATTTTTTCATGTTCAACTCAACAGACTTCCTGTTGCAAATTACTACGCTTACTAGTTCTGGGCAGAGGAACAAATTGTCTCTCTTTCATCATCAACTGATTAAGCACACATTTGAATCAAGTTCATGTTTGCTTCTATACATACTTATATAATATGCATAGCACGCCGAAGTGTACATTTTTTCAAACACATTCATAAGATAATTTGTTCCATCGTCCTCTGTGAGAATAAGTACTTTTTCATATCCAAACTACAATGTTGATTTGGTTAATACAACCTTGTACAGACTGGTTCTACAACCTTCAATATGTTTGAAGTATATATGTCTATCAATATCTTCATTCAATATTTAAAAGCAAAATTTATTTGATATTTTTATAGACCACTATACGTGTTATGTCACATGTTTTTCCAGCATGCAATATGGATTTTGGGGATAATTTGATGAATTCAGCGGTATCACGTTTGACTTGCTACAAATTGAAAAATCAACAAGTGCTATATTTTCTTGTGTGGTTTTCTACAGTGGTCCAAGATCAATACCTTTCTCTGGCTCCGGAATGAAAATTAATATTGAGGAGGAGACAACACGTTGGAAGACAGGGGGTGTGTGTGCCGTTGAAGATTTTTCGCGGTGACCTTCCACATTTTTACAAGTCCACACTCAATACTTCACTCTTGGACATGAGCGGAAGACGGGGGAATGGATGTTGATGATTGTTCACGGAACAATTACATTTTATTATGCAATTGTTCAAATTCAACAAGTTACAACTGTAATCTCACAAAAACAATAAAACAATATTAAAAACCTACAAAATATTGTGGCTAAACCATCCACTCTCAACACACCCACCACCATGATTTCGTCGCCTATGCCTTTGATGCTATACAGACATCCGACAAGTTAACAGATTTTGCTTGATGTAGGCCTTTTGTAGCCTGATAGAGGGCGACACTTGATCAGAATAGGTACACCAATGAAACAATGTATACGAATTAAAAACGGGTTTATACAAAATATCAAGAAACAAATAGGAACTTTTATCTAAACAATGTATGGCACGTTAGTATTCTATTCTCTAGGAATGTAATGCAAGAACCACTCACTGCAGCCAAACCTAATTGCGATGCCCGCGCCTCCCACCCACGCCGTCAGGGCGGCGCTGCTGTCAAAGCGACTGCGCAGCTGCAGGTAGATCAGACCGAACGACCGGTTGTAGCCGACGATGAGAAAGTGCATCAAAGCACAGCCAAAAACGCATATCCATCCCCACCCGCCGTCAGGAGCAGACCACTGCAAAACGGGGGCTTGGGTGTATTCAACGAGGCCTCTGGTCGACTTGGACGTGGCAGACGTCATTCTGAAAGGTGTAACATTGGAGCAGACCGCGTTGATTTAACAAGATTTAGCAAGATTATAATGCAGAGAATAAACCCCAGATGAATACCATCTAGTGAATCACCTGCTCCAACCCCGGCCTCCAGGAAAGGATCTCATCTCTGTATATGTCAGAATAGAGAGATACAAAGGGACATTCTTGCAGTTCCCTCTACAAAAGTCAGTGATTTCTTACACACTTGTGATACCAGCCAGAATGTTCAGTTTGAATAGGTATATGTTTGCATACCTACTTATTGTAATACTTCTTTTTTTCATCATTCGTTCATTCGTCACTCACACCCTCATATCTCGTACTTCATCCATCCACCCATCACTCATTCACCTACGTCATCTCTAATAAATGCTTATGATTACCTGTTTTAATATGTGAAATCTGTATAATTGCACAATTAATTTTGATTGATTCATGCCGAAACATTACGTTCTGATACACTTAAAGAGAAAAACAAGTTTGTTTTTACAGAACAATAAAGATTCTATTATGTTATGTTATATTATGTTATGTTAGATACATTTTCAATTCATTTCCATGCGGTAGCACATTTTAAAGTTGCATTTTTAAATCGTTCATCTGATATATATATATATATATATATATATAATTAAACGGGGCAAAAGACTGAAAGTAATAATCGCGTGCTACACGTTCATTCTTCCATTGGGCCGGACTTGGCGACCGGTACTTTTGCAAAACCATAATTTATCAAATAACATGAAATGCCAAAATGCCATATGTGGTAGCAAGTATTATCAAATAATTAAATAAATATCATTCATGTTGTACATAAATGTTCTTAAAGACAGTTAAAATGATATTTTAACTCAGAATGCAACTTTAAAACATGCCAAATGACAATTCGCTTAAACTGAGCAAAGCAAAGCGCTGCTCTAGCATTGAAACACCAACCTTTGGTATCACACGTTTGAAAACAAATCCAGTGATCGATGTCAAAACATATCTTAACCAATTTTATGCTACAAATGTATGCTTTATTTTACTTTTTCAATAATTCTAATGTGTAATGCGCATTTACAACATCAATATTTAAGTAATCGTCGAAGAAAATGTAATACGCAGCTAAATATTCTCTTTAGACTGATGAAACATAATATGTATGCATTTTAAATATTTTATGAATCTGTCGCAGAATTATTGAAGATGTCATTAATAAAACCTTTTTCAATTATAAGAAAACAACTATTTAAATCAAACCTGGATGAAGTTCACACGTGGTCAATGCATCCACTCGTGGCCGGTGTACAATCGGTATACAATCAATTACATATGCGTCCCTTCGTAGCTCCATAAATTAATGTTAAGATGTATAACTCGCGTGAAGCATTTTGGTATGAAAGCAAAAACACTAAAACATTAGTCTGCGCACGCAAATCAATTGTTCTGCGTACTTAGTGACGACATATAAAGCGAACTGCGTAAATGTCCTTCGTTGTTTTTCAAAACATAAAACACATTTTTGCTATCAAGTAATTATTACTGTAACATATAAAAAATTGAAAACAACTTATCCTCTAAACATGCATACACACGGGCCTATATTTCAACGCGTACTAAGCGCAATTATTCGAGTTTTTCGCAGTAGCCAGTACTAGCTATATCGACGAAGGATAGCATTTTACTCGAGCATTATAACAAAACAAACTCTATGCAGAACATCTGGATTAGTTTTGACAACATCGTAAAATACATTTAATCAATGTGTGTGGCTTGCAATTTAAAACATTATGTGCAATATAACATGAACTAACAAAACACGCATCAGAATGGTTTATAATTTATGGTTTATGTTGTACTGCAGTGCAGAAAGCCCACGTAAAATGTATCGTGTTGGTAATTCACCTATCCATCATATGAACTGTTCCCTAGCAAAAGCTCCGCCACCCGCAACATTTTACGTTTAACGACTATAATTGTTTATATAGACCTACGTGAATGACATTGCATTTGTTACTTTGAAAACTTTGCCGTATGTTACTGTCATAAAAAAAAAACTTTGTGGCAATAATTTCAACATAATATACGACGGAATGCACGGACGCACCATGTCTTCGGCATAGAACATACTTGGTCAGTAAGGTCACCTCGAGCTACCTGATATCAATCTATATACTACACACACCGATGCAATTGCTATACAAGAGCGTCATGACGTAAGAATATACCTTCTGCTGTGACTAGAAAGTCTCACTCTGTATTCTACTGGGCAATGTGAGTAAGAAATGTTTAAAAAGACTACCGATAAACTTATTATTGCTCACTGTCCACCTGAATTCGACGGGAACTGGTGCTCACAACCTGCCAGGTAATCAGTCACGCTCGGCCATCTATCTGGAACGCGTGTTACACAGTACAATGTCACAACGAACGCGCGCCAAGACGTCCTCCACGGGTGAGCGCGGTGTCGACGGCGTGTGTGAAAGCCCGCGACCACAAGAGGATTTCTCAATGAAAAAAGCCCTGCTAGATCTCCTGAAGGATGGCACTACCATCCAGACAATCGCCACGTCAATCAGTGAAACAATAATCAAAGAACTTCTAAAAACGCCAACTTTCATAGACATTCTCGTCACGTCAATCTTAAACTCTGACAACTTCAACAAAATCAAGGAAGAGTTGTACCAAGCATGCTGCATGGACATGACCAAAACATCCACAGCAATAACTGCAGTTGATAATAAAGTACGCAGGCTCGAACAGGCAAATATGGCGTTGGCTGACCAGCATGTGGGGTTGGCTGACCAGCATGTGGCGTTGGCTGACCAGCTAGACTTGGAGCAGTACAGCCGGCGCAACTGCCTCCTCTTTCATGGCATCCCTGAACAACAAAAGGAGACGACGACCAACGCGGTGATCGACCTGTGCAGCAAGTCGCTAGGGATCACGCTAGACTGCAAAGGCATCGACCGCAGCCATCGACTGGGAAAATCACAAGGCGATAAACCACGCCCAATCATTGTGAAGTTCGCGCGATACGAACAGCGACAACAGATCTTCGCAGCAAAACGAAAACTGAAAGGAACAAAAAATGTCACAACTGAGAACTTAACAAAAAGACGCAGTGTGTTGCTGACGAAAGCGCGATCTGCGGCCGGGGTGCAAGCAACATGGACTATCGACGGTCGCATTGTGTGTCTACTATCATCTGGACGCAAGGTAAACATTACCACCGAGCGCGAACTCAAACAACTTGAACGCTAAGTGAAGTGACTCCCGAAATTGTGTGTGTCTTTTTTTGCTTGTTTTGTTCCTCTGTAACGTGTTGACTAAACACTCTTTGTCTAGTTTAATGCCAAGGCATAGGTTGTCGTTAAATAGCATCATCCCTGTTATTTTATTCTTTTGTAACTATCGAAATAACACTGTATCCAAACACATTTTATCTAGATTAACGCAACGGCATAGGTTGTTTTACAAAATGCTATCGTTGAGCTCTTCTGTATCTCTAATGGTCTCCTTAGCATATCTATTTTTAATATATGTTCTTCACCTGCCGATTCTAATTCTTGTGTAAACTGTTACAAATATAATGTTGATGAATGTAAATAGTATCACCACACTTTGTTTATATCTATATACTTGTTCACTTTTATATGCGGTATTTCAACGTGACAAACTGCCTTTTCTATGTTTCCATCATACCTGTTTAGTTTCAGCATTCGGTGATGAGTATATTAATGTGGCGTTATATTTCATAAATAGCGTGCTGCCACTACGAACTGCTCCACATGAAATTACGTTTTATTTAAATAGTGCAATTTCATATCATTTTAGTCTACAGCTATATGGTGTGCATCGATGTATATTGATATACGGTCAATATTCACGTTGTTTTTATTTTGGGGGAGGGCAATGTTTATACATTTTCGTTTCAGTACGTTTAGTGTTAGTTACTTTACATTTTTATTAATGTTTTGGACAGTGCACTATGTATAGTATTTCCTCAAACATTAGTGTCTACTCAATAATCTTGTTGTGCTTTGTTCGATATACTTATTTGCTTATTCTCACTCTACGTTCATGTTGTGGCAGTACATATGCTGTAATTTACTTTTACTCTTTTTTGCGCTGACGCAATAAGTACATTGTGTTATATATACATGCGGAATATTCGTAATATTCTCTTTTATAAAATGTATTTGTATAATGTTCAGGGTATAGCTTGTGCAGCTCTTTCACAACATCTAGTCTATGTTTATATGATGTGTCCTGCAAACATAGAGCACTATTGTTTATTCAATTTTCCAATATGATTGATAACAATTATTTCGTAGTGCAATTTAGTGGTCTAGAGAAAATTTTTCTCTATCACATATTAAAAACGGATGAAATGAATGAAGATGGGGATGTTGAACCATTTCAACATTCACCATACTTCGACGATGATAATTTAATAAACCATTTAACGAACAAACAAAGCAAATTTATCGTGCTAAGCCTAAACTGTCAGAGTTTAAATGCAAAAATTGACGAAATTAAAATAAAGCTAGAATCATTCAGAAGTAGTGGCTGTGAGATTAATGCTCTATGTTTACAGGAAACATGGCTTGATGAAGAGGCTGACACTTCTTTATGTGTATGTGTTCTTGTGTCGCGCCTCTATGTGGCTGCACCAAAACAAGCTCGTGGATATTTTACATTTTTACTTGTTTTTAACCGTGGAACAGCAGTGCAATTTTAGAGTTGTTTTTATGAATGTCTCAGGTCGAAGGTGGACTGCGCCATTTTAACAAGTACTTAATGACATTTTAGCATTTTTGTAATGTATATGCAATGCGTACCAGTATAGTGAACTGCACCTGTGTCACAACATTGTAGCCGGTTGACCAGGCGTGACAACAACAAGAACAATGCACTGCCACAGCATGATCACATACAATAGACTGGATCTACTGCGAATTGGACGTTCTATTGTTACTGGATGCTACCTTTCAATAGATGCTTGTGTGGCACCACTAAGACAAATAGAACGTGTGAACAATCGGCGGACTCGCAGGGGGTGTAGGGCAGGGAGGTCAAAGCAAAGACCCATCCCTGTACTGATTACTCCTCGCTTCCCATCATCGGTCATCGTGAGATGTGAAACCTACACATCGAATTTGATTCGACTCGACAGTGTATGTGACATACCATCTGTACGCCAAGTGTGTTTCTGCTTGTTGAATGCCAGATCAGTGTGTGACACGAAGCAAGCGGGGAAAGCGACCGTGATATGTGACCTCATTGAGGACAATGATCTAGACATACTCGCCATCACAGAGACGTGGTTGAGTGCTGATGACTCCGTCTCTACTGGTTGCATCACACCTGCTGGTTACCAACTACGACATGTCCCGAGAACGTACAGCACCGGTGGTGGTGTTGCAGTCGTCTACAAGTCTGGCTTCACGACGCGACATCTCGAGATGCCAAAATCAAATACATTTGAATCGATGTGTCTACAACTCAGCAATGATACTCAATCTGTTCGTCTTCTTGTCGTCTATCGCCCCCCGCCAAACTCCAAGAATGGCTTTACAACTGCGGAATTTCTCCTAGAATTTGGTGATTTGTTGGACACCATGTCGATGTATACGTCAAACATGCTGATCGCAGGTGATTTTAACTTCCACATGGACAATACATCAGACAATGACACTAAGCGCTTTCAAAACATTCTAAATGCAGCAGATCTTACTCAGCACGTGGAAGTCCCGACGCATGTTGCCGGACATACCATTGACCTGCTTATAACGCGCTCATCTGATACGTTTCTGAACAATATACGAACAGACATCCCACACATGTCAGACCACTCGGCAATTCATTGCACACTACAACTCGTGAAACCACCAAACGTCCGGGTAACGACGATGAGTCGAAACTATCGACAGATCAATACCACTGCGGTATGTATGTGTGTGTGTGTGTGTGTGTGTGTGTGTGTGTGTGTGTGTGTGTGTGTGTGTGTGTGTGTGTGTGTGTGTGTGTGTGTGTGTGTGTATGTATGTATGTATGTGTGTACGTGTGTATGTATGTATGTATATATTAAATCATGAAACATCCGGGTAAGACGATGAGTCGAAATTATCGATCAATTCCACTGCGATATATGATTAAATCCGTTCGTTGCTACTGTCAAATCATCTGTCTGATGACATGAACCATGCTGTTGACATGTACAATGAAACCATTGCGGCTATCATTGACAAGCAAGCACCGTTAAAGAACCGCACAGTGATTGTACGACCACACACGCCGTGGTATAATGATGGCATACGATCGCAAAAATGTGTTAGACGACAACTGGAAAGAACATGGAGAAAATCTGGACTGGAGTCTGACAGGCTTGCCTACTGCCTCCAGCGCCAGCTCGTCTCTTCGTCTGTGCACCGTGCAAAACTTGAATACCACACGAATCAAATTGCTGATGCATCTGGTGACCAGAAGCAGCTGTTCAAGATTGTTGCCAAGCTCCTACACACTGATAATGGCACACCACTACCACCATGTGACTCGTCTGACACACTGGCAATGCGGTTCTCGGATTTCTTCTCAGAAAAGATCTCGAAAATTCGGTCTGAACTGAATCAGAATGTCATCATTGTAAATGCCTCTGCTGAGGATGCACCGCAGACATGTCTGCTGACTGCATTTGAGCCAGCCACTGAGGCTGAAATTGGAATGTTGTTGAAGTCATCGCCATTGAAATCTTGTGAACTTGATCCCATTCCGACATGGCTTCTTAGAGACTGTGCGCACGATGTTGTACCTGTGCTCATGACAATTGTTAACCTGTCTCTGAGAACGGGGGTAATGCCTTCACACTTGAAGGAAGCGCACATCAGGCCAGTACTCAAGAAACCGAGTCTAGACAAAACTGTCTTGAATAACTACCGACCCGTGTCAAATCTACCCTATCTATCGAAGACAATAGAACGTGTCGTTGCTGCGAGATTGTCAGCTCACATGTCAGAGCACAATCTCTGTGAGCCCTATCAGTCAGCGTACAAGCCGAATCACAGCGTTGAGACGGCCCTTGTCTGTGTGCAGAATCACATCCTGCACGCAATGGACAATCAGAATGTTGTCATCATGGTTCTCCTGGATCTATCGGCTGCGTTTGACACCGTCGACCATGAAGTGATGTTGCATAGACTCTCACATGATATCGGAGTGGTCCAAGATGCACTGGACTGGTTTAAGTCATACCTGAGAGACAGAGTCCAGTCAGTCCACATTCATGGTGCTACATCGCCTGCTCGTCCTCTGGTATACGGGGTACCACAAGGCTCCGTGCTGGGTCCTCAGCTGTTCTCCATCTATGTAGCACCAGTTGCTAAGATTATTCGCAAGTACAATTTGATGTGTCATTTCTACGCGGATGATACTCAAATCTACATTCCAGTGAAACCCCACCAAGAGAACATTGCTGCGGCTGTCGTCCGTATTGAAGAATGTGTAGCGGAGATCAGGACGTGGATGATGACAAACTTTTTAAAGTTGAATGACTCAAAGACAGAAGTCATCGTGTTCGGCTCTGCGCAACAACTAAGAAAAATTGAGCTGCGCACACTATGCATTGGAGACTGTTTGATCACTGTAACTCAGAATGTACGGAATCTTGGTGTACAGTTCGATGCCGAGATGAAGATGGAGACGCACGTGATTGCGGTCTGTAAATCTGCAATTTTCCATCTCCGAAATATTGCAAGAATAAGACGTTATCTAACACCTGCAGCGACAGAACAAGTCATACATGCGTTTGTTACCAGCAGACTTGACGTTGGCAATGCATTACTCCACCGACTGCCTGTGAAACAACTAGAACGGTTGCAGAGAGTACAGAACTGGGCGGCTCGCCTTGTCGACGGCGCCAGGAAGTTCTGTCATGTCACACCTCTATTGATCAAGCTGCACTGGCTGCCAATAGCAGTTAGAGTAGAGTATAAGATACTTCTACTCACGCACCGAGCACTGACTGGCTGTGCACCACAGTATATCACCAAATGTGTGACCCGACGTCAGCCAACTCGATTGTTGCGCTCCAGTGAACACAATCATCTATGTGTACGACGTGCAACGTGTCGCTGGGGTGATAGATCCTTTTGCGTGGCAGGCCCAACACTATGGAACTTGCTGCCGCAAAAGCTGACTGCAACAACAATGACAAACACTGATTTTAAATCAAAACTTAAGACTTACCTGTTTTCCCGAACATTCTGTAAGGCGCCGTGAGCAACGATTGTTGGAACGGCGCAATATAAATGTCACGATTTGATTTGATTTGATTTGATTTCTTTATTTCAAATAGATGGATATACATTAATATGCCAAGGCAAAATCTGTAGTGCACATGCCGGCTTGGCAATCTACCTCAGCAACAAATACAATTACAAATCTGTAAATATCCGTGCAAATGCAGACACTTGGGAAGGTCAATTTATTGAAATAACATGTTGTGCCATGAAGAAAAAAATAATTCTTGGAAATATATATAGACCACCTAGATATATTATCGAAAACTACCGTATATTTACAAAATAATTTGCATCAAATTTAGTTGATTTACAAAAATCTAAAAGTGAAATAATAATTGCAGGAGATTACAATATTGACTTGCTTAAAATTAACGAAAAACCCACAATATGTGACTATTTTGACACAATCGTTTCACATGGTTTCTTTCCTAAAATTACTATGCCAACACGACTTTCAGAATATCATGGAACACTCATTGATAATTTTTTATGCAATTTGTCAAAAGGATTCTTCAAATCCTGAGCTGGTATTTTAGTGAGCAATATTTCTGATCACTTTCCGTACTTTCTAAGTCTGGATTATGTTGAAACCACTAGTGCAATACCAAGGTTTATACGAATAAAACAACAAAGTCCTGACTCGCTCAATAAATTAAAAATTGAAATAATAAACTCAAATATTTATAATAAACTTAACACAGATATTCATGCGGATCCGAATGAAAACTACAATATCCTCGATGAAATTGTTACTGCAGCTATGGATAAATTTATACCTATTAAAGTAATTAAATTTAACAAGTATAAACATAAGAAAACTCCTTGGATTACCAATGGCATTATTGTGTCGATAAAAGTTAGAAACAAATTGTATTCGAGAATGAAATCGACTCAAGTAAATACAGAGCATTATCATGAACTTAAAACTGACTTACATACTTATAATAAAATTCTTAAGAGTAATATTAGATTAGCTAAGCAAATGCATTACCAATCCAGTTTTGAAAAGCATAAGCATAGTGTTAAAAAGACGTGGTGTTTAATTAAAGAAATTATTCAGAAAAGTCAAAAGAAAGAACAATTTCCTGATTTGTTCAAAGTCGATGGGGAAATGATTAGTGACAAATGCATTATTGCAAACAAATTTAACACGTTTTTTACTAATGCTGGTCCTACTCTAGCCTCTAAAACAACTGCTAGTGGAGGTAAATCATACAAAGATTACCTGAAAAACCCAATATTGCACACTTTCAGATTTAATCCGATTGACATGGAAACTACTGTTAATACAATTGATCGGTTACCTCCAAAATTAAGTTGTGGAAAAGACGGTATTTCAACACAATTACTAAAATTGATAAAAAATGATATCAGCAAAGCAGTCACTCTAATTATTAACCAATCAATAACTGGTATTTTTCCAGACAAATTAAAAATTGCAAAAGTCATACCCCTTTCCAAAAAAGGTGATGTTTCTGATTTGAACAATTATCGTCCTATTTCTATCCTGCCAGTGATTTCAATTTTTTTTGAAAGGGTTGTGTTTGATCAAATCCACGATTACTTCCATTCTAAAGCGTTATACTACAATGGCCAATATGGGTTTAGAAAGAAACATTCTACCGAGCTTGCTACACTCGAAATCATAGACAGAATTATACAAGAACTTGATAAATCGGTTACTCCAATAAATATATACCTTGATTTATCAAAAGCATTTGACACAATTGATCACAATACATTGGTACAGAAGTTAAATTACTATGGATTAAATGACAAGGCTCTGGACCTTTGTAAGAGTTATTTACAAAATCGTAAGCAGTATATAGAAATTGAAAATGTTAAGTCTAAGGAAATAGTCATCAACACTGGTGTCCCCCAAGGTTCAATTTTAGGGCCGCTCTTATTTATTATATATATATATATAAATGATATAGCACATTCTAGTAACCTTTTAAAATTCATAACATATGCTGACGACACCACTCTTACTAGTACACTAAAAAGGTTTAATGATTCAGAAGGCCAAATGCGAAGTGAAAGTATTAACAAAGAACTAACAAAGATTAGTAATTGGTTAAAAGCTAATAAACTGTCACTAAATGCCAAAAAGACTAAATTAATGATTTTTCATATGCCGCAAAAAAAAATAGAATACCCTGTGTTACAAATAGATGGGGCACACATTGAATGAGTAAATGATTTCAATTTTTTAGGCATCACAATAAATAACCATTTAAACTGGCAGAGTCATACAAACAAAATAGCAAATAAAATCTCTAAAACAATAGGCATACTAAATAAACTTAAACATTTTTTACCACCTAATACATTATATATTATGTATAATGCTCTTATTCTCCCTCATATTAATTATGGCTTACTTTTATGGGGTCATCAGGCACATCGAATTTTCAAATTACAGAAAAAAGCAATACGAATAATATCCTTAAGTAAATATAATGCTCACACAAGTCCTATTTTTAAAAGACTTCAGTTGCTAAAGTTGGATGACATTTATAAAATCCAACAATTAAAATTTTACTATAAATTAATTAACAATCTTTTACCCTACTACTTCAATGTTTTTCCAAACACATACATCTATCATATTCATTAGCACTGCACACGTGAAAGAAATAATCTGTATATGTCCAGATTCAAACATGAATTTGCCAAAAAATGCATTAGACACAACATAGTTGAGACAGTTAACAATACACCAAGTATTATCATTAATAAAATTTACACCCACAGTCTGTATGGTTTTTCAACATACACAACAAACTTTTTTATTTTAAATTATGAATCTTGTTGTCGTATTCATAATTGCTTTATTTGTAATTCGTAATACGTATTGAAATGTATACCCAAGTATCCATATGTACGTCAATTATTTGTACAAGAGTACATTTAATCAGTCCTTGTATTATGTATGTATGTTGATACACTGAGTAATTATCAACTGTAAAACAAGGCATATGCTATTCTGATTTGTGACATGTCAATTTTGATGTTGATTATATTTATGGGGTGGCTCCTGTGCTAGCGATATTGTATATCTTAATGGAAGTCTCCCGACCTTACTCATGTTATTAATTGTGTATATATCGTATTTATAGATCAAATAAACTGATTCTGATTTTTGATGGCTTGGCGGAGTTTTGGTGTGCAACAGGTCATGTGATAGAATAGGTAAGTTCTTATATAGCGCAGTATCCTGTCCTCAGGACTGCTCTAAGCGCTTTACACTTTACTCCCTGGCAGACCTGTTCAATCGAACACCATCTCGACTTCTCTGGGAAGCATTCAGCCACGCTGCAATTACTGCGCGAAGACTATTCGCACACAAATATCCACCACTGTCTATTGTCAGGTACTCAGGCATAAAACTGGAGCAATATGAAGTGAACGAACTTGCCCGCGGTTCGAAACGGGCATTGGTTTTGGGATGTTTCAAGACGTCATGATCAAAATTATTTCTCCCATTTAAATAAATGTACGCACTTTGTTTATTAATACGACTGCCCTTATTTTAAAACTATTTATATATTATATATTTGGACACCAAATATAATCGGATTCGTGAGGGGCTAAACTACTTGATGAAATAGCTTTAGGTGTTTTCGCGGCCGTCCGTTTCTTGTCTGTTTAGGTCCAGCCAACGCGCTGGTCACATAATTACGATAAGATGCTTGCCGCCGTCAAAGATACGCCCACTAATATGAACGTGGATGCCCGAAGGAACCTGAAAAGTGAGTTGCCCAAAAACAACAAGTATAAAGAAGGAGACCAATGTTGACAGGGCGAGATGGCCATGTTGCACAGCAGCCTTATTGACCGCAACGCCCGCTGAGGATAGGTGAGGTGAGGGACGTTTGGGCTGAAATATTTGAATACGTAACTACAACCTTTTAAATGACAGTTGTAGTTATTATCGACTTGCGATATTGATATGAGTTTAGGACAAGTTTACACTGCCTGTAACATTTCGTTTTGGATGATGGCCAACGAGTGTTCTGTGTTATCACAGAGAGTGGTCAACTGGTCAAGTTCAAACGAACCGTTTTGCCCCGAGGTGACGTGTAAAGCGCTTTGAGCAGTCTTAAGGATTGGATACATATAACCCAACTTAAGCACTCACAGGCAATAAAGGGGCCGACTAAGACGCCGCTGCCCTGAGCGGACACCAGCATGTCCGTCCCCATCAGGTCGCACAGCATGAGGGTCAGATGGGAAATGGCGGCGCCCTGGAAGACACCGAAGACGATCGCGTTGAGCATAGAGGGAGTGAAGGTAGCAGTGAATGGTCAAACTAGTGTGGCTGAAGCCATGAACAGCAGTGCCGCGCTGAATCCCACTCTGGCAATAGTTTTCGGCTCTGCGACGTCACGTGGTGTGGCAGATTGTCTTCGACTGACCGATAGAGGGCGCAACTGACGCAGCAGTTGTACCTGCTGGCGACGACGATCGTGAGACCGCTGAAGTAGCATGCATGCGTGCGTGCGTGTGTGTGTGTGTGTGTGTGTGTGTGTGTGTGTGTGTGTGTGTGTGTGTGTGTGTGTGTGTGTGTGTGTGCGTGCGTGTATGTGTGTGGGTATGTGTAAGCATATGTATATATATATATATATATATATACATAGATGCATACACACATGCATGCATACATGCATGCATACATGCATACATGTATGCATGTATGCACACACACACACGCGCACTCACGCACGCACACACACAAGTTATGATCACGGATACTCGATTATAAACAGTTACCTTTTGCTGCACACGATACGCTTAAGAATTCATGTTTAACAACAAGAAATACAACTTTACCCGCCATGAGAGAATAGCTGAAGATCATATAATCGGTGCTGGTAGCGAAAGCAATGAGAACACAGGCCTGTTCCAACCATCAGACCCCCAAAGAAGACGACAACGCGAGCCCAGAATCGATGACTCAGGACGTTACACAGCGGACCCGGACCAGGGAGTATTAGTATTAGTAAGAAAATAATGCCAGCAATATACTAGAATAACTTTGTTGAAGACACAATTTAAATAAAAAAATGTGTAGATGGTAGTTGCTAACGAAGTGAATCAATATAGGGAATGTTTACCGATAGGCGCGCATGAAAAACAATACCGATTCAGGAACTGGCTCCACAAGCACGATAACTACTGAATTAGAACATGCATATTGTCACCCTGGCATCATTGAGGAAATAAAAATATCAAATATGGGAAAATATATAGAATTGACCATAATTTCATTGCTACACCACTTAGATACTAGATTGCGGAAAATTATGTCGACACTTCATTCTTCGATCATCCGAAGACTGTTGGATTTGGATTGAAACCATTCATGCCCGTGTGAAGTTCTAAAGCAAAACAAATTATGAACATTCGACATTACTAAAAGTACAATAACACAGTTTGAAGTCTTGACACATCAGAACTTCTCGAACATCATATTTGTTCTATTTTTGGAATTTCTAATTATTGAGTTCCATCGTCCTCCTGACTCCCACTCGTGCGTACAATAGTTTGTATTAACTCTTTTAGGTGTATAGCCCAAAGCGTTACTTTTTGGTTCTCTCTAAGGAAATAAACATACGGGTATAGACCCTGCAAAATAAGGCGCGCAGCAAATGCCGATATGTGTACAGCAATGCCACAGATGAAGGTCGGCACATGCTTCACATCCATTGTGGCTACACATAATCGCAAATGACCACTGAAAAAAACTGAGTGAACATATCTGCGAGATCTGGAGTGAGCGTTATCTAACAAGACACCAATTATTTAAACACCAGTATAAATACTAAATACTATCCTATACAAATGGTGATATAATTTTATCATGATTTTTAATGTACCTGGAAGTTATGATTATCGTTGCAAGTCATGCACCGTAGACATTGACACACGGACATATTTTTCAATCCAGAAAATAATCAACTTTTTAAAGTACTAATTTGGGAGGGAGGGGAGGGTTGGTCTAAGAATTTATACCCTCTCTACTAATAAAAAAAAATTGACAATTGTGAACGACCCCTAATTTCTTAAGTGAAATTGGCCTTTCTGGTCTGCAAGGTTCGAAAGTATGGAGCTGCCACGAACACTTTGTGAACTATGGGTTTATCAATCCTCCACCGCAGTAATACTCAACTGTGTCGCATATCGATAGGACATGAGTAGTGGTAAGAGGTCCGCCATCCCCGGAAGTGACCTAAGATCAAAGGCTTTTTCGTTTTTTATAAGTAGAATTCCTACGTTTTTTATCAGTATGATTTAGCAAACGTCAAAAGTGATTGATGGGGGTCATGAGAAAGAGGGTGTCGCCATCTACTGAATAAAGATGGAATAAATAGGGTGAATGACGACCTCTAGTGGCTAATCAGGTACTAATTAGGGTAATTAATTAATTAATTAATTAAGTACTAATTAGTAACAAATGAGTAGCGCAATTATCGGAGGAGAACGTTAACAATGACTAAAAATAGTAAATAGCGACCAATTAGTATTCATTACGTGCACGGGAGGTGGGAAAGATTTTAGAGTGAAGTGACACCCCTGGAGATCAGCGAGTTTAAAATAATGACGCGCGGGAAGGTTCTAGAACCTTCTAGAAGCTTCTAGAACGGTGCGGTGGTGGAGGTGGAGCCGCGCGGTTTAGATTACGCCTGGTGGCCTGGTTTTCACGACTCACTGGCAAATGGTGGTGTCGAATGTCAGGCTGCAGGATTTTATGTGCATTGGTTTGACGGATAAATGTTTTTCGAGGCGCGCGCTTGTAATAAGCTTCTGGCACCGATGTGTCAGTGCTGGCTGCGGCATGGAAGGCCGGATTTTTCGTGGTGCGCACTGATGTGGATATTGCCTGTCAGTGCTAGCTGCGGCACCGCTGATGGATACGCGTGCAATTGCGGTGCAATATCGGTGCTGTCAGATTGGCCTGTGTGTGTGTGCGCGTATTAATATAGGTGGAATTATTCGTGTGTTATTGCAGTTGGTGGTCTGTGTGTGCGCGTATTTAGCTTGTGGTGTTCGCTGGCTTTATCGTGTGTAAGTTGGAAACACAGTTGGTGGGCGCTGATACGCGTGCAATATCGTTATAGCAGCTGGGGGCCCGGCGCTGTCAGATTGGCCTGTGCGCGTGTATTAAGCTTGTGTCTTGGGCGTTGTTGCAACGACGAATAGGTGGATAGGCGGAATTATTCGTGTGTGATTTGGAATGCTGGCGGAGTGGGTCAAATGTGAAAGGAAACACGGAAACAATAAACGGTGAGAAATAAATTGTATTGGTACAATAACATTTCATTTATCATGGTGGGGGGCCAAAGCCGTGTCGGCCCGGGGGTTGTGGCGGAAAGGCTAAATGCACGGAAAGATGTGCTGGGATGGGTGGGGCAAATGAGGGGGGTAGAATTTCAGGGGGTGGAAAAATATCCGCAAATGAGAATGGTTGTGCGAAAGTGTCTGGGAAGGGGTTGCCGGCCGCAATAACTTCTAAATCAGTGTAGCCGGGGTAGAAGTCATCGTCGAAGTTTTCTTCGAACTCTTCGAGTGAATCGTCACTGTCTTGTTCGGGTGGTGGCCGTCGTTGCGGCTCAACGGCCAAGAGGGGCTGGTGACGGCATCGGGATGAGGTGAACGTGATCGGGCGGGGGGAAGGTCCAACATGGTGCAGTATAGTGCCCCGGCCGATATCATAGCGTCGATGCACCAGGCTCCGATCTATCACGTAGAGGTCTCTGCAGGGGAATGAGGAAAAGTTTAATTAGTGATACTGGCGCACGGGGGGTTCATCTGTGGAGACGGAAACAGTGTTAAGGGCTGTGATGCGGTCGGCGACGTCCAAGGTACAATGTCCCAGGTCGATCGGCGCGCGACCCTCTATCTATCATAAGCAGATCGGCTGGGGTTAAATTTATTCTATGCGATCTATGAATAAAGCCGTTTCGGTGCGAGGGCCTCGCAAGGGTTTGTCCGCGTCCTATATGTAGGGTATCGAAGCCGGCGATGTTTCGTCTGCAAGTATGAAAAAAAGTATTAAAGTAACGGTGCGTCTCTGTTTAGGTTAGGCCCTGTAAAAAAACATTAAGTCGGTAGCGGAGCGTTTGTAAATAGTGGGGCGCTATAGCTTTTTATCGAAAGTCTGCAAAATAAAGGTAAATTAAAAACTATTATCGTTAAACGTACCTTGTACCGGGGCGGCTTTGTGGTGGGGGTAGACGCATAGAGGCAGGCGGTGGAATATTGCCGGCGGCTTGGGGAGGCGCAATCACGTCGACTTGGGGAGGCGTATTCACGTCGACTTGGGGCGTACCGAGTCCGGCGTTTTGGGGAGGCGGATCGCTGAAAAAATAGTGAACGTTATAAAAGAAAGTGAGCGATGAAAGTCAGTGTTAGGTGAGTTAGCAATGAAAGTCAGTGAGTTAGCAAAACGTACCTGTTTTGCGCCTGATGAGAATTGGCCGCATAATTACCAACTTGTTCGGTTGGCTCCATAGTGAGAAATGAATTGCGCAGTTGTTGAGCCGCTGTTTTGCGCGCGGCCCCCTAGACACGTACGCCATAGCCTTACATAAGGAGCTGACGTCACTGTTTATATAAAGCGCTTATGTAACTGTTTGTAAGTCTTTAAAACGACCGTTAAATGTGAAATGTGAGCAATCTAAGCGGCCTATAATAGTCAGTGGGGTCTAGAGAATCTTATGGTGACTTTATATTAGGAAATAAAAGTGGCATTCTGTTAGTGCACTAGACTGACCGAGAGATTTTTTTCAGTTTTAGTAACCTTGTAAGAGTCGGCCGCTTTGTGGCTCGCGTGCGTTTGTGCACGGGGGCCGTGTGCGGGCCGCGTGCAACGCGCTTATATAGGAACCGGGCGGAGAACGTCTAAATATTGTCGCTGTCGTGTTGCCACCGTTGCCGTTTTGTTGTTGTTGCAGAGCGTTGTTGATCATGTCCCCGCCTGTCGCGCACGGAGAGGCGCCACCAAAGAGAGGCAGCAAGCTGAGGGAGGTGCCAACGGTGGCGTCTGGTGGCAAAGCGAAGCCGGCGTCGGAGGCCAGCGCGAAGGCGCTTCCGACGGCCAACGAGGCGCCTACTTTCGAGGCCGTGGTGAGTGCGTCCGAAGTGTCGTTGAAGGAGTTCGTGCTGGCGTGCGATGGCACGTATAAGATTGTTACCCCGCTAACAATCGTTGGGGTGGCTTGGAAAAGCAAATGCACGTACATGGGCTGTGGCATTTGCAAGCGCAAAGTGAGAGGCCTAGAAAGTGGTGGCCGGGTGTGCGCTGTACACGGCATACAGGCAACGACGAAGACGTATTTTTCGGTGCGCGTTTTGGTGGAAGACGAAAAGGACACCGACACGGAGGCCAGCATTTGGATCACCCTGTTCGACGAAGCTATTTCGGCGATAGGCGATTACAATGCCGACCATGTGTCGGCCCTGTTGCCCGACCAGTTGCGCAGTAGCTTTGTGGCGAGCCTGGTTGGCACCGTCTTGGAGTTGACCATGCACAAGGTCGTGTGGGGTGGCATACTGGATGCGTATACGGTCCGTGAGGTGCGGGTCGTGACGAAGAAGGGGAGCGAGACCGTTTGAATGACTAACGTTTGGCTAGTGTTCTGTAGACCTAATTGCTGCTTTGGTTATTCTTCTGTAGGACGCTGTAATTGCTGCTGCGTTGCGCGGCCTTATCGACGCTGCTGACGAGTGCGCACCCCCTGCCGAGAAGTGCGCTAAGAAGGAAGCAACGCCACGCCTTGCCGACGACCCTCCACCGCTGGGGAGAGCCGAAGAAGTGCTATCGTACTGGCCGGCAGTGGACGGCGCGCAGCCCATGCCACCGCACGACCTGGTGAGCGACGCCGGGACGCCCACGTACGTTGCATTAACCCCGGTGGTGGTGGTAGTGGGTCCAGACGAGGCAGCCGCTGTGTCAATAGGCCCGGCGGCGTCAGCGGACGCCTCCGCGACCGTGCTATCGTCACCACTGCCGCTGGCCGTGCTGTCCGTCTCGTCGGAAGACTTCATACCGTGGGCCCATAACAATCGCCCTGTGGTCGTGGGCACACTTCAGACCGACTCGGAGTGGAGCGTTCTGCATTCATACGCCGGTCGTCAGCGATGCATGATGTCCACGTTTGCTGAGCTAGTCGGTGAGCGCGTGATGGACACAGCGCGACAAGAATGTGGTGAGTGCCCCCCGGAGGAGGGGTGCCCCTTCGTGCACATGCGCGGCTACAGGGGGAGGAAGCCGAGCCGGCGGTATAACATTCTGTACGAAAACGCGGCGGCCCTGAATGTGTGCTTTTTTTCAGCGTCACTCGACAGCTTTCTACAGCAGACGTTGTTGCTTCCTGCTATTCGTATACTCTCGGTGCTGGAGGATCGTTGCGTGCGTGGCGATCGCGCTTCGGAGGGCGCGCTCCTGCGCCAGGTAGCCGACTGGCTCATGGGGACGGATTGGACGGCGCCGTTCGACCGTGCTCTGTTGGAGGTCGCCGTACAGTATTACCTGATGAAAAGGGCATGCCTCGACGTCTGAACGCTATGAACAGTGCATTTCGCTATGGCATAAAGCCGCTGATGAACATTAGCAGGAAAATTGAATGATGGCATAAGCGTCCCGCCGCCCATAGGCCGTTGTTAGAGCCTTATTATTTACTCTGCTGTGGCATAAAGCCTCTTTACTGTTTACAGTCTGAACATTTTGCTATGGCATATACGCCACTGATGAACATTAGCAGGAAATTGAATGGTCGCTGTGCAGTATTACCAGCGGCCTATAGCTCCTAAAGCGTTATTATTTACTCCGCTGTGGCATAAGCGCCCCCCTTAGTAGCGATGAACATTTTGCTATAGGCCGTTGTTAGAGCCTTATTATTTACGCTGCTGTGGCATAAAGCCTTACTGTCGTGATGTAGTACGAGACTGCTTAATAAAACGTATGAAAATCAATTCCCGCCTTCGCATATACGCCGCTGATGAACATTAGCAGGAAATTGAATGGTCGCTGTGCAGTATTACCAGCGGCCTATAGCTCCTAAAGCGTTATTATTTACTCCGCTGTGGCATAAGCGCCCCCTTAGTAGCGATGAACATTTTGCTATAGGCCGTTGTTAGAGCCTTATTATTTACGCTGCTGTGGCATAAAGCCTTACTGTCGTGATGTAGTACGAGACTGCTTAATAAAACGTATGAAAATCAATTCCCGCCTTCTGTTGTTACCATCCAAAAAAACCGCACGTCATTCAATGCCTGTCCAATGGCGGCTGCCGCCCACAAAACACTCCGGGTGCCACTGACGGCCGAAATTTCTATAAAAAAACACTTTGCCGTGGGGGGCAGGCGCTGACGGCCGAAATTTCTACTACAAACCGTCGTATTCGGGCGCCCCTGACGGGCGAAATTGCTACTACAAAACGTAAACTTAGGCGAAATTTCTACTACAAAAATTTCTACTACAAAAACGTTGCCGCTGACAGCCACAATTTCTACTACAAAACTTTGCCGTCGTATTTGGGCGTCAAAACGTAAACAAAAACTAGGCCGCCACTGACAGTATCCCTCGACGCTGCCCACCTGTCGGTGTCGCCACCTGACGCAAAACGTAAACAAAAACTTTGTCCGCTGGGCGCCCCTGCCAAACGCATCCCGTGGCGCTGCCACCTGTCTGTGTCGCCACCTGACGGAGCAGAGAACACCGCTTAGAAAAGCCCCCCTAGCGGGGTTTAGGGTGGCCTTATAAAGGGCGTCTACACGCCCCTCCGTCGTAGTTAATAGAGCGCCGCCTAGACCGACGATGCACGTGTGTCCGAAATGCGATCGATCGTTCGTCCGTCTTTTTAATTTGTCGCAGCATCTAAAAACATGCGTCAGCGATGAACACGTATGCCCGAAATGCAATCAAGCGTTCGCGCAGCGCTCCAATATGTTGCGGCATCTGCGACTGTGCGGAGACGCCGCTGAGGGGCCCCCAAATCGACCGGTCGAGGGGGACGCCGACGACGACCTACAGAGCGTCGTGCGCGACTACTGGGCGAGCATCCGTACGTCTGTGGAGCGCGGACCCGTTCAATCTAGGTATAATTTCCATTTGACCGGTGACGGGACTACGAGCGCGCACGACGCCCAACTACGACTGATGTTCGAGGCGCAGACTCGTGCCTTTAAAATAAACTTATCGTACGGGTTTATTCTGCGCCACAGGGAGACGGGCCGACTACGTTACTACCATTCTTCGTGTAACTGTTGCGGCCGCTATCTCGAGTCACCCGTCCTCGTTTCCGACGCCGCGTCATTCGAACGCTTCCTCGAAGCCACCCGTCAGCCCGACGTTCTGCAGTACGTGATTGCGCAGCGCCCCGACTCGTGGTGGATCGCCGAGTTGGTAACGAACGTTACGTATTTTCTCAACGCCATCATCCACCATCCTATCGGATGCGCCCGTCAGCAGCCCCTCCCCGCCTATCTGCGCCACAACGCGGGCCTCGTCAGCCTAGTGAACGATCGCCGCGGGCATCCGTATGCCGACAACTTGTGCCTCTTCCGCTGTCTGGCGCTGCATCGGGGCGCCGACTTTCGCGCTGACGATTTGACGGCCGCCGCCTTAAGGCTCTACGCCGACTACGGCGATCAACCCTACTGCGCGTTCGCCGGCGTCCCGCTGAACGAACTCGACCGGGTGGAGGCGGCCTTCGAAACGAATGTGACCGTGTATCGGCTGTCGGCGGCGGAGGACGCCACCGCCGAAGTGGTCCGCCGCTCCCTCCATCGCTACCCGGCCACCATGAGCGTCAATCTGTTCGGAGCGCACTATTCCTTCATAGCCGACGTGTCGCTGTTCTGTCGTTCGTATCGATGCGGCAAGTGCGGCGATTCGCTGTGGCGCACCGCCAGTCGGCTGCGGAGTCACGAGGCGACGTGCGAGGGCGGCGTTCGCCACGTCTTTCCCGGCGGCGTCTACCATCCGACGCCGTCCGTGTTTCAGCAGCTGGAGGACGAGGGCGTTTACGTGGACGAACGCCTGCGCTACTATCCGTACAGGGCGACATACGATTTTGAGTGTTACTTCGACGATCACGATCTGCCGGCGGACAGCGCCAAACGCCGGTGGATAGCGCGACACGAGCTACTCAGCGTGAGCGTCGCCTCGAACGTCCCCGGACACGAGTCGGCGCGCTGCTTCGTGACGTCCGGCGATTCGGGCGACCTCGCGAAGCGCCTGATCGACGCCCTGGAGGCCATGAGCGAGGCGGCGTGCGCGGCACTGCGGCCGTCGTTCGACGCGACCTTCGAGGCGATCGACGCGCTCGACGCCGAATGGCGGGCGCACGCAACGGTGGCGGAGCTCGATAAGAGTCCGTACACGGCGCTCGGCGACCGTCTGTGGCAGCACCTGCGCCGCCTCCCCGTCCTCGGCTTCAATTCGGGAAAGTACGACTTGAACGTCGTTAAGAAATATCTGACGCCCCTGTTCATGACCGACGCCGCGCAGGACATCTCGTCGGCGTTCACGATCAAGCGTCAGAACAATTTCATGTGCCTGACGACGGCGACGCTCAAGTTCCTGGACATCACCAACTACCTGGCCCCCGGCGTCAGCTACGACCGGTTTCTGAAGGCCTACGGCTGCGAGGCGACGAAGGGGCACTTCCCCTACGAGTACCTCGACGACCCACGTAAACTGGCCGAGACCCGGCTGCCACCGCGCGAGGCCTTCTACAGCCGCCTGAAGTGCGAAGGCATCTCGGCCGCCGACTACGAGGGTTGCGCGCGGGTATGGCGCGACGAGGGGATGACGACGCTGCGGGACTACCTCGTGTGGTATAACAATAGGGACGTGGTGCCGTTCCTGGAGGCCGTTGACAAGCAGTTCGCCTTCTATCGGCAGCGCCGCATCGACATGTTCAAGGACGCCATCAGCGTGCCGGGCCTGACGCTGCTGTATCTCTTCAACGATCTACCGTCGTCGCTCCACTTCACGCTCTTCAACGAGTCGAACAAGGACCTGCACCGGCTCCTACAGTCGCAGATCGTCGGTGGCCCCTCGATCATTTTCGCGCGCTATCACGAGGCCGGCGTGACCGCCCTTCGGTGCGAGGAGTACGGCGAGTCGGCGCGCCCCTGTCGCTCTATTGTGGGTTTCGACGCGAACGGCCCCTATCTATGGGCGATCACGCAGGAGATGCCGACGGGGTGGTTCACGCGCCGGCGCGCTGACAACGCCTTTCGACCGGAGCGCGTACACCGCTACGGCCGCCTGGCCGTCGAGTGGCTGACGTGGGAGGCGGGACGGACGGGGGCCCACATACGTCACCAGCTCAACGGGCGCGAGAAGCGCGTCGGCAAGTACCGGGTCGACGGCTGGTGTGGCGCGACGCGGACGGCGTACCAGTTCCAAGGGTGCTTCTTCCACGGCTGTCCGTGCACGGGGAGGGAGACGAACGCGGTGAACGGTAAGCCGATGAGCCAACTGTACGCCGAGACGGCCGCCGTCACGGCCTACCTTCGCCGCTTCGTCGCCGTCGTCGAGATGTGGGAGTGCCAGTGGCGCGCGACGCGACCGCCGCCGCCGCCGACACCGCGGAGCTGGACCGGCGACGGCGCCGTGACGCGGTCGACGATCCTGAAGGCCGTGCTCGACGGCACGCTGTTCGGTCTCGTCGAGTGCGACATCGCCGTGCCGACGGCGCTGCGCGACACCTTCGCCGAGATGCAGCCGATCTTCAAGAACGCCTACATCGAGCGCGACGATCTCAGCCCGTTCATGCGTCGCTACGCCGAAACGCACGACCTCCTCGTCCGGCCTCAGCGCACGCTCGTGGGGAGCTTCTTCGGCGTCAAGATTCTACTCGCGACGCCGCTACTGCGGTGGTATCTGCGGCACGGCCTCGTCGTCGAGCGCGTCTACCAGATCGTCGAGTACGAGCCGGTCGCGTGCTTTCGCCGCTTCGGCGACACGGTCTCCGCCGCGCGACGCGCGGGCGACGACGACCCCGACAAGGCCATCATCGCCGACACGTTTAAACTGCTCGGCAACAGTTCATACGGGAAGACGATCACGCGCGTCGACCTGCACCGCAACATCAAGTTCTGCACGGCCGCCGGCGCCTCGACGCTGATAAATAATCGTCGCTTCCGTCAGCTCGACGTCGTCGTCCCCGACGGCCTCTACGAGGTGGCGCTGAACAAGCGAACCGTCCGGTACGCGCTGCCCAACCAGATCGGCTACTTCGTACTACAGTACGCCAAACTGCGCATGCTGGAGTTTTATTACCACTTTATCGCCACCTACATTCCGCGTCCCCTGTTCCAGTACTGCGCGATGGACACGGACTCGGCGTATTTGAGCCTCGCGGGGCGCCAACTCGACGAGCTCGTGGCGGCGGCCAAGCGCGAACACTACTTTCGTCACCGCGGCGAGTGGTTCCCGTCGGAACACTGCGACGCGCACGCGGAGGCGTACTTGCGGTGCCGGCTCGCCGGCCGAACGTGGGACGCGCCCGCCGAGTGTTGCGCGCGTCGGCGCCTGTACGACAAGCGAACGCCGGGACTCTTCAAAGAGGAATGGTCCGGCCGCGGAATCGTCGCGCTCTGCAGCAAGACGTATTACTGTTTCGGCGGCGACGACGGCGACAAGTACAGTACGAAGGGGCTGAGCAAGCGTCAGAACGACGTCGACAAGGACGCCTTCCTCGACGTGCTGCGCCACCAAAGGAGCGGAGGCGGCCGGAACCGCGGCTTCCAAGTGAAGGAGTCGTCCGTGCTGACGTACGTTCAGGAGCGCGCGGCGCTGAGCTACTTCTACGCCAAACGGCGCGTGCTCGACGACGGCGTCACCACGGCGCCGATACTCGTATAACGAGGGACCTCCCTCCCTCCCTAGGGGTAGGGACCCCTACCTAGGGGTAGGGACCCCTACCTAGGGGGTCTATGTATGTATGTATGTATGTATGCGAATAAAAATGCGAACACTCGGTACAGTTTTCAGCGTTTTATTTAACTTCGGTAATAGCAAGCGATAGCGCAACAATACAACCTCACTACTTCGGTCTTGCCTGCCTAGCGCGGCGTGGAGCCCGCGACCGGCGGTTCGGATTCTCGGTCGTCTAATAATAGCAACAAGCGATAATAGGCAGCGTTCAATGAGGCTTTAGCCAGTCGAATACGAGACAGTCGTTGGCCACCCTATCGGGGCCGAACAGGCACTGGAAGCCGCTTAGCGGCATTCCGCGGCACCGTAAGAGCAGGTAGGTGACGCAATATTGTCCGCACACGTTAGATACGCCGCTCTGCAGTCGCTTGTCGTTGTGCGTCCACGAGTCGCAGTTGCGGCTCAGGAAGGCGCGGAAGTCGGCGTGCAGCGGCGGACGGCCGTACGAATCGAAGTACTCGCCTCGCCGGTCGGCTCCCACGTAGACGGCCACCCAGTGCTCGCCCGGTTCGTCGCCGTCGTCGGTGTTGCACACGAACGCCGTCGGGTAGGCGGTGAGCCGCTCCCCCGGCAGCTCGTCTTTGGGCACGACGCCGACGACGATGTTTTTAGTGTACGCGTCGATCGCCAGGCGACGCATCAGCTGAAACGTGTCCATCTCAGAAGTCGTACACGACGTTCCGGTTCTTGTCGATTTCGAGCACCGTCTCGAACTCCCCGTACACGACGACGTTCACCGTCCGGGCGAGCGCGTGCGCAAAGTGGATCTCGGCGCGCAGGTTCCCCGTACGCACGACGTTGAAGTGTTCGCCGTCGCAGCAGTCGGGCGACAGGTCGAAGCCGAATATGGTGTAGCCGCTGCCGAACTCGCCGCGCGTCACATCGAACCCCTCGTCCTCGTACGCCTTCCCCGTCGCGGCGAACAGGTTCATATAGCTTCGGATGTAGCGCCGATGCGCGAAGTCCGGCTGCAGCGGCTTGCTCGGCACCTGGCGTCCGTCGACGTAGAGGGCGAAGAAGTTTATGTCGTTGTGCTTCGCGTTGAACGGGGTTTTATCGTAGGCCCCGTTGTAGGCGTCGTTGTCGATCAGGCACATGAACACGCGTCGCGGGAGCGTCCCCAGAGAGACGTTCTCGTGCGTGTGCGACGCGGTACCCTGCGGTATCGAGAACACCTTGCAGTCGACGCGGCGCATCGGATACTTGGCCGTCCCGTGCGTCAGCGCCTTGATGTGACCGAGCTGGACGGCTGGATTCAACTTGATCTTGCGTGCCTGCAGGTAGGCCTCCAGCAGAACGATTTTGAACCCCGGATCGACGACGTCGCCCATGAGCGCGAAGGCGTCCTTGCTGCGCACCAGTCGCATCTTCAGGTCGACGCCGTTCACCAGGCACCGGTTCTGCATGAGCACGTCGACGTGCAGGCGCCCTATCATGTCGAACTCGCGGCTTTCGTGTACGAAATCGTGCCGATGCGCGAACCCGCCGTTGTTGTTGTTGGTTGCCTCCATGCGCCCGGCGGTGTCCTTACACCACAGGTCGGCCTCGAGCTGCGACTTTTTGGCGTCGGGTCCGTAACTGAGCAGTGTCTCGATGTAGGCCCGAAACGGGTACGTATTCGACGACGGCGTCACGAGCGTACCGTTCAGCGTCACGTCGACCTGAATGAACATCGAAAGCAGGAAATTGTTGACGGGCGCCACGACGCTGTCGTTCGCGAGCGCGGTCCCGTCCCCCTTCACCACCTTGGCGCGTACGTACAGTCTAACGGACGACAGGTCCAGATAGTCGTCTCCGGATCCCGGAATGAGAAACTCGAGGGGGCCGCCAGCGTCGAGGGCCGTCAGCGGCTGGTGATCGATCCACTGGCCGCTCTCGATGCTCGTCTGCGTCGTCGGCACACTGAACAGGTCCAGTTCGGACTTTACGCCCTCGCACGACTGCCGATGCACGAACGCCATCCTACTACGTCTGCTTCGTTCGACGGCGCCTCCCCTTACTGTCCGGTGCCGCCTTGCCGGTCGGACTTATGTAGCTACTACGCGGGAAATACGTCGTCGCTCGGCCTCTTTCGACGGCGCCTCTTCTTGCTGGCCGTCGCCGGCTTGCCGGGCGGCTTTATGCGTCGTCGTCGCTTTTTCGGCGGCGGCGGGGCATTCAGCAGCCCGTCGAGAAGGTCGGCGCCCGCCTCCCTCGCACGCCTCTTCACCGCCTGCTTCAGATTGCCGCCGGCGACGACGTCCTGCGCCACGCGCACGCCCGTCTTGAGCGCTCGCTTACCCAGCGCCATGGCCCTCCTCTTGATAAGCGGCATGGCACTTCGAAACAGGCTGCCAAAGAGATTACCCAGTCCGTGGCCTCGCTGCGCTCGGGCGCCTACGAACACCGGCAGGCCACCGCCGACCTGCCGCGTGTAGTAGTCCTCGTACACGTTTCGCGTCATCGTCAGAACAGTTTCGACTTGCGGCGTCGGACGTGAAGCGTCGTCACGACTTTTCCGTTCTCAAATGGTATCGACTGACCGAGGTCGCCTCTTATATCTATCTCAATCGAATCGAATTGGCGCCGCAGGAGCGGCGCGTATTGGACGCGGTCGAAGATGTTCGATACGATGCTGCCGTTCGAACCGTGGACGGGGATGGCTCGAATGAGGGGGGCAAATACGTCGCCGACGATGCGCGTCTCCACGATGTCCGTGTACACGAACAGGGTGTCGACGCCGCCGCTCAGGTCCACCGGGTGGTCCGCCTCGCACTCGAACAGGTACCCCGGGGGCAGGTCGCTGCCGTCCGCGGGCGTCCCGTAACTCGCGATATAGTCCGACTCGAAGCCTAGTATCTGTTTCAGGCGCCCGTCCCGCGGCATGTTAATTTCGACGCCCGGCGATAGAAGCAACGTCATCCGATTAGTGATGGCGCTGTACACTAGTCGCACCTTGACCGTGTCGGTGCACAGTTTCGTCAACGCCTCGTTGATTTTGCGCACCAGCTTTTTGGCGTTGTTGTAAAAGCCGTGCGGAATGTTGGCCTGGCGGGCAATTTTTCCCCCGTCCTCGGTGGTGAAAAAGCCCACCTCCCCCCTCTCGCACGCCACGAAGAAGTAGGTATCCACCGGCCTCACATTGTACCAGCTATGCGTATACTGTAGCGACACCAGCCCGCATTCCCACTCGCCCAACAGGTCGACGCGCTGCGGCAAATTCGTCGTGTAGTGCGTCAACGTGTTTTTGGGGTGCGCCTTCATAGACGCGTTGCTCGGCAACGTGACGTAAAAGTCAGACGTCGACGCCATCGCGCCTCCTCATAGACGGACTCGGCAGTAGGTAGCCGAGGCAACTACTCAGCAGCGCCGTCCACAGATTGGAGTCGCCCGTGCCGCGCGTTAGATTGTATATACTGACGACGATCACCGTGTACAGGACGACGATCTGGCACAGGAAGACGATCTCGGCCTTAGGACATTCGTTGCCGCAGAGACGCCAAGGAACGCTCGTGACGGAGGAGGCGTCGACGGCATCGGGCGCAGGCACAGAGACGCATGAGGCGTCGGCGGGTGTAACGACAAATGCGCCTGAGTCGTCGGCGGTGGGCGGCTTCTGCATTGGCTGCTACTGCTGCTGCTGCTGTCGTCTCGTCCGTACACATCGCGCTACTGCCGTCCGACGCTACGGCGACGTTCCTTTATCCGCGCAGGCACACCATAGAGCGAGTTCGTCGGCGGGCGTGGGGGCGACGGTGGTGGTGATTATGGCGCGCCTCCTCCCTTCGCCTCGGCAGTCTACTAATACAGCACGGTCCCCTTACAAAAAAAAACGAAAAGCCGTTGCACAGCCCCGCCTCGTGCAGAAGCCAGCACCCCGCGTGGCGCATCCAACGCGTCGTCATCATCAGCCCTTATAATCCACGAGCTCCTTGGCGTCGATCCAGCTATTGAACGAGGCCGGATAGCCGAACCATTTGACGAGCACCTCTTCGCCCTTACCGCGTCGTCGACGACGTCTCTGTAGAACGACTTCCACCCGATATAGTTTGTCCTTCGCAACGATCACTTTTTGTAGCTCCAGCCCATAGAAGGTGCCGTCCAGTGTCGCGCCGGCGTCGTCCATCAGTCGGTAAACAGGAGGGTCGGTCGGGTGCAAATCTACGACGGTGAAGAGCTCCTCGCTCCAGTTAGGCATGTACCCCTTCTTGAAGACGCCCTTCGCCTTGCTGATGCGTACGCGATCCCCCGCTCGCAATTTCGGCTTGCTTTTGTTTTTTTGACACCCTCCGCCCCCGTACAGACGCTGCCACACGCTCTCCTGATTCGACGCGTCGACGCTCGCCGGCGTCCTACCGATGCTTCGATGATAGGCGTTGTTGTACGACCACACGAAGTCCTGCAACGGCTCCACGAACCTCAGCGTCTGATGCTTCGTGAAGTACCGCCACATGCGCGTCTTCAGCGTACGATTGAATCGCTCCACGACGCTCGCCTTCGTCTCCTCGTTGTGCGTCACGAAATGGTGGACGCCGCGCGCCCTCAAAAGCGCCTGAAGGGGCCTGTTCAGAAACTCTGTCCCCTTGTCGGTCTGCAGGACGTGCGGCGGCGACGACGACAGCAGCCCCTCGAAGGCCGCGACGAGCGCCGGACCGGATTTGCGCTTCAACGGAACGCACCACGCCCGCTTCGAGAAGACGTCGATGACCGTCAGTAGGAACGCTATGCCGTCGTTGTGCTTTTTCAGTTTAGCCACGTCGACGAGATCGGCTCGCCACTGCTGATTTCGGCCGCCCACGATAACGCGACGTCGCTTAAATCGGCGCCTAACCGGCTTGTGAAGCGTATAGGCGTCCTGCGCCGCCAGCCACCGCCCGACGGCCGGCTTGGGCACCACGGCCGACCGGCGCAACGCATCGACGCCGCCATAACTGCCTGCCCGTTTCGGGTCGAAGTAGGCGCGCTTCAGTAGGCCGTCGCGTTGTTGGCGCTCTCGTTGCGCACCACGAGTCCGCCGGCCGTCTCGTTGCGCACCACGAGTCCGCCGGGACACCATGGGACGCGCGGCGGCGACGACGACGATACGGCGAACAAGAGGACGGTGACGATGACCGCCGCAATTACGACTGCTACGACGACAACGAGTACTGATCTTCGGTCGGGCGGCATCCTCTACGGGACACACTAAAAGCTGGACCACGGCGTACGCTCAACGGACCGCGTGCGCACCTTTCGCTTCTGCTCGCGCTCGACAGACCGAGTGCGCCCCTTTCGCTTCTGCTCGCGCTGTATATACGCCCGACGCTGGGGGTTGCCGACGAATTCCATAGGGACGTTCAGCCGCCTTATATGGTCGCCGAACGCTTCCCAGCCAACCGGCGCGGGGGCCGTCTTACGCGTTCGCATGAGATCGTTCACGAGATCTACCATATTACTTCCGGCAATAGGCGTACCGGCGTACACGAGCTCCGCTCGATCGTTCCAGCGAATCAGCGGGTCGGCCCTCAGTCGGGCCAACAGGAGGCGGGCCTTTTCTGTCAGCACTTTCGGTACGCTCTTCACGGCCTCGCTCTCCATCTCCCCCGGCAATTGATCGGACGTAGGTGGTGGCGGCGGCGGCGACGGCTGATCGGACGACGACTCGTTCTTCACTACGGACACGCGCATCGGCTGCTGCGCGCGAGACGCCTCCATGGCGTTGTAACGACTCAGCAGTTGATTGTACGCCACCACCTTTTCGCCTTCGGATAAATCGGCACGCTCGAGAACGGCTTTCATATCGCCGTCCAGACTACTCATCACACGCGACGTGGTCGTGGTCGGTTGCGATAGTAACGGCAGTAGACGCTCCACCAACCGGGGGTCTACCAGCGCCATCTTCTTCGCGTGCTGCGTCAACCGAAAGCCTGCCTGAGGAGGGGCAGAAAGGTGCTCGCCAACGGCGCCAGCAGCGCCGTCAGAAACGCGCCCGAACCCGTCTGCAGGACGGCCCTCTTCCGTTTGATGGCTACTTTTTTCGACGCTAACTTGCGCAAATTGTTCCTGTACTTTATCAGCACTTTTCGGTTTTTAGGCGTCAATTTCACGTTCCCTCGCAGAATGTTATACGCGCAATCGGCCAGACTGCAGATGAGGTCGGCGTCCGCGTGAATGATT
>CM034537.1:35437968-35512397 GCA_020002185.1 Paraescarpia echinospica | reverse complement strand
TTCATTCTCAATTGTAGACAGTTAATCTGGTTTAGGCCTACTGACCGTAAGAAACTCCGTCGCCTCCTTCAACGACACCTGCCCGTCCCCGTTTATGTCGTACATCGAGAAAGCCCACTTCAACTTCTCGTCCATGGTTCCTCTCTCGGTCACACTCAGCGTACGTAGGTAGTCGCCAAAATCGACCTCTCCATCGCAATCGATGTCATACGCATTGAACATGTATTCGGCGTAACGCTGAAAGTTACAATAATATTTACTTGCGATCGTGCAAATACGATTAAGCATTGCATACACGCCAGCTATATATTCTAACATGATTTCAACCGACCTATTCTGGTTCCGTTTTTATATAATGTTCTTAATACTAGAATATATATGTTGAAGGTATACTGACAGCCAACTTTCTTTTAATAAGCTCGGAATTTTATTCGCAGTTTCAATGTTGCACCCACAACATTTTCAAACTGGATACTAAATACTGATATAGTTATTGACAGTGCTGCAGCGGCTGGTGGGACAAAACGCAAGTGCATGGTATTACACACTTTGAAGTGACTTCGTCGCAAAATTAAGACCGCAAGTGAGATGAAGTTCAACCGATACAGCGAACTCTTCCTTTCACCCTATTACCACCCATGGCTTAAGAATGAACGTACAGAGAAGGAAGTGGACCACGGGAGGAGATCGTACCATAATACTGACATTACATTAACCTACCTGGACGTCAGCTGGCTGACCGCCTGGGAACGCCTGGCGATACGTGTCGAGAAATTCTTTCCGGCTAATGACGCCATCAGGGAAATCCTTCAAGAACGCTTCGTGGCGACTTCGCACTTCGTTGCTGGAGAAATGCGTCTTCTCACTTAGTTGAATCATCTGCTCGTTGCTCAGTGTTGCGACCATCACGCCCGGACATTCACCTAACGTCAGCTTATAAACCGATAATGTCTTATCACAGCAAGCTTTATAGTAGAAGCGCCTATGTGTGCTTGCTCTCAATGTCTAGTAATTGTAATAACAATGATAGCACCACAACAAACGCGTACGCAGTTGGATCAAATTAATACTAATTTACCTTTTTCACGCCGATCACCGTGGCGAAGCTTAGCGAATCATGTAATGTTCTGCGCGCACAGGTCGGCCTATGCTTTTATTGAAACCTGCTGTGACGTTCTATTTGTCAGCTTTGTGCGCTGTTAGGCCTCAGCGATCAGCCTAACGTATAGTGAGCGACACCACAACAATAGTTTTATATTCAGCTCGATAAGAGCGTAGTTTCTGTAGGCATAATGCCAAAGTCGTAGCCTATACCACTTTGTATAACTTATTCGTTATTAATATACGTCCGTCTGACACGAGCGTTCTTTTCTAGAGTACTAAAAATAGTTGGTTATGTGAGTAAGTTTTGATTCACTTAAAACCGAACTATCGGGCAGCCATATAATTATTTACCGCGCTCGTTCTGATATTAACCTGAAATGTAAAGCTGCTTAGTCGGAAAGTGTTCAAAGTAGTCAAAGTAGATTATCAGACATTTCTCTACTATTCAGTTCGCTTTGTTACACACACACACACACACACACACACACACACACACACACACACACACACACACACACACACACACACACACACACACACACACACACACACACACACAAAACACACACACACGCACACACACACACGCCACACGCCACACGCACGCCACGCCCGCCACGCACGCCGCGCACGCCACGCACGCCACGCACGCCACGCACGCCACGCACGCCACGCACGCCACGCACGCCACGCACGCCACGCACGCCACGCACGCCACGCACGCCACGCACGCCACGCCACGCACGCCACGCACGCCACGCACGCCACGCACACACACGCGCACACCTACACACACATTCACACACACATACGCACACACGTACACAAATGCACGCACATATGTGCCTATGCAATACAGTACAATACAATACAATATAATACATGGTTTATATAATATGCTATTCACTAATTGGATACAAACACAGTTTTGTAGACTATTTAAGCTACTGATTTAACGATATATTTACTCTACAGTATAAGAGCAAATGAGTCCTAAGTAAGCCATAAGGTCATTAGACACTATATACATAACAGTAATGGCACTATTCCAGAACATTTTCTATGACAAAGAAACGTTGCACGCAATGATTATTCACGCGAACTTCCGTATTGTAAATACACGTGAAACCGGCTGTTGTATCAGTCTTCCACAGACCAACACGCCAGCAAACAAGAGTGCAGACCAATAATAAACACTGGTGCATATTAGTAGGGGGGTCTATTATAAGAGCCGTAAAACCGTTTGGAGGCATAATGCCAACACTTCTGAGGTCTAGTGACATGTATTGAAATATATTCAAATATTGAAATGTATGCATTCGGAGATATTGTTAGCCTACACAGGTGGCCACATGATGTCAGCGTTCATTTTAAAAGTAAACCTATTATGCGGTATAGGTTATTTGTGCAAGGTAACATTTCTATGAATATGACGCTTGAATTTTTAAAATTCTTTCTGTTGATATTTTAATTAGATTTAACAAGATTGCCGTACAGAGTTACAAGCTCCAGGCGGCATGCTGACAAGGAAGCCTGACAGTCCAACAATTTTCCACTTACGTATAACCCGCCCTTCCCAGGTGGCGGTCAATTTAATTTAAAAACTTATTCCAACTGCTTTCATTAACACATCATCACAGTTCCTTGACTAATGTCGCATTGTGCCCTCTGATTATACTACCTTCTATAAGTTTGAAGAAAATAGTTCTACCAATATCATCATATCCATTCAATGTATAAAAAACCTTCTATTTGGTCTCCTCTTAGTCTTCTAGTCTTTTGTGTTGTCAACCCACAATCTAATAAGCGTCTTTCAAAACTAAGATTTCAGTTCAGGAATCAGCTTAGTTGCTCTTCGTTGTTATACTCCTTCTAGCTTATCTACGACCTTCTTATGATATGGGCTCAATGCTTGTATGTGTGTGTATAAATGTGTGTGTATAAATGTGTGTGTATAAATGTGTGTATGTGTGTGTGTGTGTGTGTGTGTGTGTGTGTGTGTGTGTGTGTGTGTGTGTGTGTGTGTGTGTGTGTGTGTGTGTGTGTGTGTGTGTGTTTAAAAAGACATGTCTTCAGCTGCTTCTTGAATGTATTGTGGCAGTTTGTAGCATGATGGCAAATGTCAATTGACAGATTGCTCCAGAGGGATGGTGCGTGTGAGAGGAAGCATAGACTCATTGAGTACAAATTTTGCAGCGCGGGACCTCTGTAACAGGTGCACGTCGGCGGTGTGTTACGATTAGGCTGGTGTCGTGTTAGCAGTTCCGTCAGGTATGACGCAGCCAGGCCTTGTAAACTGCGAAACGTCAACAGGATTACACTGTAGTTTGTACTCGATGCGCTGTGAATATGGGGGGATGGCTGATGCTCATCAAAAATCTTCATCCCCTTGATTTTAGTACCTGCAGACGCACGCGCTCAAATCACCCTTACAAACATAAACACATAAAAGCCAACACTGAAGAATATAGAAACTAATTTTCCCCGCACTTTGACTGTATAGAATATCCTAGAAGCGTCATAGGTTGATGCAAAGGACGCCCCACAATTTAAGGCAGTGCTTCTCGACCGGTGTGCCGTGGCACACTGGTGTGCCGCGTCAACCTCTCAAGTGTGCCACGACATCTACGGTAATTGAAATAAAAAGTAAGAATTTTATTGTTTTGTATTAATATCAAGCTTCATTTGTAGACTGTTACGTTTGCTTGTTTAAATGTTCATGTTCTTACAATAAACAATGGTATGAAACGCTTTATTGTTGTTCTGTTTGTCATACAATACCGGTTCACATTTCACTCGCCCATGCTGTCAGACCAACTCGACACATTAACATAATCTGCAGTACACAAAATAGCCGTTCGTCTACACTGGGTATCCGACTCCATACCGTATATTACGCTGCGTCCCTTTCCTTTTACAAAAGCGAAAGTCAATCACAACTCTAGTTCTTAAAGTCAAGCTAATTAGTCAAGTTTCTACCGATAATCTGCCAAGTATGCAGGCAGCTTTCGGGCACGTGTGCTTCTGTGCACAGGCGTCAAGTCCACATGTGGCGATGGTGTGTTTTGCATAAAAACAGGTTGTCTTCTCGGCGGTGTGTCTTGCGTCAGAACAGGATCTTCAATTGGCATCGCCCTGTCAGCACGAAACGTTATGACAGGCGATATATCGCTCGGTTCTCGTGGCAGAGGAGTCGAACTGTCTTTCACGGGGTCACTCTCTGGAAGCGTTGTGCACTCGTCTACCAATTATAGAGCTCGTCGGTTGCGTCTGTACATACGACCTTCAACCCGAACGACGTACGGCCGGTTTGACAGCTTCTTCGCCAAACGTCCTTGTATCCTTGACCTGACAACTTCATACGTATAGCATCACCCGGTGCTATCTCTGTTCCACAAGACAGGCGCACGTTTCTCACTGGTGCCAAATAGACGTTCCGGCCTAGTCATTATTTGGCCAACATGTCATCCGTAATGATTATTTGAGATACGTGTTTGGAAACAGATTACGTTTATAATCTGCTTGAAATATTGAATGGTAATTAAAATATATTTTCAAAATAAAACTACAACCCTTATTGATTGATATTTCGTATGACACTTGAAATGAAATGTGTTTTTTGTATGCAATACGTTTATTAAAAAATGTTGTTATCCGTTAACGATATTTTACCATTCTGTCCGATGACTAATGGGTGGTGACAATAAAATACAATGTGACGTAGTAAAATGTGACTCGGTGTGCCGCAAGGATCGAACTAACTATAGTGTGCCGAGAACTGAAAAAGGTTGAGAAGCACTGATGTAAGGAACTGTTAGGCCGTGCGCAAGGCTCATTGAGCAACCAACATCATTGGCGCGATACTCAGTTGAGATTTTCCGATTATGATACAGATACAGAAAACTCCAACTTTGCCCGCCTTGAGGCTCACCGAAACCTCCAACTGCCCCTTATTGCGGAAATATTGAGTGAGGGACTAAACGATTACGATTGACTGCGGATTAACAATGTCGTTACACGTGTCGCGCATACGCAAGTCAGCGTACTACCATTTCTACGCAATATCAAGATAAGACATTGTTTTACTACTGAGGCGTGTAAGACACGCTCTTGTGATATCTTCGTGTTTACTGCCTTGCATAGGCTTGCACCAGGATATATTCGAGATCTTGCAATACTCTATCCGCAACCTCCAACCTGCTGATCTGCGTCCGCTGGTAGGTCTGCGCTACTACCTAGAGGGCTACGGCAGGCGGGCTTTCTGTGTCCGGACCGACAATCTGGAACGCTTTGTTAGTCAACATTCGTTGAACAGACAGTCTGACCAGATGAAAGACTCTCCTTAAACTCACTTATTTAAATAGGCTTACTTCCACCGAAGAACTATGCTGTAGGGCACTTTATGAACACGCGTTTTATTAATTTTTTATGAATCCATTTTTATTATATAATATAATAATTAAATAATGTTTTACAAATTATAACTAAACAGACAGCCTGACCAGATGTAAGACTCTCATTAAACTCTCTTATTTAAATTGGCTTACTTCCACCGAAGAACTATACTGTAGGGCACTTTATGACATGCGTTTTATTCATTTGTTTATTTTGTTAATACATTTTTATTATATCAGATAATAATTAAATATTGTTTTACATATTATAACTATTTATGTAATTATCTTAATATTTTTGAAACCATGTCATGCATGTTAATTACTTAACATTTACAGTATCTTTTAATATTAATTTAATATTATATTTACCAGCATTATATATTTCTTAAACATTTATTATAATCCCATATATTTTATAATGTATGTACGCGCCTATGAACGAGCTGGTCCCGGTTATATGGCGCTTTAGAAATGTTGGTAATAAAAACAGTGATATTCAGCCCCCACAAAAATATTAGCGGGCTCAACCCTTAACCCCCCTGGTTTGACGCATAATGCATTTAAACGGTCTTCTTTCAATGTGTCGGGTAACGAGGTACACATGTTTGTATAAGTACTATATCATTGTTTTTACTGCACGACCAATGACTAGTGCACATTGCAGGTTCTTTTCAGTTGGTAACAGTTTTGTGATCGCTGATCATGGTTTCTTTCGCAGTCTCGTTAGTCATATCTATGGTGTAATTTAGCGTTACAAAATCGGTGACAGGACTGATACAGGCGTCACTGGTGTCTCTGCATCACGTGTCTATCACAGATCGTTTTGTATCAAATTGGTCTTCTTTGTACCATAGCCTTCTGTCCGTGACGGAATGGCTTTATTCTGACCATACGCCCTTCTTCCATGAAAGGTATGTTTTTTGACGTCTAGTTGTAGGAGCTTGGACAGTTTTCGTTGCAGATGGTTGAGCCGGTGTACTAAGTTCCAAACACTACCCTTCAAAAACACTAAGGTAGTGTTTTAAGCGTGCCCTCAAAACACTACTGTTAAGTACAAAACACTACCTCTACATTTTTCCCGATTTTTTTGTGTTTGGGGCCATGAAGTAGGGGAAGTGTACCGGTATTGGACCTGTACCTAAATTGGATCACCTTCCGTTCTTACTCCTATATATATAGTAGTTAGATCGCTGTGACGCCCAAAGGATGCTTCACACAACATACCATCCATACACAGAGTGAAAAGTGACGGCCAGCGCGGAGACGCGCAAAAGCTGATAACAACTTTGTATCCATCTCGTTGTAATATTTAAACAACGTTGAAGCTGTGATGCAAAGCCGGTTATTTAGTAGATTGTGCACAATAACAATATATTGGCGTAGGAGGTTTATATAACGTGCATGAGAGACATGAAGACGGAAAATTGTACAGTCTCCAAGAATCACATCGAGGAAGTTAATTATGCCTTCGACCGATATTGGACCAGTCCGGTTGTCCTATGTTAGACCACTGGTCCAATATAAGGCACCCGTGGTCCATTATACGTACCATCCCAACACACATGAGATATGGAAATGTGTCATAATTTTGAAGTATCTGCATGCGTTTATTATCCTACTCCTATTTATGGTTCGGGGCCTTGTTGAGTGAGAGGAGAGTCCTACATGTTTAAACACGAGTGGTTACAAATATGGGACTAAAATCCCCCTTAGCAAAAGATAAATATAATAATTAATGTTACTACAATTGTCATATTTTCTCTTCCTCCGCACACAACGCACCGCCTCCAACCCCTTGATCGGGTTTTCTATAAATCTCTGATGACCTATTACAATCAGGAATATAACAGTTGGCTTATGACAAAAAAACTACAGTCACCATCTCCTCAGTCTGCCATATGTACGGAAGTGCATACGTACGTTCTGCTTCCAAGCAACTGCTGTCAGTGGTTTCAAATCCACAGACATCGAAGCCTTTTTTCGGCCAATATTTTGCTAAATATATATCCGAATTGCTCCATTTAAGATGCATGGTGTCGACCTTTACAAACTATTTCTGGAAACTGCATTGATTTCGCTGTATGTTTTAATAAAATAATACAGCATGAAAATAAGTAATTTGAAAAAAGTGTTCATATTACCCGAAGCGTCGGGCAATATGAGCATGCTTCTAAACTGTGTGTATGACTCATGTTTAATAATTATAAGATATACGATGGCTATTATTATAACCATTTATTATTACTTGATAATATACGGAAACTTATCCATTACATATGTTAACTAAAAGATTAACAGTACTGTAAAATGGAACGTTTTAAAACAAGAAAATGCCTAAAAACAAGCATGACACGTGAAAGTGTCATCGTCAATGAATCCGGATTCCTCGGCGCATTATTAATTAAATTACTGGATAATACATTGAAACGTATCACCAAAATTCATAATGTATCAATAGGGCCTAGATCTATGATCCGTGGAAGATTAACGGTGTTGTAAGAAATTGAACGTAGCCTAGGCCTATAAATGGTAACTAGAAATTGTTTAAAAACAACCCTGGCATGTGAATGTGTCATCGTCGAGTATTCCAAATTCTTCGCCGCATGATTCGTGGAACCATTCACCACATGGTTTGCACTGGATCCAGTCTTCATTTCGCTTGTGATCTGATGCGTCCCCGAAATCGACGCCACACTTATAACATGGGGTTTAAGCCGAAGTTCCTTAACAGCTACTTTCTTCACACGAACACGTTTAGTCTTCGGTGGCTTCTTTTCAGTTTTGGAAACGCTCCGAGAGCTAGGCCCAGTTGCCATCAGACTCTGCTTGTACGGCGAACTCGTGATAATTTCGGCGTGAGCTACTTTTCGTCTCTTGCTGGCGCCTTCAGCCATCTTAGGCCTGGGAACGGCTGGTGAATAAATAAGCAGTCGTTGAAACGATAGGCTTTCACCATCTGGATTGCAGTTCTCCTCGCATGTATCAGCGGAAACGTGCACATCCGCCTCAACGCTGCAAACAGTTCCAAATTCAATTAGTAGGCTTTAAAGTGTGATTTATGTTAGACCCTATTGGTACTTAGGCTACTTCTTATTTCATAGTAGTAGGCAACTGTTATTGTTATCGTCATTATTAGTTGTTGACGTCACCGCCGTCGTCTTCATCGTTATTACGAAATAGGAACACAACCGCCATAAGTTTACAATGTTAACTTTATTTTTACCAAACGACAAATATTATAGTAAAAGACATAGGCTACCTGATAACCTGGCAGAGACTAGGAAGGTCGCGCACTGCTGTGAAGCTCGGAACAACTGACGAGTCGCGCACTGCCGTGAAGCTCGGAGCAACTGACGAGTCGCGCACTGCTGTGAAGCTCGGAGCAAAAGACATAGGCTACCTGATAACCTGGCAGAGACTAGGAAGGTCGCGCACTGCTGTGAAGCTCGGAACAACTGACGAGTCGCGCACTACCGTGAAGCTCGGAGCAACTGACGAGTCGCGCACTGCTGTGAAGCTCGGAGCAACTGACGAGTCGCGCACTGCTGTGAAGCTCGGAGCAACTGACGAGTCGCGCACTGCTGTGAAGCTCGGAGCAACTGACGAGTCGCGCGCTGCTGTGAAGCTCGGAGCAACTGACGAGTCGCGCGCTGCTGTGAAGCTCGGAGCAACTGACGAGTCGCGCACTGCTGTAAAGCTCGGAGCAACTGACGTGTCGCGCACTGGAGTGGGTTCGACTGAGGAAGGGGTAGACCAGCAGCGGGATTTGGCGTGTCTGTCACATCAGCTGCGGCAAAATCAGCATCCGAAAAGATGTGCGGGTTGAATGGGTTTATCCCACACTTCCAGAAGCCACTGATCGCGTTACTCACCGTAGCAGCTTTGATGTAAGCCGACCCAAAGAGACCTGCTATTTGAAACTCTGTGACCGACCGGTCAGGGTGCTGGCGCAGCCATGTCTGCACTCCTCTGTTGTAATTGAATTACACTTTTGAACACGCTCACATCGAGTGGCTGAAGCCGGTGCGTGCAGTGGGACGGCAGTTGATATGATTATGATGTTGTTTGTATTGGCCTTGTCGATCAGTCGAACATCTTCGTGTGGCTGCTGTGGCCATCTAGGATGAGCAACACCTTTGATGCTCGGTGGCTTGGCTGCACAACTTCAATGAAGTGGTCGATCCAGCATTCGAACAACTCAACGTTGATCCAACCACTTTTGTTTGCGTACCTAACAGTGCCAGGAGGCGACCCGTCAAGCAGTTCCGGCTTCATGCGAACCCTGGGGAAGATCATCATCGGTGGGATGTATGCGCCGGTCGCCGAAACACAAGCGACAACTGTAACATTCTTTCCCCTCTCCGCACTGGTGATAGCCCCGATCCCTTTCTTCCCTTTCTTCGCCAGCACTTTCCCTGGCCTGTGGCAAATAGTGTAACCAGATTCGTCCACGTTGAATATGTTGCCTTCGTGGATGACCCTCTTCCCATCCTCATCAAAGATGGTGACTTGTAGAAGCTGCATGTACCGATCATCCTTCGTTCTGTTAAAGCTGATGGCTTGCTGAATCGACGTTGGCTCGGGGATTCGCGGACTGATGTCTGGATGCCGTTTTAAGTAGCCTTTCATCCAGTCCTTTCCAGCCCTTTGAGTTGTTTGGTTGAATTTATTTGTTATGTTCTTTGTTTCCCAGAATTTGAATACAAAGTGCCTCACATCATCTCGCGTCAAGCCAAAGAGTTTGGCCTCCATTTCAAATATGGTGGCTTTCAGCTCTGTTTCTTAATCTATGGAGAGTACCGGTTTGCGGCCGAGACACTTGTGGACGCCCTCTCCCGCACGTGCCTTCTCTAGATGCCGTCTCAGGGTTTGTCGCGGTACAATGTGCGCTTGTCTAGCTGATTTCTGTGATCGTTGATACATTAGTACGTCACGTACGGCCGACTGCATATCTGGTAATGTCCATTTCACGCGTTCAACCTTCTTCTTCACATTAGGCATCTGATAAAAAAGTGTGAGAGTTTATTATTGCAAGTTTTAAAGGGATTCATATATAAAGCAGCAGAAACAAATTGCTTCTGGACAGTTTAGAAATATAGCCTATAATAAAACAGATAGCAACACCTCAAAAACTGGAAAACTTCGTTAAAAAAAAGTTTGCTGCTGCTATATGAACCCCTTTAAATATAGCATATACTACGAATTACCATTGGATAACAATTACTATTGTTCTGAATATAATTGTAGACTCAAATGATTGCAACGCAGACTGGCGGTAAGTAAACAAAGCCAATAACATCTAGGCTAATATGAGCACCATATCGGCTGATATGAGCACCGTGCTCATAATACCTCCAGAAAGCCTGCTCATATTAGCCACAGCGCTATGCACGCCGTAAGGTGATAATTTGGCGAACTATAATCCGCGAGAGGCTACATTATCGCTCATTACAAGATTTAACAAGATTGCCATCCAGAGAATTAACACTAGATGGCAGGTGGACAAGGAAGCCCTTTGGCTTATCGAGAGTCCAACCCTTTTATCTACACATATCCAGCCCTTCTGAGGTATATGTCTTTTTTATTTTTAAACATATTCACACTACTAGCACCCACACAATCATCAGATAATCTGTTCCATACATTCACAGTCCTTTGTGAAAATGAAAACTTTCTTACATCTAATCTACACTGTTCCTTTACTAATGTAACTTCATGTCCTCTAGTCTTTCTTAACTGAAAAAAACATATTTCTATCAATATTTTCATAACCATTCAATATTTTAAACACTTCTATCTGATCTCCTCTCAATCTCCTGGTCTCTAGTGTTGTTAAACCACATTCTTTTAGGCGTTTTTCATAACTAAGATCCCTCAGTTTTGGTATCATTTAGTCGCTCTCCTCTGTACTCTTTCTAGCATATCTATGTCCTTCTTGCGGTATGGCCTCCACGCTTGTATACAATATTCTAAATGAGGCCTAACTATTGTTTTGTACAGCGGTATTATTAGTTCTTTTTCTTTATATGCTATATTTCGCCTAATCAATCCAAGGATTTGATTTCCCTTTGAAGCTGCAATTCCACACTGCTCTGAAACCTTCATGTCGGCACTAATTGTCAGCCCTAAGTCTTTTTCTTTTACAGTAGTACTTAGTACAGTTCCCCCCTTGTATATTCTACATATTCGTTCCCATGTCCTGTGTGAAGGCATTTACATTTCCTAAAATTGAACAACATTTGCCATTTTTCAGACCATTTGATCAACCTGTCAAGATCATCTTGTAAATGCTGTCTATCCCCATCACTTTTAATCCTTCTAAACACTTTTGTATCATCTGCAAATTTCAACACCTTGCTAGCTATATCATCGTCCAAATCGTTTATATATATTAAGAATAATATAGGTCCCAGTACTGATCCCTGTGGAACTCCACTCAAAACTGATTTCCAGTTTGAAGCCTCCCATCAACAACTACCCGTTGTCTTCTGTCAATCAGCTATTTTTTATCCAGTTAATTATATCATTTCCTATGCCATGGGCCTTTAGTTTAAGCAGTAATCTTTGATGTGGCACTTTGTCGAAAGTTTTTGAAAATCTAAGTAGATGATATCTTCTGGTGATCCATCATCTACCCACTTAGTGATATCTTCCAAAAAACATAACATATTTGTTAAGCATGACCTCACATTTAGAAACCCATGTTGAGATAGGTTTATCAAGTTATGTTTAACAAGAAAATCCACCATGTGATATTTAATTAGTCTTTCTAATAATTTACAAATCACCGATGTTAAACTAACTGGTTTATAGTTCTCTGAAATGTTTCTCTAACCTTTCTTAAATAACGGTATAACGTTTGCTTCTTTCCATTGTACAGGAACTACTCCCTCTTCTAACGACAAATTGAAAACTGATGCAACCAGTATGCTAATTTGTTCTACAATTTCCAATAGTAGTTTGGGTGGAATACCATCCACTCCAGGTGATTTATTATACTTCATAGCCCTAATTTTCTTAGCTACCATTTCTGGGGTTACAATTAACTGTCTTAAATAGTCTGATTCCGCCCCCTTGAACTTAGCCTCTGGTACTGGCAGTGAACTAGTGTCTTCTCTGGTAAACACTGATCTAAAATACTCATTCAGGTCTTCTGCCATTAAGAATCCTTCTGATATTATATTTCCAGCACTATCTTCTAGAGGACCGACCTCATCCTGAACTTTCTGTTTGCTTCGAACATACGCATAAAAACCCTTGCTGTCATGTTTTATATTACAAGCTAATTTATGTTCATAGGTTCTCTTTGAATTTCTAATTTCAGCTGTAGCTCCAGTACGTCTATATGACTTCCACATCATTTGTTTATACTTAATTTTTCTAATGGTTTCTTTCGTTAAGTGTTTCTTTTTGGACCGTTTCCCTTGTTTTTTTAAGGGAACAAATTTGACGATGATGCATTCAATTTCACTCTTTAAGATATTCCAGCAACAACCAGCAATCTGTTGCTGTCTTATTCTTCAGTGTGTTATTCCAGTCTATCTTTGCTAAATATTTCCTTATGTCCTTTGTGGAAATTTCTCCTGTACTGCTTTTTACTATTCCTTTCTGATTTTACTTTTATGGTAAAATGTATCGGGTTGTGATCACTAATCCCCAGTGGCTCACATATCCTGACATTGTCAACTAATTCATTCTGTGAGGACAAAACTATGTCTAACACATTCTCTCCCCTGGTTGGTTCTAGCACATGTTGAGAAAGGAAACTATCTTGTACTAAAACTAAAAACTTGTGGTCCTCACTACCCATACTCTGTAGAGATTTCCATTTTATATGCCCATGGTTAAAATCCCCCATAATAACACAGTCCCGTTTGCTCACTTCCCTTATAGCGTTTTGTATTTTTTCATTCTCTTCTATGCTTATGTTTGGACTTCGATAAACTAATCCAACCGTTAACGTTGAGTTTCCTGTAACTATGTTACACCAAACAGCTTCTTCGCAATCTGCTTCTCTGTCTAATTTTATTTCATCAGCCTGGATAGATTCTTTAATATATAAAATAACTCCACCTCCCCTTCTTCCTATTCTATCTTTCCTAAACATTACATATCCTGTCAGTCCCAATTCGGCATCTGATATATCGGTGGTTGCCCATGATTCGGTTATACCTATTATGTGAGGGTCAATATCTTCTACCATAATGTTTAGTTCATTTCTTTTGTTTACTAAACTCCTTGCATTTAAACAAACACATTTATACCCAGCTTCAGAACAGTTTTCCAGACTGTTCTTTGCTGAATTATTTTTGCTGCCTTTATCTATGCCTCCAGTTTCAGGCTTTTCTGCGAGTCCCCCCTGCGAATTTAGTTTAAATAGATGCAACCTGTCCCACTGTCAACAGATCGCAGCAGATTCTCTGAGAATACTGCTGCCCCCTTTCCACTTAGATGGAGGCCATCTCTCATGTACATATCTTCTCTTCCAACAAAGTACCCCCATAAATCTATGAATCCCACGCCCTCTTCTTCACACATCTGCTCAACTAGTGTTGATCGCCATCCTCTTACATATGCCCCCCTTCCTCCCATTACTGGCAAAATTCCAACAACCTGTTCCACTCTTGTCTTCTTTAGCTTCCTCCCTGTACTTCTCTACTATCCCAGTTGTTCCCTCCTTGTCTGCATTATTTGAGCCTACGTGTACTAGTACAGACCCTCCCTTGCCATGCCCCAATACCTTCTCTACCCTTTCGGTCACTTGATCTATCCTAGCCCCCGGTAGACATACAACAACGTCCTTTCCATCATATAGTCTTGTCTGTTTTTCTTAGAATTGAATCGCCCATAAACACTCTCTCTTTTCTCCTTGCCCCCTCAATCACTGCCTCGGAGTAGCTCCTCCGGTTTGCATATGTCTGGTTGTTGTCTTTTCCTCTTGCCGTCTTCTCTCCTGTCACATTCTCTTCCATTCCCTTCTTTCCTGTCGCGTTTTCTTTTGTCCCCTTTCCTCCTGTCATCTTCTCTTCTAGCACATTTACTCTCACTTTCTTTCGTCCCTTCATCTTTCCTCCAATCACATTTTCTTCTCTCCTCTCCCGTCCCTTTTCCCCAGCTACCTCCTTCACTACGGTCACTTTCTCCCCTGTCACCTTCACCCCTGTCATGTTTTTTGTTTTTTGCTGAACACTCTGTCTTCTTCCAGTCGTCTGTCTCACAGTCTTACCAACTGCCTCTGTGGTATCTGCCTCTTCACCACCTGTATCGCTGTCGCGTGTCTCCTCGTTCTCTACAATCTGACTACCTGTTGATCTATCCCCGCTGACCCGTTTTCTTTTCCTCTGCCGAACACTTTTCCTTCGTCCCTCTGTCTTCTCAATTTCTTGTTCCTTCACACCGGTCTCCTTCCCTCCTCTCAGTCTCCTTTCTTCAGTCTCCGTGTCACAACTCTGCTCCTTCTGTGTTGTAGAATTCTCAACTCTCTCCGCGTCATTCCTCTCTGCTCCATCTATTTCTATGTTGAGGCTCACCTCCATCTCCTTCACTATATCCGTCAACTTACACACCTCCTTCATCAGACATTCCACCCTCAAACACCCCATACACCGAAAGGTGAATCCGTCATCTTTGGTCTCTGTCCATGATTTTGGACAGCCAGACAACGCAAAATCCACCCAGCTCTGGCAGTCGTTGCAAACTAATTGTCGTTTTGCCCTGAGTTGTCGCTTGCAAGGTGCCATATCAGAATTTATTTATGTTCAAAATAGTTTTTATATAGTCTTTGAAAAGACTTTTCTGTGTACAATTTACACCAGATTGTTTAGGTTATAGTTAGTTATATTTGTTAACACACAGTGACACACCGTGCCTTACCTAGTTACGATGTCGATGACAATGTATTCAAGTTAGGCTTAGTCTTAGATACAAGGTAGTCTTTACAAAGACTGTTTCCTGTGTACCAATATACACTTTAAAAGGTTGTTATTTCAGGTTTTAATTACTCATCTAACTACATCGATTATCTCAAATAACGCTATTCTATTGTCGTTCACGTTTCGTTAACTTCGCCAGTGACCTACTTTGTAAACAACGTTCCGATTACATTAACGTCCACAATTATCGCTCGCAAATCGCCTACTTTTAATCTACCCTAGATTACTCCCTCTAGCTAACTTTTAACTAAAATATTGCTTAATATATATCTATAATTACGTTATGTATCCTATACACTCAATAATATCACTTATCTTGATCAAATATCCTTATATTTTCGCAAGTTTGCTGCACCAAATTCAAATCAATTCACCACCGGAAGTTCCCCTAACGATACGCAACAAGCTTCAAGGTTTAATTTACACATCACTTGCGCATCGTAACGATACACATTTTGAATCAGAATAAATTCGCCGCACTGGTGGATATGGTAAGAAAAGTGCACAGTTTCTTTACACGACCTCACCTCGGAAAATATTCGGCAGCGCAAACGACAGAAATGGTGCTGGCGGGTTGCAGACGACGTGCTTCAAGAAAAACACGGGTGGCGGCACCTGGCATGTTTGGTTTAAGCTGCAGGGCGATGCTCATATTACACGCTATGCTCACGATACCCGACTTTACCCTACAATGACGCAGATTTCGCCGCTGAAAGGTTCGAGTTGTCCTCCTCGGAAACTGGTATAGATGTTCCACTGAATTCTGCCAGAGATGCTACTATGCAGAATGACAGCTCGTCAAATACAACAAACACGTCCACAACGAGCAACAGTCCAACACCCGAAGCCTGCCTACGAGCGACCAACAGTCCCATGATCCATGTCCGCCCACAAGCAAGCAATAGCTCAATTAGCTGAGCTCATCCACAAGCATCAGGAAGAATGGTTTCAGGCCTGTCACAACCAACCCAAGCCCATCCAGTCATTTGGTACTACTCCTTCTTCTAAACTTTTGTTAAAGATCACTGTTAGTAATGGTGGTATCTCTGCATAATTCTTTTAAGATTCGACCTGGAATATTATTAGGACCGCTGGCTTTGTTTAATTTGATTCTGTTTAGTAGATTCGGAACCTCCTCTTTTGAAACCTTAATGTTAGGCATTGTTGGATATGGTTCTGGAATGCTAGAGTTGTCTTCATAAATATATACAGACTAGTACTGTTTGGCTAGAATATCTGTCTTGTCTTTACTTCCTATATTAAGTGTCCCATTTTTTTAATAGGTGAGACTAATGTGTTATCTTTCTTTAAGGATTTAAAGGTAACTCCAAAAACGTTTCTGTTTCGTAGGAATTTTGTTGTCATCATCTCCTACAACTATAATATTTTCGATGTAATCCCACCAAGCCCTCCTCTCTTCTCATTGCACTGTAGCCTCCATTGCTCTATATGCTGACTCGTGTTTTGTTACTCTTTTCTTTTTAGCACGGTGACCTATGATTTTTGTTTACATTCCAGTAATAAATAGCCATCTTTGTAATATGTCAACATTTCAAGACGGTGTAATGATTATTAGTTATAAGTATTAAATGTTCAAGAAAACAATAATTGTCAAAAACTCAATAAATGTAAAACAAATCCTGTTTAATTATATTTTAAACACCATAGCTAATTATTATCTTTGTTACATTGTAGAACAGTGTATTTGTCAGGTTGTTGATGGATGTCAGGCATGAAAAATCTGTCTAGACAAGGATACATAGTTTTCATATAGTGATTCATTCTCCGATTCATTTTATACCCCATGGATCAAAATTTAGTACGGTGACCTATGATTTGTTACGATATTACGGTGACCTATGATTTGTTACGATATTACGGTGACCTATGATTTGTTACGATATTACGGTGACCTATGATTTGTTACGATATTACGGTGACCTATGATTTGTTACGATATTACGGTGACCTATGATTTGTTACGATATTACGGTGACCTATGATTTGTTACGATATTACGGTGACCTATGATTTGTTACGATATTACGGTGACCTATGATTTGTTACGATATTTCAGTAACACATAGAAATCTTTATAACATATGAACATTTCTAGAGGGTGTAATGATTTTAAATTTTAATCGAATAGTATGGTTTGTCTTTAAACTTACGACGTCGTAGCGGCCGACACGACGTCTTAAGTACATCACATGAAACCGACCCCTGGTGTGAGAGTATAATACAGACCCGTCTTTCTTCATGACATTTGTCCAAATCAGATGAGTCGATTCTGTGCAAACATCAGCAGGAACTGGTTGTGTCGCGGCACATCAAAGGGAACTTAAAACAGCGAATGTCCCTTGTGTTGGCCTATAAAGCCATCCATGGTTGATTCTTTTTGAATAACACTGTGTAAATTGTGTAGCTGTAAATGTCGAGTTTTGTCAACCCACATTTGTAGCTGTTGCGGTGTGCAATAAAATCTACCAGCTCGAAAGTTCGTTTGTCCCCGTTCTATAGCGATTACGCCGTAGCGAAGGATTTGGTGAAGCTAAGGAAGTCTGTCACATACCATATAAATGGATAAGTTTAAAAAGTATATGCATACAAAATTAAAATGGATTACGTTAGGTTTGCTAAAATGCATTCGATACACGAGACTGGCTACTTAAAATATTTAAAATTACCCAACCCGACTCACTAGAGCACTTTGCAATCCGTATTAACTTAACAACTAATAACGGTATATAATATAAACCAACTTATTTTGTATACGTTACTGTTAGTAAATATTTTTGTAGTAATTATTTATTCGCCACAAAAATGAAAATATGGTAATTATATATAACGATGTTTATAAATTTTATTTATTCAGACAGATCACCATTTGTTTTCACATATATAATTACAATATATTACCGTACAATATACATACAATTAATAAATTATATATCCATTACATTATATTTGTTTGCATAAATATAATTTAGAAACATCGTTATATAATTCGATATTTTAATTTCTGTGGCGAATAAATAATTACTACAAAATAAAATAAAAAATTTACAAACAGTGCATCATAGTATAAAAATGATTTGGTTTATATTACTTCGTGAAAACATAAACCAAAAAAGGTGTAAAGAAAATCAATGGTTTGGTGTCGGGATTGAACCGGCGTCGTCCCATTACAAATTAAACGCCAATGAACCAACGCCTTTACCAACTAAGCTAGCAGGACGGACAGAAACTTTCTGACTGATTTAAGTTGTTATGATCAATTGTACAACTCCTCCTTCATACATCGATATTCTAGCGATATTATAAGATTATACACTTATGCACGTTACTTTCTGTAGCTGGATACAATATATGTTTGTTATGTGGGTCATTCTCCCAATTCGGTACACATTGTCGAATTATTTTCACATTTTTCAAAACTACTGCAATAATCGAAAAAAACTTATTTATTCGATCAAACATCATCGGAATACATATTTTCAAAATGTGCAGGCTTACACTGTCTGCATTGTGGAGTAATTTAATGTAGAAGTGCACATGCCACATATGCCTCTGTCAACTCTGTTACTGACATCTGAGCACCTAGTGTGGTATGTATTTGTCTTACAGCATTCATTATGATATCACTAATATAATAATTGTGTGTCCCTAGTCCAGTAACGCATCGGTAAAAAAAAAAGATAAATATTTTGTGCTAAATTTGATAAGTTTACGCTGCCTTTTAGTGCACGTGCATTCTTGAAAGGACCTATCACATCGTGATTCAATGTGACCCTGCCAAGCAATACGCACTATATTTCACTGTTCAGAAACGTGACACTAGACACATATGGATATGTGACAACAATTGCCATACATGTATTACGTGAATATGTTTACACATTATTAATGATAGTAACAGAGTTGACTTAGCAGTAACATAGTTGACTTGGCTGTAACAGAGTTGACATTAAAATAACACAATCGTAATCAATAGCTAAATAAGACGAACTGTTGCAATCTAGTGTAGTTATATATAATGCACAAAAGCATACACCATAACTGCTAATCAAGTGTTTATACATTGGTAGTACCGGCAACAGAGTTGACTTAATTGGCAGTAACAGAGTTGATACTAAAATAATAAAAGTGTAAACAATGGTTACGTTTAACATATAATACTATGGATTGTTGTATTCTAGTGGAGCTATAGCTAGAGCGCACAATCACACACCATCATTGCTATCATGTTATAACTACATAGGTAGCACAGATTATGAAATGTTGTACCCATAAACATGCACCATAGCACAAACAAGAGTAGATGTCTATGCAGCCGTCCTTAATCTCAGAGTCAAGCAGAGTGTAAATACTGCTGAATGAGCTCCCAGAGATGTGGCAGAACCTGGACGTGCCTACTCCCAACTTTCTCTGGTTCAGGGATGAGAAACAGGACATCTTCAACTGTGTACCAGCAAACATCATCCCGATAATGTGGCCAGTAAAACCGGTTCGGACCCACGCTGTTCATGCATTTGACTTCAATGTCCACGTCATCGATGTCAGTGACAATACCAGGATAGATGTTTCCCTGATACTTCACAACACACCATTTCCCCTGAAGTTCATCTAGTTCTTCAACTTGTTCTACTGGAACTAAGTCGGGATGCAGTGACAGCTGTGTACGAACGGCAGGCTTCGCAGAACTGGTCTATTGTACTTGTGTGACACGTTGTACATCAGCAGCAGGCAGCGCAAGAGGAACCCGTTGGTCAGTGACTGGAGGCTTGGCAGGGGCAACTGGCTGCACTCTGGTAGGGAAGGTAAATTCCTTGACGTCGTAGCACATGCAATTCAGTGCTTCAGGGTTGTTGCAACAACAGCTGACATCGCGATATTTGATCGTGCCACGAACCAGTGTGATGACTTGGTGTAGCTTCGTGGTTCATTGCACTGCTGGTACGTTCTCAGGGATGGCTGCTTCTTCCACGTTATCTGCCTCTACGAAGAAGAGCTTGATCGTTGTTTCCGGGATCAGTGCCCTGTATAGATGGGCTGCGTCAGGGATGTCATGCCCTAGGCTGATTAATATGTCGGCCTTTCGCTTGATGGCACCTCCGATGCCATCCGGGGCCCCCTTTCCGTGACTTGCCTCCCAGAAGTTCCATGACCCTGCTTGGTAGCCCATGTCGAAAATCCTTGTGCTGAATAGGAAGACATTTATCTTCTGTCTGTACTGGGACGTCGGACCATCACTGAAGAAATACAGGATCTCGATGTCTGGATGAGTCACTTGCATGTAATGAAACAGTGGCGCAAGGTATGTCCAAATTGCAGTCGGATCATGTCGTTTGGACGGGGACAATGAGCAGAATGGGATCGGTTGATCCACATCTCCTACATACAGAACGCCCGTGTGTAGCGTCACTTGCTTGTGTGATTCACCGAAATGGACAGACTGGATCTCACTTCCGAACTTACAACAGAAGTTCTCAGAAAAGTCTACGTGAATCACACATTCAGTAGGTGACAGATGTATTCGCAGCTCTCGGCAAATCAAAAACTGGTGCCTGGTCGTGTATACGTGCCGTCTGAACTTGCTTAGGCTATTTTGGAATCGCTCTAGCAGAGTTTGCTTTATTGCTGTTTCTTCCACTTTCTTGGTGACATTGAACGTGCGTTCATTGTCAAGAGGCTCTGCAACGGTACGCCACTGGGTGTAGCTTACCTCTTCTTCTTGATCAAACTGGTTGACATCTGGAATAGCGTATTTACAAGTCTGGCATTCACCGTACATGCAAGCTTTCAATGCCGGATCACAGCTGATGCTCTCAGCTAACTGCTCTATGTTCTTTGTTTGCAGAATGTCTACATGGTAGAGCTTATTTGCCATAAAGACAAGGTTTTCATGTGTCTTACAAAGGCACGTATCGCGATCATCCAGTGAGGGATGCACTACCCAGAATGGGCGTAGTTTGCAGAACAGGGAGTAGGAGATCATCCTGTCTGAGTACTCGGCAAAAAACTTTCGGTGCCCGTTCAACAGAGAATCAGTGAGGAGTCGTTTCTGCAGCTTCCTTTTGTTTCGTGTGAATCGTGTCAATCGCTGCATCCGGTACTGCTTGACAATTCTTCCTGTCACTATTTTCACACACTGCTGGCGTCCCTCCTCGGATGTGGCTTGTCTGTAGGTATCCTTCAAGTCGTTTGTTTGGGCATGGTGAAACTCTAACGTCTTTCTGACATGCTTCGGAACATGCAGGTGTCTTAACAGTGCCCTCGTTTTGGTTCTTTGTGTATTCCTTTTGCCATCCAGAACAGCTTGTCGAGCCCGTTGGTAACGCTTTTTGTATTTTGCGGTCAACCGTTCTTGCTTGATAATGGCCTTCCTTGAATTTTCCAAATCTCGGTAACATTTTGTAGCCAGTCGACTACGCCTTTTCTGGGCTTGCTTCCGCTGTCTGCAAATGGAGGACACATTAGCACTGCATTCTAGAAAGACATGGAGCGAATAAAACAATGTTTTTAAAAACAGAGGTAATACAATATAACGAGAAGCGAACAAGTGTGTACGTGTATGTACTAGTGTGTATCTGGTGTCACTGGTGTATATTATCACACACACACACACACACACACACACACACACACACACACACACACACACATTTACCTTGAACCTGATGAATTTGATGGTTCATTTGCAGCATGGAGAGAAGCTGGAGGTGTTAGATGCGCCTCTTTATCTTTTCCCCTTGACCTCCTCTGTGCATCTCGCCACCGCTTCCATACACTGCGCTTGGTTATTTCTGACAGTTCACTAATATGTTTCACTTTTCCAGTTGACTTCTTCTTTTCCCATGCCAGCCGCTCTTTTTTTAGATATATTTGTCTCCGTTCTGGATTCGCATCCCGTCGAGCACGATACCGCCTTTGTTTTTCAACTGCAGACAATGGCATGGTTGTCATTGTGAACAAAGCGAAAGAACACCGTTCATTTTAGATTTGTCTAAATACGAATGAACTTAAAAAATGGCAAGCATTCGTAGATAGAATATATCATAAACCATGATAATGGCATACTGATGTCAACCCTGTTACCATCAAGTCAACCCTGTTACCATGAATAGGTAAACAGAGTTGACAGTAACAGGGTTGACAACCATGATGCAGTGCATCTAATACAGCAGTTCATGCAGCTATATTATCACTAAATCACTGTTTCCCGCCACAGTGCAGCGCATTGCCATAACAAGAGTGAGTAGTGCTTTGGTATGATGGTTACATATTACTTACCTTTGGGTAACAGTGTTGACAAATTATAATTATATTATTGCATGTGAAACTAAAAAGGTGTACTTTAATCCATATTAAGCCAGACAGAAGCACATACCTTCTCTCCATTTAAGGAAGTCGTAGTGTGCTGCCACCTGGTGCTCAATGCGGTACTGTACAAGGATCTGGGCTTCTTCCATAGTTAAATTACTATAGAGTAACAGAGTTGACCCTTTGTTTGGGGACATATGAAAATGGCTTGAAATTTAATAAATATATAACTAATATGCCTATATAGATCCAAGTCAGATATTTTGGGAATATTTTACTAGATGGTGATGATTATCAAACAATATTACCATTCAACGTGTTGCTGCCACCGAGACCGTAGGACACAGATTTAAATTCAGGGACATGACAATTTTGCCACCCACATCATATAATACTTAGTTTTTTTAACACAAATTACTAAAATTATTGTACAATACATAAATTAATAAACATAACATACATGTATACCCATAACTTATGTTTTATTGCCCTTGGTATATGCAGGACACTGAAAATGCACCATACGTTTCTGGGACTCCAATATGTACCGAATTGGGAGAATGACCCATGTATGTTTATTGGTGTAGATTATCTCCCGTTGGTTGCATCCGATATAATTATTCTAAAAATGAGCCCAAGCTCAACGAAATCTAGTCGACTTGTAGGCCCATTCGCATTCATTGTTTTAAATAAAATTGGATTCAAGTGGAACCGTAAGATAACTGCTTGTTCCTCTAAGATGACTAGTTTTTGTATTACATCGGAATATCGCACAATAACTAATTTTGACGCTCGTTTCGACCCGAAAGCTATCCTTGTAAACTTGCTCTGAATGCATGGAAAGGGTCGGCCTGATGCGACTATAGGTCATATGTGAGGTCACATCTCGGCATCCCGAAAAGTGCACCAAAAATATGCATATTCGAAAATGTCCGGATGCACAACATAAAATGTGGAATTTCTAATTCATTGATTTTTTTTGATTTTTTTGGTTTGGTGGACAAGTAAATATATAACAGGATGTAATATAATATGAATTCAAGTCATAGATGTTTTTATTCCCTTTAAGTACCCTAGACTCATTTTTAACTCATGAAGAAAATGGAAATGTAGAAACCACTATCAACATAGAACTGCATTAACGAATGGCTTAAACTAAACAGAGTATCTCTTAATCTAAACACAACTAAATATATGCTTTTCAAAACGACTAGAGAAAAATGTATCAACACACCGTTACTAAAACAGAAAACATAACTATTCTTCAGGGATGAGACAGTTCCGCGGAAACGTGGATTTCCGCGTTTTGGGCATCCAATTGGGTCATTCCTATAATTCGTCCAGATCCGAGGAGAAAAATTGTTGGGGGATTTATATTTATGGGGGGTCGCAAAGCTGAGTAAAATCAAAAAGTTGTACTTGTCCCAAACGTAGTACTGTCATATGCCCTCTGATATTGCGCAAGATATATAATTCGGCCAGAAACCCATAAGAGCTTAGCATTGTGAAAGGCTATTGGATAATTCAAATTTAATGACGTCAATATATCTCGTTTCCATTTGTGAACACAGGGGAAACACGCATGGAAACAAATCCTATTATAATATTATTATCCTACTATAACCAACTACATCATGAAAGTTCTGGACAAAATCGACGAGGTTCGCTTTCGAGAAATGACGAAACGCTCAGGAACAAATTTCGGACAGACTGGTTACAGAAAACTGTCGAAATAGATGTCGGTAGTGGCAACAAAATAACTGTGACAATCGAGGACTTTCTAAAAAAAAACTTGGATTAACCAGGCGTCGCGTTTCGTGTGTTTTGTAATGACAGAGTGAAGTGTTAGAATAAGTAGTTGTTATATCCGGTCGTCAGATGGCGCTATTGACGTTTATGTTACGTGACATTTCTTAGTTGCATATCGTATTTACAATCTTTGATGCGAGCATGCGCAGTTTCAGTTCCGGTTCGACCACGCCAACACGAATTTAATAAAAGTCATTTCGTGATACTTAATCGGTTGTCAACAAACAATTATTGAAACATGGTGTCAGAAAGAGCGAACTAGAGGTGAATTGGAACTCAGAGAACGTAAAGTCGCGGTGAAAGAAGGTTAGTCCATTCTATTTTGACTACAAAAGTGATGGAACGATTCCTTCTCCCCGACCCGCTTCCCGTGTCCGGCAATCTGCTAGAGCAATGGCTGCGTTTCAAAAAGCAGTTCACGCAGTTCATCGACGCCAGTGACAAAGCTGACGCGAACGCAAAGACGAAAACGGCGATTCTACTACGCTGTATCGGTGACAAAGGGAATGACATATATGACAACTTCACGTTTGAAGGCGTTCCAACGTTTGATGACGTCATCGCGAAGTTTGATGAATTCTGCCGTCCTAGAGTGAGCGTGTTTGCATCCAGACATCACTTCCTCACCATGAAGCAGAACGATCGCTTTATTGATGACTTCATTACGGCCCTAAAGAAGCAGGTCCGTGAATGTGCGTTTGGAGATCTGATGGACGACATGGTTCTTCACGCGCTAACGTTGGGGATAGACCAAGAACGGACGCGTCGGCGTCTGTTTGAAACAAAGAACCTAGACCTGGAGAAAGCCATTACCCTGTGTCGCCTAGCGGAGGACACGGAAGGCGAAATGCGGAAGCTCAAACTGAACGAGGAAGTGCAGGCGGTCTACAAGACGAGACAGAAGAAGGCTAAACGTAGGCCGAGATCTCAACCGACTCACACGTCGAGCAACAAAGCGGACAAGTGTGGGAAGTGCGGCACAGAGCACCCGCCGAGACAATGTCCAGCATTCGGCAGTGAGTGCTACGCCTGTAAAAAGAAAAATCACTACGCCAAGTGTTGCCGAGCGCCGCAGGCACAGTCGAAGGCGAAGCGTGTCTACCTCGTCGACGGTGACAGCGATTCCAGCATTCTACGCATACAAGTGGACAAGGAGGGTCGACGTCTGATGGCAACGATCAACGTATCATCGGAGAGTCGTTCAGCTCCTACTGCACTGAAATGTCAACTCGACACCGCCGCAACATGCAATGTCCTCAGCGTCACCGACTATCGACTACTGGGCTCTCCACCACTACGCGCGAGTACCTCGAACTTGACGATGTACGATGGTTCGCAGGTGCCGTCGAAGGGTAGATGTTCCCTAACACTCCGAGAAATCGACCAGCGTGAGGAGATATTGATCTTCGAAGTCGTCAAAACGAGGCACGCCACACTGCTGTCCCTCGACACGTGTCTGAAACTCGATCTGATCGCGGTGAGTGAACACGTCAGCCTGGTCGAGGATCGAACAAACGACATCGATGCTGCCATAACGGAGTATGCGGATGTCTTCACCGGACTTGGGTGTCTTCCGAGTGAGTACAACATCGAGATTGACACAACTGTCGCTTCCGTACAGAATCGACCACGGAAAGTCGCTTACGCACTGAAGGACGAGTTCCTAAAGAAGATCGAGGCACTGGAGGCACAGGGCGTCATCGCGAAAGTCGAGACACCGACTCAGTGGATTTCGAGCTGTCTGGCAGTACGTAAGGCGAACGGCTCGGTGCGAGTATGCATCGACCCCTCTGACCTGAACAAGGCGATTCGACGCAACCACTTCTCGCTACCTACGATCGAAGAGGTTCTGCCAACGCTGACGAATGCGAAAATCTTCTCGCTTGTCGACGCGAAAGACGGATTCCTGCAGGTGAAACTGACATATGAAAGCAGTTACCTGACAACATTCTGGACTCCGGCAGGAAAATACAGATGGCTGCGTATGCCATTTGGTATCTCGTCGAGTCCGGAGGAATTTCAACGTCGTTTGCAGCAAGCGCTGGAGGGTCTCGATCGTCGGTCGTGGTCAGACAGAGGCAGAGGCCCGCAGAGACCATGACAGCAACTTCATCAAGCTACTGCAGCGTGCTCGCGAACAAAACTTGAAATTGAACAGATCCAAAATGAGGCTTCACATGAAAGAGATCGTGTACATCGGGCATGTGTTGTCTCCGGACGGGGTCAAGCCCGATCCTAATAAAGTGTGCGACATCAAGAATATGCCGAAGCCGATGGACGTCGAACAAGTACGACGGTTCCTGGGCTTCACGAACTACATCGCGAAATTCATGCCGAATCTTTCTGCAGTCTGCGAGCCCATACGACGTCTGGTGCAGAAAGATGCCGAGTTCATGTGGGGACCAGACCAACAAGAAGCGTTCGAGCGAGTGAAGGACATCGCAACCGCAGAACGTTCTCTCTCGTACTACGATGTGACGAAACCGGTGGTACTTCAATGCGACGCAAGTACGCAGGGGCTAGGAGTGACACTTCTACAACACGAGAATCCAGTCGCCTATGCTTCGCGTTCACTGACAGCGAGTAAACGCAACTACACACCGATCGAGCTTGAATGTCTTGCCATCGTGTTTGCCTGCCGCAAATACGACCAATATATCTATGGACATCCAGACGTGACGATTCACAGTGATCATAAGCCACTGGAAACGATCTTCCGAGAGTCACTCTTGGAGGCTCCGAAAAGACTTCAACGCATGATGATGGCACTTCAGCGGTACGACATGAAAGTCGTCTACAAGCCAGGAAGTGAGCAACTTGTCGCAGACATGCTGTCGCGAGCGCCGTCGACACGTAGACAACCAGTTGAGCTGACGAAGGAGCAGATATTCCAGATGACAACGGAGATCGCCATCGCTGAGGAAGTCGAGACAGTCGACCCCAGAGAGTACGTCAACATCAGCGAGCCGAGAGTAGACGCGATACGTCATGCCACAGCCGACGACCCGGTTCTGCAGAAACTACTCGTGCTGGTCGCATCAGGCTGGCCACAGGACAGGTCACAGTTACCGTCTGACCTGAAAGTCTACTGGACGTTTCGAGACGTCATCGCTGTGCACAACGGTATCCTGTACAAAGGAGAGCGTATGTTCATCCCAAAGTCACTCCAGAATGACATGTTAGTGAGACTACACAGCAGTCATCAAGTCGACTCTACGCAGAGCCAGAGACAGTTTCTGCTGGCACGGTATGACAAACGACGTAAAACAGACGGTCGAGCGATGCAGTGAGTGTTCCAGAGAACGACCTACGCAACAGAAAGAGAGTCTTCGTAGCCACACGATTCTACCGCGAGCGTGGGCTAAGGTCGGAATGGATCTCTTCGCGCACGGTCAGGACACATACCTCATAATCGTCGACTACTACTCCGATTTCTTCGAGATCGCGAAGCTAGATGATCAACGAGCGGTCACTACGATTGAGGCGTGTAAAGAGCAATTTGCACGTCACGGATCTCCCAACATAGTCCACTCCGATGGTGGGCCACAGTTCATAAGCGTTGAGTTTGAACGCTTTGCGCAGAGTTGGGAATTCGAACATTCGTTATCGTCACCCTGTCACAGTCAGTCGAATGGAAAGGCGGAGGCCGCTGTCAAAATTGCAAAACAGCTGCTAGCGAAATCTTCCGACCCGATGAAAGCACTCCTGGAATGGCGCAATATTCCTACGAGTCAGATGGTCAGCAGTCCGGCACAGCGCTTGTTGAATCGACGCACACGAGCAGTCGTCCCACAGGCCGAGTCTCTGCTGAAACCAGCGATTCCCGAGGTCGAGCAAACGATTTCACGTAAGACTACACAACAAATGCAGAGCCAGCGATACTACAACCGAAGTGTCAGCGATCTGAGACCACTACAGAAAGGCACTCCAGTCTTCGTCCAGTCGCTGAAGAAACACCAACCGATCAAATGGTCGCGTGTCACAGTCGTCGATGACTGTAACGACAGGTCGTACATCATAGAGATCGAAGGTCGCCTACTCCGACGCAATCGACGCTATCTACGAGACGATGCCACAGCGCCCCACGAGTTCGTACAACAACGCGAACAACAACCACTCGAACGACAACCACTCATACAACAACGCGAACTACAGTCACGCGTACAGCAACCACGCGAACAGCCGCGTGAACGGAAACAGAATACGCTAACAGAAGACGAACCGCGTGACGTGCCGAGCATCGCGCCGAAAATGACAACTCCCACACCGAGCGTGTCCGCGTCTCCTGCGAAAGTCGTCTCGCCAGTGAAAACGCGCTCTGGGCGAGTCGTCACAAAGCCAGCACGGTTCCAGTGAAGACCAGCCCCAACCCCCTATTGTCCAAACCTGATCATTTGCTAGTAACCTCTGATGATTATAGTATAGTGGCCCAATTGACTCTAGTGTTAGATTGCATTGTGTTGTTATGTTGCCATGGGCTCATAAAGCCAACATTTTTATTATGCTCCTTTTAAAAAAAAGAGGGGATGTTAGAATAAGTAGTTGTTCTATCCGGTCGCCAGATGGCGCTATTGACGTTTATGTTACGTGATATTTCTTAGAGTTGCATATCGTATTTACAATCTTTGATGCGAGCATGCGCAGTTTCAGTTCCGGTTCGACCACGCCAACACAAAGTCATTTCGTGATACTTAATCGGTTGTCAACAAACAATTATTGAAACATGAAGTACGATGGGCACGGTTTTGTGTCGATAAGGGACCACGTTCTTACTGATAAACACTGTACAACGACATGTTTCCGGTGGACGAACACCACTATTTCTAATGCCTTAGGCTTCGGATCGCTTATTTGAACAGTTACATCCATCACTACGGCGCGGAACCAGGCCTCATGCAATCACCCCTGTTTCAGATACCTGTACGGTATCTTGTTATTGCCAGTTACCCAAATGATTTCATTATTAATAAGTTAAATATTTCTTTGCATTGGTACGACTTCAATGAATAATTTCAAGTGCCAAAGCTTTTGAGGTACTAATAATTATGATGTTACCTATATAGACAGTCAATAGCTTAACAGTACCAATTATATATGGGGGTGGGATGGTGGAAGGTGAGAAAAACATGAAAATAATCTCATATGTTACTCCTTACCGTGTTAGAATGGCTTTAACCCTAACCGATTAAAAACGGCTTACAGCGCCCTCCACCACGAACCCCAGCTAGAATGCACTTGCAACGCTCATACCGTAGTAGTATGTTTAGTCTAAAAACATACTACTTACCGTGTTCCGCTCGTACCTTGCTCCGCTCGATCTCATAAATTTTCAGCGGTTTTGACCAAATGTCGCTCTCACCCCTGATGCATAGAGTACATGAATTCAATTTTATTGGATTACGTTTCGATGAATAATTAAACTGGAAAAGCCATTCCAGTTTAGGTATTCGCAATAGACTCAAACGATTATTACCTCTTTACATAAAATCTACGTTGTACAACTCACTGGTTTTGCCACATTTGAACGATGACATAACAGCATGGGACGTCAAAATGTGATAGAATAAACACATTTTAAGCAAAAGAAAGTTGTCCGATTTATAAGTGTAAACAAATATAATGCACACACTGAACCGTTGTTTAAGTCTTAAATTATTAAACTACCTTCAACACATGTCATTTTATCAAAACAATAGTATTAACAATTTCAACACACGTGATATCATACACATAACCAGACTGCAATATGAATTTGCTAAACATAATCTTAGATGCATTTTACCACATACAATAAATAAAACCCCTGATAAATTGATGAACAATATATTATGGTTAAAACCACCGACAATGTCCCCAGTCCAATTTAGAAATCGAAAAAATATGAACTCAATATAATAACGAAATTGTATTTTGATACGAATGTTGACATGTTGAGATTCTTGGAACAACAATTCTTCTCATCCAATCTACCTGTGGTTTACTGCAATAACCACTCAAACTATGATGATTTTTTTGCAAATGTTTGCAAAGTGTCCTACGTTTGGTCGTGCGTCCTACATACTATATCGTTTACTTCATATCTATTGTAAAAACAAAAAATTAATACTCATTGCTTAAATATACATTCATGATTAATTCCAGTGATAATACAATCATAATGTTTAAAAACGTAAAACACACAAGTTGCTAACCCTGGCAAGATGAGTACATTATTTGTTGGTATAACTATTTTGTTGGTACAGATTCACTCCTTTCATAGAAGAAAAGGTAATGGTCATGACATTTGTTATGTCTCAAAAGGAGTATTATGAGTTTGGATGCCGTTGAAAACGGATAACGTAAAACACCGAATCGATCTGGTACAGATGAGAAACGATCTTAACACCTGTAGAACATAACTATCTGTGCTTAAATCCTTAAATGTTTGCAATGATCAGCCTATTGTAATACGTGGGATCAGTGTGGCCAATATTACCTCCCATCGACGATCTCAGTTGGAATATGTATGATTAATGTGGCCAATATTACCTCCCATCGACGATCTCAGTTGGAATATGTAGGATTAATGTGGCCAATATATCTTCCCATCGTCGATCTCAGCGATTTTCCTACGCTCATCTTCTTAACATATAAATTCACTGCAACACAGCGTCAGTTCACATTGAGCCTTGGATTCTAACAAATCCGCTTGAAAGTTTTGCATAATCTTTTTTCATTCACTGCATCGTTCATGCCTAATAGGTACGTTACTGCTGACTCCGGCTGAGAAATACCCCATGCATAGAAGTATTGTGCTGCCGTGATTAATTTCTATTTATTCACCGCACGACCAGCTGCATTTTCTAGCTCCTCACATCCCATCGCATGGGCGATTTACATAGCCACATTCACAGTAATGTCACGACGCCAATACAATTATGTTGAACATGACCTGTGTTGAAGATTGTGCTGTTTCTATATTGTCTCGTCTAAGAATCAGGTGTGTCTGCTGGATGTTGGGCAGGTTTGCTTGGACCCACCCAATGATGATCTTAGAGATTGAGATGACAGTTGCAACATTGTGAGCCATCTGATCGTATAACACTACTGTAAGGCTTTCATGTGTCATGCTCCATTTCCACAGTTACCTGCCTCTCTGACCAGTAGTCATTGCCAAGCTCTTTGAAGAGGTGGCACATATAATTGTTAGAAACGATATATTTACTCTGTACAATCCGCTTACATCAACACCTCCATGAGAACTGCGAAGTTCTAGCTCTGGACTTGAACTCTGTCTGGGTGATTTTTGAATATTCCCATGCTTGAATTTCGTAACATTTTCTCTCGCTGACTTCACATGATTTCCTTTCTTTGTTCTCTTCTCTGGCATCCTTGGTCAACGGCTCTGTTTTGAAATATTACTGAGCCACGTTTTCCCTCTCTTTTGCCCCATAATACGCATGATGTTGTTCTTTATGTTTCCTGTAGCGCGCATGCGTTTGGGCCAACTTGCATTTTGCAAATATATGTCTTACCTACCTACCTTAATAATTGAGAGCATGTAACAGGAAACACAAATATTATTCTGAAAGGCCTAAGTATGATTAATTATTCCCAGTCTTAGATGACAATAAAAGATGACTACACGTTACAGGAAAATACCCAAGGGAGATTGTTTAATCACAGTATCGATAAATGCTGGGAAAATAGCAGCGAAATGTGTTCTTCGTTATCCATTTGTATTCTACGTTATCGATTACATTTTACGATATTGATCCTTTGCTGTCGGAGGGGCAGGCAACTTTTGACAGTTAAAAAGTCTGCTAGTATTCACTTCAATTTGAACACCAAAATGGTTCATTATAAGTGGAAATATGTTAGTAAGTTCTCAATGTCAACGAAAATTAGCTCAGCCGGGCACAATACCATATGTGGTTGTTAGGTATTTAGAGATAAATAAAGACTTATTTTGGTTTTGTAAGCTGAGAGTTCCGTCTCCTAGCAGAACAAAACGTCGCCGTCTGAGGGCAGTGACTCTCTCTTCCCATGCGATAACGTAGAAAACGGATAACGTAAAACACGACCATCTGGTATTTTCGACTCCTCTGATGTCAAATTAGGTCTGTATGGCCAGCAGTACCGTTGTTTAACACAAGTCTACATATGCTGTCACATTATAAACATGAGAACATTCATAACTGAGAAAACGGTATAACATAGAACACATTCTTAACGAGGACGCTGCTTTTCTGTAGTTTAGACATGTTGTGACGACCAGTGAAATTGATTTATTGTAAGACTTTTGCAGTTGGGTGATAGCCTCATATGTTCATGTAAAGTACATGCACTTTCTAACGAGTTATTGATTTATTAAAACTTAGATACACAAGCTAATCTTTGGATAACGTAAACCATCTGATTTACGTGGACATTTGTTTAAATCCTGCAAAATGAATTAAATGTATTTGGATATTGAACGAGCATCAACAATCAGTGGGAATGTTTACCGACAATGGATTAAGACAAGTTGTTAAAGAGTTGAAAGCTAGTAAGTACTATTATTTTGAAAATGCGTCTGTCTGTCTGTCTGTCTGTCTGTCTTTATATTACGTCACTGTATAGCATAAGCCGCACGATAGCATGCAGACGTAATTCACGGTTACGTACGTCGGCCATCTTGTAAAGGGAGCCCCAGCGTAAATCCGCGCCTGGCATGAATTGGCTTGTCGTTAATCCTCATTGAATGAGCAACCTGAAACACAAATAGCAACCAAATAAAACACAACATCAGGAATGAATATTATAACACGAATACACTGTAAAATGTACCTGTTTGTATGAAATTTTAATTTTATATATAAATTATAGGACCTAACATAGCTAAATCAAGGTTTAGTAATTTACTGCATATAAATAAATCATCAACAATAATTAGTTATTTTTTTCATAATTAAATTTAGTTTAAACGTATATAAAATAAAGTTAACCATATCGAAAAGACAGCTTCAGTCTAGGCGCACGGGGGGGTATAACCATAGCATGGCATAGGCATAGCCACAGTGACAGACTGGTTAGGGTCAGGCTTGCGATCGCGCCTGCGAGACATAACGTCGTAAATATATTATGTTTACCTTCGCACGGATCAGATGGACTCCATTTATTTTCTTGTGAAGTACCTGCCGAATCCACCCGTCTTGGTAAAACTTGTAGGCGTCCACCGATTTATATTTTTTCAGCTGTTCGCTGGTGTACGCAGAAGGGCTGAATATTAGATAATTAAAGGTACTCAACCAATTCGATTGTCTTGCTCCTCGCGTTTCTTAGTAATTTCACACAAAAACAGAGGAATCAAGTACTCCCCAATGATATCCTAGTTCGTTTATGCATACGTATTAGTTCGTTTTTATAAAATTAATCAAAAAACTGCGAACTCTTTCGTTTTTAGTAAAAACCGGATCCGGTTTTTTGCTTCGATTTTAGCTGAGTATGGACATTGAACTTGCCGTGGAATCGCGCTCGTCTTCTCGTGATCGCGAATTATGGGCGATATTGACCTTTGACCCCCACCCTTTGGCGCTGTTGATGTTATGGAATTCCAAGTTTAGGCAACGAGTGGACGTCCACGAACATATATGCCACCGACACGGCAAAATGGGCTAAATTAGACAGACAAAAACAGTACCCACGCATAAAGGTGTATTTCTATTAGAGAACGACTATGGAAGAAACAAAGCAAATAGAAGGAGTTGGCGACAGTGCCAGTGGACTGTGGCCGTGGGCCGTTGCCCGTGCCGTGGTGTCAGTCACAATATCAACAGACGAGATGCAGCGTTCGCAAAGGTTCTTCCAGACAGGTTAGAAATTTCGATTTATTCAGCTATAATCACGTATATTTAGACGTATGAGTATATATATTAATGTTGCTTGTACTAAATTTATTTGATTGTTTTCCTTTAGTCATTGGCAATGGCGGTATGTGCGGCCTGGCTGGGCCCTGTTTACTATAGACTAATATCAGCTAACAGTACGACGCTATGCCTATGGCATATACTTATGTCAATGATAGTTTATTATTATTACTAGCATTTCTCTAGCGCCATATATCCGGGACCAGCCCGTTCATAGGCGCGTACACACATTATAAGACGTACATGGAAACAAATGTAAAAATATATATGTATAAAGATGCCGGTAAATGTAATAATTATTAAGATTTACAAGATTGTATATATGTATATATAATGTGACCAACATACATGACATATTTGCACAAATATTAATATAATTAAGAAAGAGAATATACATTATGATATATAAAATTATAAATTAATTAGAATACATTATATAATAGAAATAAATTAATTGATTAAATACATATTTATAAAAAAGTGTCCTACAGCACGGTTCCTCAGTCGATGTACGCCTATAGTGACTATATTATGTCTATGTCGTATATGGTAGTAGGCTAGTAGCCTAAGTAGGCTTGGGAAAATAGTAATAGTGTAAATGCATTATAAATGATCCGTAACGATTATAATTATTGAACCAATATGTACATAATTTACTAACAACAGTAATGTAATAGTAATTTAACAAATTTATTACTTTTATATTAAAAAATACTATTATGTGACATTTAATTTGAATATTGTCCCTTCTGTGAGTTTTTGTGATGTTCAGAAAACCAGCGCCCCTCAATACCATGGACATTAATGCCCATAACATGTACATATTATATAGATAACTCTTGACCGTGGTCATTCATTGCATTGCAACTTTTGCAAGTACATTAAAATGATTATTGTTAGAAACAATCAGTGCTGACTATTAATACATGTACTATATTTTCAGAACTTGAGGTGTGTCGACACAACATGCAGATGTATGCTTCAAAGCTGTTCACCTTCAGGTAAACGAGTGTTATCAAATGTGGTTACTCTGTCGCCAAACCTGTTATCAAAATGATAAATACAAGCAATAAACAAGTATGTCATAGGCGGATCCAGGCGGGCCTGGGGACAGGTGCCCCCCTAGACCACAAGAATTTGGCGTGTGTGCAAATCTTTTATAATGGGCCCACGCGACTGTCCTCCCAGACCTTTTGAAATGTGCCCCAGTTTAGGTGATAATAATAAGCTGAAGTTATGGCGTCTTCCAATATCACCACTCTAGTGGAGCGGGTGATGTTATGGCAGCGTGGTAGCGACAAACTTTAGACTACACCATTTGGTTTGGCCGCCAGTGGAGGTTTTGGTGCCTCCCATACTCGATTTCTGGATCCACCCCTGTATGTGATAGTTTTGTTTGTTTGCATGATGATTTTGCAGTAATGTGGTGTCCTCGTTAAATTGCATATTGTTGTTAGAAATGCATGTGAATTAAAGACAATGTAAAGTAAAAACATTTTATTGAAACTATTTGATGAGATTGACTACAAAATAATGAAAAGTACAACACAACTACAGGTACAATCACTGCACTTGATGTGTATAATGTAATACTTTTTAATATCACATACACATCACATGCAAAACAACAATAGAAACAAAAGTTAGAAAGAGGTTGAAAAAATGTCAGGTATATATAAAAAACAAACAGATACTTTTAACAAGATTCTTTGTTAAAAAAAACACTAGTACACGTAATGTCAAATGCTAGTTGTAGTTTATACATGCCTTGTATGTTTACAACTCACAAAATTAGTGACTAAACAATTATGTGTATTAACAACAATTTTTAATATCGCATGCTAACTAATGAGAACAAATTACTTAGGAAGATGTTTAGTTGAACAAATGAACTATTATGAATCATAATTGTTTTTTATCAAAGAATCATAATTTATGGTTCTTTGTTAAAAAAACATCAATGATTAGAAAATTAGAAAATGTTGTAGTTTATGCAATGCTTGGTATGTATGTTTGCAACTCGCAAATAATAGTGACTAGACTAGTCAGGGTCATCGCCATGTGACTGAGAATTACATGTACAATCACTACATGCTACATTGCTCAGGTTTACTCAGTTGTATGAAGACTACCGGCTACAAACCGCAATATTTTTGTATGAATAGTTTTCGCATATTAATTTCAGTGTGGCTGAACGCTTCCCACATAAGTCGAGATGGTGTTCGAATTAACAGGTCTGCCAGGGATTAAAGTTTAAAGCGCTTTGATCAATCCCGAGGACTGGATACTACACCATATCAGTACAGGTGTATAATCATCATGCGAAGTGAAAATGTAATGTAAATTATTTGTGAAAATATAAACCAGTGATAAAAAAGAATAATTTAGAAATATGGAACGTTCATGAAAAGTATAATACCAGTCCTCATGATACATAGAGAACTTAAACAAGTAAAATGCTGCTGTCAGTGTATCAACAGATTGTTGTTGCAAAATGTGAAAAGGCTTTCAATACCATTACTTCATCACAAACTTGTGTTGTTGTACATAACAAGTACCTGGTGTACGTTGCAAGAACTCAGCTGGCTGCCACTGACTATCAGCAACACAAAGACAATGAAATCCTACCACTGTAACAATGCTGGATAATTGATGTATTTTGTCATAGACACTGCTAAAAGTTAAAGTTGAATTGAATACAAATACCGTGTATTATTGACTTTTGATAAATGTGTCATCACATATAAAATATCATACATGTCAGAGCCATGCTAATTGTCATTTTGTCTCCGGTATAGGTAGATGCGGATGTACAGCAAAATGTAAGGAGGCTGGTATGCAGTACCATCAAAGACAGCGAACACATACAGTGATGTCATCGATATCCAAACCGATGTAGTTCACTGAAGAATGCTCGACACTGAGCCTGTCTCACGAGCTAGTCAGGCGTCACCATATTCGTATGTCGAGCAACCTGCATTCTACATTGGTTTTTAGTCAGTTAAGCTAACTGACTGACCTGGAAGCCAGTGTACACCCCATCGGCACTGAGGAATGTGTCACGGATGCAACACACGACACAATTGGGATCAGTCAGTGGACATTCACATGACAAACCATTAATATGCAGCATGCTGCATGGCTGTAGAATCTTGTCCGAGATCCTGGACAAATACAGCTGCCCAGTATGCCATATTAACTTGGAGAACTAGTGATACTAAGCACACTAGTCCAATCTCCTGTAAAGAAAAACATATATTCGGTAAACAAAAACAGGTATTATTGTAGTGTTGGTAGTAAATAATTATGGAATGTTCATTCTCATAATCAGTAAATGTAAAATAATGTTTCATGTGTGACCTGCAGCATTTCACAAGAAAAACGGCAGCAAGAAATGTGCTACTACAGCTGCATCTATACATGTTTATATCTTAGGAACAGTCAGTGTTTACCGGGGTTGTTCCGGAGGAGGGAGAGGGTGGGTTGATACAGCATGCATACATTAGTAGAATGTGCTCTTTTTCAAAACGGTGAACATTTTGTACTATTTTTTCTTTATAAGGTGTTCATTGTCATTACATGAATTAAACAATTTTCAATTTCATTACAGTGATGCCTGATCTTAGTCAATATTATAGACTGATTTGAATTCTGCTAATCAGTAAAGAGGATTTATATTTTTTGTTTTGTTTTCAGTATACAAATTCATGTCAGTGTCTGCCATGTGTAACTACTACACATATTCATGTTTGACATTTTAAGGTTCTGCCTGAAGTTGAATGGTCAAGGTGAAAGTTGGCAATTACAAAATGAGGTGTTATTGTGATGCTAACAGTACTCGCCAAGTATTCATAACATGTATGATTACCTTCTTCAAAATTGAACAATTTATTTTATAAACTTATTTCTGAATCATCGCCGTATGCTAAATACTTTTAAAGATGTATTAATATGTCTGTGGGTATAATATAAGTGCAGAAGTCAACTTAGTTTTCCACGTCCAAGATGTTATTATTAAAATCTGTATGAAAACAAATATATATGTAAATGTGCACATTTAATTTTTTTGGATAACTTATATGTGGTTGATTGTTATAAATTTGAAATTACCTGGATTGATCAAATGTGGGCCTCCCACAGACTATGTATCCTCCCTGTGTCTGCCTGACCCAGGTGACCGCCTTAGCTCCTCTTCTGCCTCCTCTCATTCCCATTCTTGAGTTGCAGTGTGGCCTCTAGCGACATCATAATTCAAGTTACGTATTATGCATTCATATATTGCTGTGGTGAGAATATATACACATACTGGTAAATACACAAGAATAGCTGGAATATGTCAGTTGAAAGGTATCACAGGATACCAATTACATAAACTATAGCCAGGCACCAAGGACCACAACGGAAACAAGTGCGAGCATTACCTTGTTTAATCCTTATATATGGTGTACTTTAACTGTATTTATGTTTTATGTATTTACACGTTAACATTTTTATATTTAATAAAATCATCATCACCATCATGGTCGTCAATATTACAAATCTCAATTATTTTGCATAAACTACAATGCAAATCAACAACATTCTGCAGTAATAGTATCAAAATATGCGTCACAAAACACTGTTTTAATAATTATGATCACCAATATAATACTCCCGTGTTTGACGTTCTGTTGCACGAAATTACGGATGCTCCCTGACTAAGTTACTTGCACGATCAACAGGGGCCTATTGCCAAACCAATGTTATTTGTCATTTAGCATCCTCAAGTCATCTAATCTCTACATGTATTGTCGCAATAACATTGTTTATTACCAAGATCCTACGTAACCAAATACAAATTACAATGCATATCAAATATTATGCTCTTTGACACAGCCTCTGACTGAATCTCTGGCTGATAATATGGACATGGTGACTGGCTTAGACAGTCTTAGAGTTAAACTGCCTCGAGTCGAGTGCTGACGTTCGCAAGTTGCAATTCTCGTTGAATTAATACGCGGCTACGTGTTCTTGTTGCTAAATGCGATAGTGTAGTATACGTACCTTCGTACAACCACTTTGGAATCTTCATCTTGATACACCAAAGCACGTGCATGTTGTTATTGTTTTCGAATGCGTGGGATGCCGATCTCGCGTAAAGCACGTGACCGAAATGGCGCAGGAGGTCGACAGCGCAATTGGCTTTCGCCAACTATACCCGGTGTAACGACAAATCTTGTTTTTTGACGATTAAAAAACAAGTACGCATTTTTTATTAAACCGACTGTGCACCCTAGTTAAACTATTCACACATTACACATCTGGACCTAAAAGAACCGGATTGGCGATGGGCAAACGAATTGGTTGAGGACCTTTAATCACATCTAGGAAACCGATGTGTAGCCTCTTAGTGATGTCTCTCTCCACACCAGTGACCGCGATGTTGTAAGGGTCACATCCGATTATACTCGTCTTTTCTCGGTACCGTATTCGAACGTCTTGTGGAATAGATTTCACGTACTCGGAACACACAATTTCTATATCGCTTGCCATGACTACTACGAAGCTTGGGAACTAAAATGGCGGCGCGCATTGCAAATTGGGTATTTTTTAACACGCGCACGCAAACCGGTGACGTCAGTGAAAACAAGCAATTGTCTTTCTTATGTCGCCTGATGATCTATGGGGAGGGGGTAGATTACTGCTACTGAACAATATTTCTTATTATGTTAAATGAAAATCTCGACAGTATCCAGTTTAGGGTAACCTCGCATTACTGTTAAAAAACAATTATTGTCCAATGTGAATGTCCAATGTGAATGTCAAATAACATTATGAAGCCATGGGTGGCAATATTATGAACAGGAAGTTCGCGGAATCGATTATAGCGGAGACAGGGGCAAAGTGAACAAACAGGTCAACGTGAAACATGCTTTGTTAAGACTACGAAGTGCAGTGGCACACATACACCAGTAGTCCGTGTGATCCTGAATCACGCTACCGAAGCACGGGTAGATGTCCCCATTTCGTAACTTAAACAAAGCATATTTCACTTTGCCCCGGTGGTTCGCCTTTCCCCAGCCTCCCATGCTTTTCATACACACACTTGCTGATTTGTAATATACGGTTTATGCACAGCATGTCAACGCGTCGATTTACATTGGATGATTAAGTATCACCAGTATCTCGTTACGTATCTCGAAAAGTAGCTGTTTGTGTCGCACATTAGAAACACCGCACCGCGGTTGTTCATCACATTTCGAAAGTAATTCGATATTGACATGCGCTTGAAACACATGTCCTCGTGCGACATCCTCTATATTCACGCAGTTACGCGCGAATGTGACAAGGAGTAGGTCTCCATCTAGTCACACCAAGGTTGGTACTCATCTTCAATACGTAGAGTTACAATGCTAACATATTGCTTTGTAGTATGCTGTTAAAACAAAAACTTCAAGCGAACACGTGACTATTTATGCAAAATAAAACCTGTAATGTGGTGACACTTCAAAAACATCTCAGCGATTGAATGTTAGGTTTTGTGTGAGGTATGCATAAACAAAAACATTAATCTAAAACGGTACAATCTAATACACATCAAGCCTACAGTTGCACACCTTTAAAACACACGCAACGTTATAATATATGGGTATTTTTACAACGGAATTTTATTTATATTAACAACGTACACATAGGTCAATGAATTAGGTAGAAAGCAAGCGAATCCATATACATAATTTATATTAGGAAATTGTTTATTGTTTTATGTTGATGTCACGATGTGCGGTTAAGAACTTAACATAGGTTGGTAGTTACAAGTGTGGTTGCACTGTACGACTATTGACGGCTGGCCAGTGTTTATGCAATAGTGTGAATGCACTGGGGAGGTAGCATAGGGTCAGCTTTCAAAGAACCGGGGACACATTACATTATAGTTAGGGTAGACAGGTAGGAAAGTTGAATCTAACATGTAAACATTTTAAAAATGGTAGGCAGCTTTACATGTATAGGAACTGTGGACCGGGTAGAAATTTATACGGGATAATTTTATAGCGTATAGGAATGTCGCTGTAATGAAGATTTATGTACAAACTCAATTATTGTATTACCTATTGGGCGGTGAAATTATTGCAATGGTGTGCTGCTGCTTCAGCATATTCACGACTTCACGACTCGTAAACAGCATTCTAGACACCACACAAGTCGTATTCAAAAGTCGTTAACTCGAAAGTAACGATGGTGCCCGAGTTCGCGAGTCATAAATAGCGGGCGACCTTCACCTTGCTGAACGTCAAATCGATCATGGGTACTAATTATTTGTGCTCTTACAAATTGATACGATAACCATAACAATAAAACGATGATCAAACCAGAACAAGCAACACCGATGCCAAGAAGAATGCAGATCATGCTAAGTTATTGTGATTCGCTGTATTTCTTGTGTGACAACTTATATTGTTGTAATATCGCCCATGCCATTGCCACGTGCAACATCTAAACAGTATGGATAAAATGTTCGCGTGATATATCATAATGTTCTTCATATTTGACCTTAACGTCGCTTGATTTGCTGTATACACAAAGATTAAGAATATGTAGTTGTCATAAACATGAGCAGCATAATAAAAGATAACAAAACTTAACAAATATTACTATTTTTTGAAATTCTGGTAGAATTAAAACGTTTCAATTTTTAAAATAATTTGTTATTTTTTTGGTCATGAAATCATATATTATATAATGTTGTTATGACTTAAGTTATGTCAAGCATCAATGTTTCCAGAAATATAGGTTTTTTATAAGTATAACTGATTTATGTAATATGACATCATCATTAATAATATATACATACCTAGCTGTGTGTGTGTGTGTGTGTGTGTGTGTGTGTGTGTGTGTGTGTGTGTGTGTGTGTGTGTGTGTGTGTGTGTGTGTGTGTATAAATATATATATATGTGTGTGTGTAATTGTGAACATTGTATATGACTGATTTAAATGTGCATGTCCCGATCTACAATGAAAGGCCAGCTCACACTTTCAATTTAAAGTAGTAATGTCAAAATTATGGAGTTCTGTCAATAATGTGACTGTTATGAAGCATATATTTGTTATACCCGCATGATGTATATGTCAACATTTAATATTTGATTAACATATTATAATTACACTGAAACACATGTGTGTGACTGTTATGTATATTACACTTCATTACTAGTGTTGCATGCGGGTGACTCATACATAAAGACCCATAATTGTATATTTTTGTATCAGCCAAATGCCACAATGCTTTGGCAACTAGCTGTCATGTATGACATATCACATAAATAAAGAAGTGGAAACATACATTAATACAGTACACATGGGTAAATTTATGTCTGCAAATTAGTGCAGATATTTTATTGTGACATTCGCTGATATGTCATCACCTCTCTGGTAAACATCTTCACAACGTTCTTTGCAAACGAACCAGCCGTGCCCGTGTTCACTGTTCGTGCAATGTGAACATAACATTTTCATGTCTATCGCATACAGACTTGTTCGTAAATTATCTTAACATGAAATAATCCAGGTTCTGTAGTATTACACATGTAAGATTGTGAAGCACACATTTACACATATTACACATTATCAATATAATAACCATGTACTCATGTTAAATTTGAAGTTACGTCTATAATACAATAATGAAAGTAATGTTAAACAAGGCTATATTTGATAATTCATATATGAACAATATATGTTAAACAATTTATTCCTACGTATTGCGTAGATATATATATGATTGTCCATAAGTAAACAATTATAATTTATGAAATCTTACCCAAATACAATACATTATAATTAGGTCTGAAAAGTACAATTTATTTGAAAATTACAATGTTAACATGTCACTACATTTGTAATGTACATACTTCATAACATGAACAGTAATACTATTTAACCTGTATACAATTGTAATACATTCTATGCACAAAGGAATAATTACTGTAATATTAAATGGGACAATAATTTAGTTAACATGTCACTAGTTTTAACTACAGTCATTTTTTTAATAATTGTTGAATAAGTTGTACATTTCAAATGTAGAGAAACAAATGAGGTATATTCAGAATGTTCATTGAATTCCTATTTATTCACTATTGTCATCAAACCTTGGGTATCCATTTAGATTTTTATTACATTAAATCATATCCTCTGTTAACATGTTATGTAGAGCACAAACATCAATTATTATGTGAAATATGATAATTAAGTTAACATTCTGAATATCCTTGATCCGTCTGAATTTACACTACAGTCGACCAAATGCATTCTCTATAATAACATGTGACCGACATACAGCTGAATTTCGTAGAATTTGGTCATGAGTCAGTGTTCTGTTATCTCTGAGCTGTGTAACAATGCAAGAAAAGTCATGATAAATATAAGCACTGTCGCCAAGGAGTTATCTATTTATCTCCTAGGCGATGTTGTCTGGCACTGTAAATGGGTGACATGTGAAACATTCTTGCATCGTGTACTCTACCTGGAGGACCAACAAACACATAATTGAATTTGGCACTTTCATCGAATATACCTTGTAGAAGAACAGAATAATAACCCTTTCTGTTAATATAGTCATCGCCATGGCATTGCAGACGAGAAATTTTGATGTGGCATCCATCTGTTGCACCAATGATGTTTGAGATACTACAAGATGAGAATATGTTTGTGCTATGTTGTTTCTGAATACTGTTCGGGCAAAGAATGTGCTGATATAAAAAGTGGGGAATGTCCTGTAGTAACTTTGCTATTATTCGATGTGCTGTGCTCTGTTAGATGTTAAATTAATCCGAAATTTCGCTAAAATGTTTGTGTTTGCCATGTACCACAAGAATACGATAGCTTTCTTCTCAATGGGTATTCCTGGCATTCCTCCATATTCAACGGGTGTGTCGTGGCCTGTTTCGAGAAGAAAGTTCACAAAGCGTTTGAACTAGGCATTTTTGAGATACATGTGTCTGCTGAAGGTGTGTTCGTCCATCACAAGTAGCAGGTCAGAACGAACCATCACAGGGTGCCGGTCTTCTCGTAGACGTAGAGCAAACAATCTTCTAAAAAAAGGTTTTACACACTTAAATTAATAATTCAAATTGTAGCAACACAAGTAATACATTTGTAAAGGGCAAATTTTTCTTATTTGATTTATTATCAAGGTAAATCAAATGAATCTGATATTAACATATATGTTTTGTAGCCTGTGCAATTCAGTGTTCATTTTATTAACATCCATGTAAAACTTACTGCAATTTTAATATATATACTAATATGATTTCTAATTAGGGATAATAGTAAAATATACAGTTGTAGCTCTGCCTTGGCCTTAGGTTATCGCATAAAATAATTAGGACTAGGAAAATAATGGATAGTAGTTAATATGTAAGCAGCAATGCAGTGTTTATTTTTCTTCAAAATTTCACAAAAAAATAATGTTTAAGTAAGGGCTCACGCCATGCGTAGGCTCATTACATTTACAATTTATTATTTCGCTAATGCGGGTAATGGTTGTATTGTAAATGAAGCGTCTGAAGAAAAAAGAAGACGCGCAACGTCAATGACCGTAATAACATGTAAGCGGGCGATATTACAGTTTGTTCAGTAATAAATGTTTCATACCTCGTTCTCTTGCGCTGCCATTCGATTTGATTTCGTTATTAATAGCCGAGGCGTATTTCATCATTGTAAAGATATGGACATAGTATGCAAAGACTACTACACAACAACATTAAAAAAATGTTGATGTTTATTTTGATCAACTATCTCGTATAGAGAAATGTAACTAATATCATACGTGCAATCACTGGAACGCGCTGCTGGTAGGCGTGGTGGTGAACACGAGTGGTGAATACGACTTCACGAGGTAATTGGAACGCAGCACAACGATGGCCGAACGTAGGTTGCGACGGATGATATTCACGGGTGTGTAGGTTGGTAACAGTTCGAATACTTTTGGTGATGGGATTGCTTTATGAAGACATATTGAATATTTTACACTGATATGTATACTTCGAACATATGGATATATATATATATATATTATAATTGTGTTTTGTGTTGTTGGAATAACCTATACCATGAAGGATGTACAGTACATACCATCGAGTAGGAATATGTTAATATTGTAGTTAATATTTATTGTAGTATCGGGTCGTTGCGACGGCCATCTAAAACTTCGTACGAACGATGGGCCTATAGCGAAGCAGCAAGCGTCTAGACGATAACCGAGGCAAGGCTGAATTCCCGCGTGAAGAAGGAAGTTCACTCGGTCGGAAATGCTTTGACTACTGAATGTTACGAATCGTCGGACGAGCATAAAATTGACGTCTGTGTCGACCGAGGGTATTGTTGGACCCGAACGCTGTTATGTTCTATTTGTGTTATGAAGAAGGAGCACCTTATGTAGGCCTCGATGTGTCACGGTGCTCATGTACATTCACTAGTTTGATAGCAGAAGGCGAAATTTGCCTGTAGCTATTATTTGTGTAGAAGAGGGTGGTAGGACGTCACCGTATGCGGATGAATGTTAGCAGGGAGGTCATGTTTATATATCCTGGTATACCCGTTCTATGATAAGAGTGTATAGGAGGTTGACGACTCTTGCTCTAGACATTTATGTATACTGATAGTTTTGTTATTCGGTGGGTTTGAATACATTTTGTAAACCTGTACCTTGTATATGTTTTATTAAAATTCACTATCCCTAAACCCGAATTATACAGCCGTGTTCGCTTCACCTGGCGGATCTTGACAGTTGGATATTGCGTTACAATTAATAACCAAATGCGCCCATTGTGTCGTAGTCCCATAAATAAACTGTTACAATTCAATTTGTACCGTTATCAATGGGATACATTGCGTGTAATTATGTCGAAATTATATATGTAAGATGACTCCTCGTAAAATGGGTGCTGCGAATGCCTGGATGCTGCGAATGGCGTGTATCTCCCCCAACGGCCGCTCGGTCGACGCAACCCGATGTTCGATGTTCCGTTCCCATGTGCTCCGCAGCATCGCTGGCTCACGCGCATCGGACACGACCGTCTGCAGGCCAGGTGCATCATCAAAGTGCTGCTGGATGGCGCACTGGGGAGGCGGTCGTCCCATCGACACCGGAGGAAGAAACGAGACAGTGGCGGCTTCGCGAGGCACTGCGCTGACCGGGGGGTGAGACGGTCTCGACGCAACCCCGGAAGGCCGACTCGGCAGTGGCGCGACACTTTGCGGTTGATCTGACTCGACAGCCCGAGTGCGTGAACGGGTCTGTCGTGTGGTCGACTCGCTCCGTGGTGGGCGCCCGCGTCCCCGTGGTGCTCTGGCTGGAGGCATGCTACAACCACAAAACACTGCATAAGAGAAAAAGATAAACAATAACCATTTACACACAGCCCAACCTAATTGGCAATAATGTGTGTGCCGACAACTGTCAGGTTATTAAACATGAGCCACCCTTAGTACGCACCAACCAACTACCACGGCAGCCAATCGTGACAAGGCATTCCATGAGTGTGTAAGTTATACAAGACGTGTGAAAGAGTAAGACAGTGTGTGCAACTTTAAAATCTGCCGGAGCTGCAAATTGGAAACGAAGGTATACCGTGTTGACACGCAACAAACTGCACCAAGCAGCAAAACAGTGACGTAGCACTACATTGCGTGTGAGAGAGCGTGACAGTGTGTGCAATTCCAAGATCTGCCAGAGCAACAACTAGGAAACGAAGGTATACTGTGTTGACACGCAACAAACTGCACTAGGCAGCAAAACAGTGACGTAGCACTACATTGCGTGGAACCATACCATCATTTATAAACAAGGTCTACTGTGTGAAAACGCGACAAACTGCCAAGGCAGCAAACAGTGACATAGCACTACGTAGCGTGTGAGAGAGGGTTACAGTGTGTGTAACGATGTAAGATCTGAGCAGCAAATAGTAAAACTACCAATTAGTGTGGATGCTACACAAACTGCACAAAGCAGCAAAATAGTGACGTAGCACTACATTGCGTGTAACCATACCATCACTTATAAACAAAGAATACTGTGTGAACACGCGACCACGACAGACAATTGCGAAACAGTTTATTCGACGTGACCTATACTATTTCTTTAGCCTAGGAATGCCGCCCGGTTATGCTAGTTCCGCGTGGTCAGAGCGATGTATTAACCAAAGATTTGCCCCACTAACCAAGGATGTGCCCCGCTAACCAAAGATATGCCCCGCTAACCAAGATTTACCCCATTATCCAAAGATTTGCCCCGCAGCCTTAAATATCGCGCCCCGCAGACTACTGTACAGACGGTAGTTGCCGATGTCGGAAAAATGCACCCCGTCCCGTCGAAAAACCTCTCGGACACTGTTCCACAGGCGCTTATGTCTCCAAAAAATTACCCCCTCAGTATCCTGGCAAAACGCCTCCAGGTACCGATTTATCTCCATAACCTGAGCGGCACCCTCCTCATAGCTACAATGGCGCCATTTCTGCCGCCGGCAAACCTGGCAAATCACCACTCGACTCACGCCTGAGCTGATCAGCCGTCGCGCCAGACGCTGAATGTCCAGTGCAATTAGAATGGGAGTACACTGACCAGTAATGTCATTCCCTCCAATGTGCACGACTACAACGTCCGCGCGACGGGCGACAATTCGGGCCATCGTCGCCGGAGCCAACAGTGTAGCGACCCGAGCCCCGCGAATGCCCTCATATGAGATATCGCAGGGTCGGCCGTGCACCGCGAATTCGGCAAACAACCCAGTCGGACTTGCCGACTGCACAAATGCGCCCAACCAATATACATGACTATGGCATAAAACTAAAACTTTACACGGCGAAGAAGCGATCTCTGAATTCGCCACTGACATGGTAAAGGCCAGCGACGAACTCAACGCACAAAATGGCGGCCAACGAAGGAAATTACAAACAACGAAAATACTCAGCTGGAACCGGCCGAAGTGTTCAGCAATCACATTCCGTAGAAGATCCGACTCAGATGAAACGCAACAATGGTGATGACGACGTGAAAAAATTACGGCAATGAAATCAATGGAACGCAGTAACAAGAACGCAAAACTCTCAACCGAATAGCCTGCTCACTCGAACCAAAGTGGCCGACTTCTCCTAACGCGCGCTACAACTGCGCGCTACTACTATGCGCTGATTGGTCCTTTGCGCCCACGGCTAAGCTGAATTAGCATATAATTAGAACAATCCATTGGGCCAATCATCACTTGTCTGCATTGTTGCCCGCACAAAAATACGTATGCTGCATCATGCCGATGCAGCATACTCTCATATCTATAATGTATAATTCGCTCATTCTTCCCAAGATTATTTATAGCATATTGGTGTGGAGGTATCAAGCCAATCGCATTTTTAGACTTCAAAAGAAAGCAGTGCGAATAGTTACTTCAAGTGAATACAATTCTCACACAGATCCCCTCTTCAAAGAATGTAAATTTCTTAAATTGGATGACATCTATAGACTCCAACAGCTCAAATTTGATTACAAATTGATCAACAAGCTTACACCAGAATACTTCAGTCGTACTCCAAACACATATAACTTTGCAATTCACCAATACAACACACGTGGTAAAAACAACTTATTTATTCCCAGAGGTAATCATCAATATGCAAAAAAGTACATCAGACACATTATACAAACTGTTAACACTACACCAAATATCATCCTTCATAAAATTTATACACTTAACTTATATGGTTTTTTCACTTACACAAAAATTACTTGATCAAGAATTATGAATCATGTTGTCATATTTCTAACTGTTGCATCTGTCATTCTTAAACAAGACATGACTTTGCAATTTGGTTTAAAATAATTTATGTACATACTATGTATACACATAGATATGTATGCATATATAGTTGATCACGTGATAATCATATAATTATGTTATATCAGTAGGGTGGCTCCCATGATAGCGGCGTATAATTGTCTTAATGAGAGCCTCCCTGTCCTTACAATGAATATTATATTGCAGTTTATGTGCTTATAATGGTTAAAATAAATACTGTCTGTCTGTCTGTCCGTCCGTCCGTCCGTCCGTCCGTCTGTCTGCCTATCTGTCTGTCTGTCTGTCTGCACTTGGCCAGAATCTCGTAGGAGAAAAGCCTTTTGTTGAAATAGACAACAGTTGAATAGTGTTTATAGTTTCTTCCTGTAGGCCAATTTGAACATGTAGTATTTTACATTTCAGGTCGCGGACACAAAATAGCAACGAACAATCAGAGGTGCGGTCTGGATTCTACAGGCCACGACCGGGACGTCAAAGAGCTACTGAACAGTCGCATACACATTCCATTATGAGGTTATTGCGACAACGATTTGTTGTTTCCTTGTTTATGTTCTGTTGCGCTGTTACTTTGTACGTCTATATACAAGTGGAAACACCGATCAGCACAGAGCATGATGATAGATACACAATCTGGTTGTTCTTCCCCAACAACAATAATGTTTCAACCTCAGAGGAAGACCCACGTAGATGCAGCGCGATGGGAAAAGACAAAATGTACGCATTCGGCAGCGAAATATACGATTTCATCGGCGAAACGGAATTACGACAGTACATTCGCTTCACGAAAGACAATCCATTATTTAACGTTACAATGAAAGAATCTAGGATTGTGGCATCGCCTGAGAGTTATGACTACAACATTACCGCGTTGTCGGCGACACATTTCGTCATAGAAGAACGGGTTATGGGTACGTCTTCTCGTGGAGGTAGCTGCTTCATTGTACGCAGTGACTCGATGTCGACACAAATATGCAATTATGAAGATTTCTTCAACGGCACATATCTGGCGTACTGCCCTCTGCCAGAATGCTCGTGCCGAAATATAAGCATAAGCCTGGAGTATACCAACTTTACGGCGTACGCGGGAAATAACATTCCCCTTAGAAAATTGCTTTGGCGACAGCGGGTTTGTAACAATCACAATGGAATTACTGGATCGGCACTTATCCGTCGAGAACGCATCACCGCAACTGACAAGAGAAACATAGTTACATGGTATTACGCACGAGACAAGTGGGTAGCAACTTTTTTAAACGGTAGAACGTACGAAGAGATAACCTTCACAAAATTGTGCAGCTGCATTAAAAACATCAGAAAATTGTTCATGATCGGTGCGTCACACATGAGGTACAAAGCCGACTACATCATATCAACATGTTACAGATTGCCATTGGATTTAACTAAGCGTCACTCTACCATCACAGTGGAGAATGTGCATTATCTCAGCCTACAAAAAATCGTCGAATATTCTGACTTGTGGGATACGCATCTTAGAAAAGAAGCATTGGACGGGCGAGATGTTATAATGGTTCAAACAGGCGCCCACGACATGGTTCTCTACGGTTTACATTACACAATGGACGCTATAGACAAGCAGCTCGTGGGTGTGCTTAATGAGCTACATTTGAAAAGCTTTAAGTACGGTTTCAAATTCATCGCTCTCACCACGCCGCCATATCCAGAAGTAGAGGAGGCGCTTTACACTTGGCCCAAGAAAAGAAGAAACAACTTTGCCATAGCAGCGATAAACAGAAGAATAACATTAGAGTTGGTATCAAGGAACGTGGACATGTTTGACGAATTCGGCGTACTTCTGGCGCAGCAAGACAATAATGTTTGTGGTTGTCACTATATTTGTCGCGAGACAGACGACAGTGTTGGGTACATCATTGGAAAAGTCGGTATTACCGCCGCAACGCTGATGTTTTCTAACAACATCTGCGGCTAACAAAAACCAGGTGTGGCTAAATGTTGAGTCCAATCCTTCCTTAAGAAGGGTGACTGGTGCGTAGTGAACGAAATGACAAGCTTGGCATGTTGTAATGTGGTAATATAAATCAGGCGGCGTAACTCTTGAGTATTGGTACGGTGTTCTTTAATAACAGGACACTGGATTCTCAAACTGCACACCAAATGTATGTTCCACAACTCCTTCGCGTGAACAAATATGCAAAACTCACCCATCATTACACAGAAACACACGCATGCATGCATGCACACACACACACGCGCGCACGCGCGCACACACACACACACACACATTCAAACAGCATATGCAATACATGGTTTTAAACAGGAGTTTGTAAATTGTTCCAAATGAGGAAAATATGTCTTTTCGCATTGAAATTTATATTACAGTTATTCAAATTCAGATATACATATTCTCTTCAATAATACGGCTGAAACGCTGCGAGGACATTACCACAAAAAACAAAACAAAAATGTTCTGTTAATGTAGTCAACAGTGTTCTACCATTTATTTCCTTGAAATGCAACAACCTTTACTGTTGAAGATATATTACGCTTTTGAAATGACGTGCATGACTAATAACGCAGGTGATTCTCGTTTGGTCCGTTTTGATGCGATAGTTAACGAGATCATACACTTCCGGAGTCGTTGCAATTATCGTCACAATTTTGTACTACACACCCAATTTCATTTCAAAGAAAATCACAGGTTCAGTACTCTGCAGGTGGGTGCCAAGCTCTCATGAAACAGTGCAGCATATGAAAGGGTGTAGTTTATGGTGTGTCGCCTGCAAGCGTCCGCTCACGGCCGAAGTTCGCTCACTCGATCTTGAGTGAGGAAGATCATTTATTCTCTAAATGTGTTCTCTTACTTTACATTTGTCTTGTGCTTTGTTCCTTTACGTACATTTGGCAATGCACTGTTACATAAATAATTATGATGTTTACGATGTATACACATGTATGTTTGTGTATTCACATAGTTTATGGCCTTAACATTTGTAGCCAACTGACATGACACAATTTCGTCGTTCCTATAACTATTATTCAAAGTCAAACACACAACACAACCAATTTAAATCATAAAATGATAATTAGTTCCCATCTTCTCAATAAATGTCGGTCAAAAATTTAATTACAACGGAATGGTCAATACAGCCGTAAGCGAAAAATACACGGTGTTCTTACCACCAAAAACAAAATACGTTCTGATACAGTTACGAGTTGATCCTTTGCTTATAGGCAACTTTGACATAACAAGCCGCTATTTCACCAATTGACACAATGCTCATATTGTGGAAATATTCTAATTTATGTCAATGAAAATTTCTCCCGGGCAAAAAAGGTTTTATTTTAAGATAAAAAAGACTTTTTGGTTTTATGAGAGTTCCATCTTTACAGAACAAAATCTCGTCTGAGGGCAGGTAGTCTTAAAAACGTTAAAACAATAACGTAAAAACGTATATCTGGTTGTCTTGCTGTTGGTGTATGGCCAGTGCCCATTGAGTAAATCGCTCATTGTGAATTATAAACTATGAGAACAAATAACTGTAAAACTTGGTAATTTGTAAACATGTGCTTAATATGGCGCATGCTTTACATTAGTGTAGCTGTTTACCTTAGATTGTTTATTATAAGCTTATGCAACTGGGTATATCATATGACATGTAAAGGTATGCACTTTCGTGCTAGTTATTGACAATATTAAAATTTCGTACACAGTAATCTTGATCGTAACCATTATTTTATGTGCATTTGTTTAAAATCATAAAATGAATTAAAATTTGTATTAACGAGCACCTACAAAAGTGGTACCTTACCGACAACAATTAAGACAGTTTTAAAGATTGAAGCTAGTAAGTACATTATTTTGCAATCGCCTGATGTCTCTGTCTGGCTGTCGTCGTATGTCTATATGGCTGCTGTTTTATATTACGCCCTGTATAGCATATGCGCACGAAACACAAAGGCTAATTAACGGTTGGTACGTCACCATCTCAATGGGGCCCCAGCGTAAATCCCGCCAGGCATGAATTGTTTTCTTATGTGCTTTGAATGGGGAGGGGGTATTTTACTGCTGCAATATTTCTTATTATGTTTATGAAAATACCACATACCAGTTTATATAACCTCGCATCACTGTAAAACAATTATTGTCAATGTGAATCTCAATGAGACTATGTATGTGCTTTCCCCCGGTTAAACTATGAAGCCAGGGTGACAATGTATGAACAGGTAGTTAATGTATCATTGTAATGGACAGGACTAAAGTGAACAACAGGTCCTGTGAAAAATGGTTTTTAAGACTACAAGTTATGGCACACATCACCAGTAGTTGTCAATATGAATCACGCTAGAAGCACGGGTAGATGTCTCCTTTCGTAATTACACAAAGCATATTTCACTTTGACCGTGGTTTTTCCCCAGCCTCCCATGTTTTCCAACACACTTCTGATTTTAATATATTTATGACAGTATGTCAAGCTCGATTTACATTATGTTTGCAGTATCACCGTATCTTTAGTATTCAAAATAGCGTTTTGTCGCACATTAAAAAACCGCATTTTTTATACATTTAAATGTTCGATATTGTATATTGAAACATATGTCCTTACGTATCCTCTATATTATGCAGTTACGGCGATACAAGGAGTAGGTCTAAATCTAGTATACCTTTACTCATCTTATCGTAGAGTTACAATGCTAACATATTGTTTGTAGTATTTTAAAATAGAAACCTTCAAGCGAACACGTGTTATTTATGCAAATAAAACCGTAATGTGGTGACACTTCACACATCTCGCGATGATGTTAGGTTTGTGTGAGGTATGCGTAAACAAAAACATTAAACTAAAACGGTACAACTAATCACATCAAGGTCAGTTGCACCTATTAAAACGGCGCAATTTATATATGTGGGTTTTTTACAACGGAATTTTATTAATTACAACGTACACATAGGTCAATGAAGGCATAGAAAGCAAGCGAATCATAGCATAATTTATATTGGAAATTGTTTTTGTTTTTTCTGTCATATGTGGGGTAAAACTTAACATAGGTTGGTAGTACAAGTGTGGTGACGTACGACTTTGACGCTGCCAGTGTTTCGCAATAGTGGAATGCACTGGGAGGTACCTAGGGTCAGCTTTAAAGAACCGGGGACACATACATTATAGTTAGGGTGACAGGTATAAAGTTCATCTAACTTGTAAACATTAAACAAATAATAGGCAGCTTTACATTATAGGAACTGTGAACGGGTAGAAATTTATATGGGATATTTTATGCGTATAGGAAGTCGCTGTATGAAGATTTATGTACAAATCAATTCTGTATTACCATTGGGCGGTGAAATTTTGCAATGGTGTGCGCTGCTTCACTCTTTCACATTCACGACTCGTAACACATTCTAGACAAAACAATTAGTTACAGTCGTTAACTCGAAATAAAATTTCCCGAGTTTTAGTCATAATTAATTTATTACCTTATTTTATTATTAATTTAATTATTGACTTATCATATTGTATTATTAATTTATTATTTTACTTTACTATTAATTTATTATGGATAAGTTAGGCTTATACATTACGAGTTTTAGAAGCCTTACATTTTTAGATAATACTTTACGTATCTTATGTAATATGTTTACCGTGTAAGCTCGAACAATTGTATGTCTATTTTAACAATGTTGTATTTTTATGCGCCTCTGAGCAGAATTATACTCCGAGTATACGGCGCTTGATAAATAAAACTATTATTATGCAGTTTTCTGTGTCAATGACCATCCCACATATCATTTAAGAAGTGTCCGGTTAGTAGCACACTGCACAGGTATTAAGTTAGAATTTAGTTTCCGGACAAGGTGTCCGATAACTAAAATGGCATGAGATGTACGTTTTGCATTGCGTATACACGCAACGTAAAGCGTAATAAGTGCTGCGTCGCTTGTGGGGCTTTTTATATAACGTAACCAGAAACCGGACGCGGCGGATGGGACTGTTCGATAACCAACCAGTTTTCCGTCAGCTCTGTTCAAGGCGTTTATGTCCCATATGTATTTTACGGCTGCAGTTTAAAATATAAAATAAACTGGTTGTATTATTCTCCCGATTAATGCATAAACTACGAATTATTATAATCTTGCATTATGTCTACAGGTCATGTCAAAATACAACTATGCAAAGGAGCGGCCGAACTGTTCTCAGTGTCAAGGTCGACATTAAGCGGCAAGTTGCTCGGCAAGTCGCCCGAGAGCGCAGATGTGGTCCGGACACAGTCCTAACTTCGCAGGTGCATATTCTTGCTCAATATAGTTTCACTTTTAATTATAGAGGCCTAAACACCAGTCCAGCCTATTATAATAACAGGGATGAAAAAAAGTTAAGAGATGCTGAATTCAGAATTCAGTCTTGACACATTTCAAAGAACGAAACTGTCATTATGTATCGATTTTAGTTACAGTTAAACACATTAGTATTATATGTTGATCAAACATAAAGGTAATAAACAGCAGGGTATTACATTCTTACCATAATAAAGTGATTTAGTGAGAACATCATTGGTGTCATCAATTTCGTCTAAATAAATGATAGGGTGCATTGCAAATGCTTAGTGTGTGATTATTGCTGACCTGACTATCTTCTAAACATGACATCTCCATAGTCTAGGAATTGTATTTGAGTTTTATTTTTAAATTTGTTATGATTAAGACGATTTAATTCATCACACGTGTCACATTTATCGTTACATTTTGGGAATTGCTCATGTTGACGTAGATGTATTTAAGTTTATTTGAATATATTAATCATTACTTGTTTTTGTTTTCAGGAGGAGTACGACCTGGTGCGTCGGCTAGTGCACCAAGCGAAGACGGGACACCCGCAGAAAAAGGGCGAGTTGTTGGCAGAAAAAAGGGCGAGTTGTTAGCAGAAAAAGGGCGAGTTGTTAGATTCAGTGAAACAGATCATCGAAGCTGACCAGCGGAAGACGCCCTTCAACGACAACAGACTAGGCGAAACATGTTACCGACATTTTCATGCGCCGTTACCCTGAGACCGCGTTTCGCGAACCAGAGGGTGTGACGGCTATACGGGCGATGGTGACAAAGGACTCGATACGGAAGTGGTTCGAAAAAACGAAAGATACCTGTCGAATAATGAAGGTGGTGCTTTCACCGACATCGTGGCGGACCCGAGGCGTGTTATAAATACCAATGAGACGAGTTTTTCTCTTCCCAAGTCCGGGAAGGTTTGGAGGAATGTTTACGACCTCAAATGCGGCAGCGATGAAGACACCTTGACGGTGTTGGCGATGTTCTCTGCTGACGGTGAGGTGCTGACCGGGATGATTGTTTATTCCTATCAAAGGCCGCCTTGGGATGTCGTGGCGTCAGTGCCTAAACCGTGGATGATCGGCTTATCCGATAGCGGATGGATGAAAGCGAACACATTTTTCGAATATTTCGTCAACGTACTCGACCCCTACCTTGTTGAACATTACTAAACCGGTGGTGTTGTTTTTAGATGGCCACAAGTCGCACATGTCGTAAACGCTCTCCGAATATTGTTCTAAGCGACATGTTATCATCTACACACTTCTTCCTAACTCTACACACATCATACAGCCCACCGACGTGTCCGTCTTCATTGAAGTCCGCGTGGAAACTGACCGTGAGAGAGTTCTAAAGGGAACACCTCAACACCGTGGTAACGAAGGTCAACTTGGCGGCACTGATCGAGGAGACGATAGGAGTGGCGGCGAAGGAGTCTAACATCCGGAACGGCTTCTGGGCGTGCGGGCTCTTCCCGTGGAACCCAGATGCAGTCGACTACTCAAAATGCATGTTAGACTGACCGGCGCCTGTCGTGAATCACACACCTGCTGGAATGACAATCACGCTCGATCATGAAATTATCGATCTAGACAAGACACTAACGCACGGCGAATTGACCAGCGCGGAGAAAGCGGATTTGTTTCCACGTTTTTGGGCGTTAGTCAATGTTGCCATCACCAATGCTACAAAGAACGCAAGTCAGTTGCCTAGAGTGAGCGTGAGAGCAGAAGAAGAGGACAACGGACGAAGAGATGAGAGAGAAAACGGACGACAAGAGCTAGAAGAAAGAAGGGTTACACGAGAAGAGGGCAACGGACGAAGAGATGAAGGAGAACACGGACGACAAGTGCTCGAACAAAGAAAAGACAGCGTTGAAGGCGACAGTGGACGAAGAGAAAACGGACAGGGTCCGGACGATAGAGGAACAATTGAAGCGAACAATGGCCGAAGAGACGAGATTCAAGTTGCGGAAGAGCAAGCAGCGCACGATGCATGCGACATGCGTGATTCTAGTCACTTGGATGAGTTATAATAATCTTGTCGTAGAAGCAGATAATCACGAGCAAGGATAACTTAGCGTGATACCGCCGTCCATCTCTACGTCAACCGCACACCTATGTGCCGGGCAAGCGTTATCGACGCACACGTTTTGCCCACGTACTGAGAATGACTTGGTGACAGGCCGCAGAAAGACGAGAATAACAAAAAAATACCCGTGTGCAGTGACATCCGAGAATAGGCGGCAAATGTACAAGGAAAAGGAAGACGCAAAAAGAAAGACGAGAAAGAGAAATAAGCCAAAAAAGAAAGCGTGAGAAGAAGCGAAAATTAAATGATGAACTAAAAATAAAGAGAATACAAAAGAGGAATGACAGGCAGAAAAAGAAAGACGAAGAAAAACAGCAAAGACTACAGACAAAGATAAACAAACACAAGCGAAAGTCAGCAAATGAGATTGAACACAACATAAAGAGCGCCAAGAGAATACCACGAACTGTCCGATAACCGGCACATTTACCCTACTACTGTACGAAAACAATTTGAAGATCTACCGCTTTCCACATTCTAATGTTTGGGCGGCATATGAAGGTCTGACGCCACTAGCCTCGCGTTGCTGTCAAGTGCGGAGAGTTTGGCAGGCGGTTTCCGCTCAACACCAGCAATTATTCAATGTCACTAGCGCGGGAACACGAACATAATATTGAGGTAGCTCCGCTGTCGGATCTAATGACGGTGAGGGGGTGCTGTGGACTATTTTGTTGGCGGCGACGGTGACAATTTTGGAAGCTCACCAGAAACCTCCAATTGTATCCCTCTTGACACTTCGATGTGCACTCCCACGTTCAAGCTCAGATTTACAGGGAGACATAACCATTTGTCCGAGGAGCACCCAGCGCCTATGTTACAATGTTGGCGTATATTTGTTTAATGTTGATATGTTTTCTACTTTAAATATTTGTATGGCGATGTGTTTGGATTAAATGAGTACCATAATTTGTTTCACCTTTGAATTGTGGTTTTGTGGTAGATTTCTCGCATAAATGCGGCACACCATGAGGTTATCAACAGCATGAAACAAGTGTGATTCATACCGCCAAATCTTTTTTGAAACAACTTGATCACAACACATAGAATCGTTATCAATTAGCAACAAACATTAATGTCGTGGTTGCGACGCAAGAGGGCGCCACTGGGACATGGCACAACAACCGCTTCCCGCTCCGTCTGACGTCATTCATACCTGTTACAGTTTACTTTCATACCTGTTACAGTTTACTAATCCGGGAAGTTGCGCATACTCAAGATTCAGATGAACCCGTTTGCGAAAGTGTTCCGTGAAAACGGTTCTACATCGTTTTCACGGAACACTTTCGCAAAATTAGTACAATGTGTTTGATATGAAATTGTAGGTGTCATGTCAATCACATTGTATTTGGGCGCTTTCACGTAAAGGGTACACAAAATTTCCGAATATTCTTTGTGTTATATCACACAAACAATAAAAACTGTGAACATTTCGTCACTTAGATTTCCAAAAATGTGCGTCAAATATTAAATATAAATTACCGTTATGGAGAGGACATGTGGTCAACGCAATGTGTACCATTGTGATACATGTATCAAGTTTATATAAGTACCTTGTTATATCATTGTTTTCATTCTGTTGAACATAAAACTGGGAAATGTGTAAAAAATAGCGTACTACGCAAATGCTTGTTAACATTATTTGACTTGAATATATCCGTGACATTCTACTGTGGCTATAGCCACGGAACGATATCATACTGAATTAGCATTTACACAACGACTTTTCTGAATATAGCGGCGGATGTGCGTTTAGGCAAAAGTGTACCCATTACGTGAAAGCGCCCATTTGTTTACGCGCACTGTTACCATGGGGAGACATGAAGTGAACGGACATCAAGTGGATAATACATCCCATACATTGGTGGTGTGGAGCACTCGTGGGGTTCTAAAACCTAAACAGATAAGACCCGCCGAACTAGCCTGTGTTGCCACAAAGACGATCTGGAACCAATCCAGAGACACGCATCAAAAAAGACATTTACTGCGTTTCACGACAATTCCATGTGATCCTTGAACACGAATCAGTGTGAACGAGATGTGATTTCGCCATATGTAGTCAGGGGCGTGGCATCACCTTCTTGTACAAACAAGATTTTCTTCAAGATCTCCCCACAGCTACAGTATACAATGTGTTGATAAGTAAATTGGCTGGAATTTACTTATTAACACATAGTTTCACTCCGAGAAACCACTAAGAGTTGTAGTAAATCCCGCATGCTGTTGGCAGTTTTTGTGTAATCACTATTTCTGTGAAGCTGTTAAGCTAGGATTTCAAGAATGGAAATTCTGGGAATGGGAAATACCTCTGTTTGGCCGTCATTTCTGGGAATTTCCTATCCTATTCGATTCGAATCGCTAGGTGGAGCGATTCGATTTTCGGCATGCATATCAGCTTGAATAAACACATCCGCCTATGTACATATGAACCTATTTCTATTAGTTTCCACTTGTCACTAAATTCTTTGTTTTGCCGCATGCCGCATCCGCATGTCGTTTGCATACATAACGAATTCATAGTTGTAATGAAATCTGGATGTGCGATGTCCAATTCCAACCCGATGATATAATGCAAACTTTTGCAAAGTGTTTTATGTATCACAGTACAATGTCTCTTATAACTATTCAATTATTGCGGCTGCAGCTACTGGTGCTGGTAGTGGTAGCGGCTTGGACTGCTGCCTGGTCTGCTGACGGTGTCACTAATGGTGACGGTGTCGGTCTGCACAGTACACTGGCAAAGGCGAAATATGTTTTAATAATAATAATAAGATCACTTCTATTGCGCCTAAATCCGTGGAAACCAAGCTCAGAGGCGCAACAAAACAAAAGGATTGGTCAATCTCAAAATCCATAAGTAGTATTCCAGTTGTCAGCAGATGGGTCAAGGCACTAGGAAGCTACGGTGGATAAGCAAGGTTGTAAAGATAAGTTTTTAAATGATGACATAATTTTGTAATATTTTCAACTGATCTAACACTAAGAGGGAGCATATTCCAACGAGTTGGTGCAGCAACAAAAAAGCCATAGTTCCAATGTTAGTGTTGACTCTAGAAACAAAACGTAGGTCAGAACTAGGTGATCGAAGCTGGATAGGTTTTCTTACAGGAGTAAGCAATGAATGCAAATAAGATGGTTGCTTACTGGACAGTGCCTGGTATGTAACGGTACATATCTTAAATACTATACGATATCGTACAGGAAGCCAATGCAAAGACTTCAAAAGTCGTACAGAGCGAAAAAAACGAGGAGGGAGATCTTGTAACTACTCCTGCTAGACAATTTTGGACACGCTATAGTTTTGTGATATCCTTGCTAGCGATATTATAAAGGAGGGAATTGTAATAGTCAATTCCGCAGCTAACAAGCGCTGTTGCAATAGTTTTAGCAACAGAAAATTACTTATACCGGCGAATACGGCGAAAATCATGAATATGATCAAAACAGCAGCGACATGTTTGAGATATGTGTTGTCGGAAATTGAAGTTACTATCAAAGATTACTCCTAGATTCCGCACCGAGGCTGCTGGTGTGATATACTGATTCAAAATACATGTAGGGAAAAAAACATCAGTTTACTACGCTGCACTTGATCAATTCAGTTTTATTTGCGTATAATTTCAACTTGCTGTCAGTCATCCAGTAGAAGATATCTTGAAGGCAATCACTAAGTTGGTTAAGGGAGCGATTTGTATCCGAGATAGCCAACGAAATGTAGATCTGAGTATCATCAGCATAAAGATGATGATCCAAGTTGTTTTTGTATAACAGAGCTTAGTGGCGTGGTGTAAAGAGTAAAAAGCAAAGGCCCAAGAACAGAACCCTGGGGAACACCAAATAAAGCCGGTAGTGCAGCTGAAAAGCAGTTCCCAACCTTTATAGTTTGGTATCTATCAGTAGGATATGAAGAAAACCAGCTTAGAGCCAGATATGCCGTAACACTTTAATAAGCGTTCAATGAGGATGTTGTGATAAATCGTGTCAAAAGCGACAGAGAGATTTAGTAAGGTAAGTGCAGTCATTTTACCATTATTAATATACAAGTTAATGTCATTATGAACCTTTAAGAGGGCAGTCTCTGTTGAATGAAACTGTATATATGCCGATTGTGACACATTAATTAAGACATTTGTGCAAAAGTGATACCTTAGACGACTTGCTACAACCTGTTCTAGTATTTTGGAAATTAAGCTAAGGTTAGAAATAGGTCTATAACTCTTTAGATCTTGTTGAGGCAGAGATGACTTCTTAAGAAATGGTGTGACATGGGCGTATTTGAAATCATCAGGAAAACAGCCAGAGCAAAGTGATGCATTTATAATATTTGTTATAGGTCCAATTCGTGTATCGAGACATGCTTTTAGCAGTATTGTTGGAAATGGATCAAGTGCACAAGATTTATTTGGGGAGGACATAATTTCCTAACTTCAGGTTCAAATGATACAAGTAGAGAATTTACTTGTGGAAAGTCCACACTGACATTACTTAAATTATGACGTTGGAAAGCAGAATGAATAATACTGATTTTATTCTTAAAGTGATTAGAGAACGAATCACATAGAGACATAATTGACACATGATCAGGTAGCGATGGAGTAGGCCGTCTGTGTAGAATGTTATTGATGCAGTTCCATAACTGACGCGGGTTATCAGACTTATTTATGACCATATTTGTATAATAATCTGATTTAACTTTGGCCATGTGTCTGTTACAGAGATGACATTGCTTAGAATAGCGCGACATATCTAATGGCGAGCGCAATTTGCGCCATACACGCTCTAAATAACGACGACGCCTTTTAGATAGTATAATTTCGGAAGTCATCCATGGAGACGGTGGCCTTTCTGACACACATTTTTATTTTATAGGTGCATGTATGTTTATTAAGTAATGCATTGAGTACTTGACCGTACTGTTTACATAAGTCAGATAGTTGTTGTTTTGGATCTGTGATAAGGTCGGATATAAAGATATCAGCCGTTAAAGCTGTAATGTCAATCCTATGAATGGCTCTGTAAGACACATTGTGTTTCGACTCTAATGGGGTTATAGAGACGTTAACATTAGCAATGACAGTATGGTAGTAGTGGTAAGAGGTCCGCCATCCCCGGAAGTGACCTAAGATCAAAGGCTTTTTCGTTTTTTATAAGTAGAATTCCTACGTTTTTTATTAGTATGATTTAGCAACGTCAAAAAGTGATTGATGGGGGTCATGAGAAAGAGGGTGTCGCCATCTACTGAATAAAGATGGAATAAATAGGGGGAATGACGACCTCTAGTGGCTAATCAGGTACTAATTAGGGTAATTAATTAATTAATTAATTAAGTACTAATTAGTAACAAATGAGTAGCGCAATTATCGGAGGAGAACGGTAACAATGACTAAAAATAGTAAATAGTGACCTATTAGTATTAATTACGTGCACGGGAGGTGGGAAAGATTTTAGAGTGAAGTGACACCCCTGGAGATCAGCGAGTTTAAAATAATGACGCGCGGGAAGGTTCTAGAACCTTCTAGAAGCTTCTAGAACGGTGCGGTGGTGGAGGTGGGGCCGCGCGGTTTAGATTACGCCTGGTGGCCTGGTTTTCACGTCTCACTGGCAAATGGTGGTGTCGAATGTCAGGCTGCAGGATTTTATGTGCATTGGTTTGACGGATAAATGTTTTTCGAGGCGCGCGCTTGTAATAAGCTTCTGGCACCGATGTGTCAGTGCTGGCTGCGGCACGGAAGGCCGGATTTTTCGTGGTGCGCGTTTGTTCCGGCGCTGATGTGGATATTGCCTGTCAGTGCTAGCTGCGGCACCGCTGATGGATACGCGTGCAATTGCGGTGCAATATTGGAGCTGTCAGATTGGCCTGTGTGTGTGCGCGTATTAATATAGGTGGAATTATTCGTGTGTTATTGCAGTTGGTGGTCTGTGTGTGCGCGTATTTAGCCTGTGGCGTTCGCTGGCTTTATCGTGTGTAAGTTGGAAACACAGTTGGTGGGCGCTGATACGCGTGCAATATCGTTATAGCAGCTGGGGGCCGGCGCTGTCAGATTGACCTGTGCGCGTGTATTAAGCTTGTGGCTTGGGCGTTGTTGCAACGACGAATAGGTGGAAAATATTATTCGTGTGTGATTTGGAATGCTGGCGGAGTGTGAAAGGAAACACGGAAAACAATAAACGGTGAGAAATAAATTGTATTGGTACAATAAAATTTCATTTATCACGGCGGTGGGCCAAAGCCGTGTCGCCCCGGGGGTTGTGGCGGAAAGGCTAAATGCACGGAAAGATGTGCTGGGATGGGTGGGGCAAATGAGGGGGGTAGAATTTCAGGGGCTGGAAAAATATCCGCAAATGAGAATGGTTGTGCGAAAGTGTCGGGAAGGGGTTGCCGGCCGCAATAACTTCTAAATCAGTGTAGCCGGGGTAGAAGTCATCGTCGAAGTTTTCTTCGAACTCTTCGAGTGAATCGTCACTGTCTTGTTCGGGTGGTGGCCGTCGTTGCGGCTCAACGGCCAAGAGGGGCTGGTGACGGCATCGGGATGTGGTGAACGTGATCGGGCGGGGGGAAGGTCCAACATGGTGCAGTATAGTGCCCCGGCCGATATTATAGCGTCGATGCACCAGGCTCCGATCTATCACGTAGAGGTCTCTGCAGGGGAATGAGGAAAAGTTTAATTAGTGATACTGGCGCGCGGGGGGTTCATCTGTGGAGACGGAAACAGTGTTAAGGGCTGTGATGCGGTCGGCGACGCCCAAGGTACAATGTCCCAGGTCGATCGGCGCGCGATCCTCTATCTATCATAAGCAGATCGGCTGGGGTTAAATTTATTCTATGCGATCTATGAATAAAGCCGTTTCGATGCGAGGGCCTCGCAAGGGTTTGTCCGCGTCCTATATGTAGGGTATCGAAGCCGGCGATGTTTCGTCTGCAAGTATGAAAAAAAGTATTAAAGTAACGGTGCGTCTCTGTTTAGGTTAGGGCCTGTAAAAAAACATTAAGTCGGTAGCGAGGCGTTTGTAAATAGTGGGGCGCTATAGCTTTTTATCGAAAGTCTGCAAAATAAAGGTAAATTATCGTTAAACGTACCTTGTGCCGGGGCGGCTTTGTGGTGGGGGTAGACGCATAGAGGCAGGCGGTGGAATATCGCCGGCGACTTGGGGAGGCGCAATCACGTCGACTTGGGGAGGCGTATTCACGACGACTTGGGGCGTACCGAGTCCGGCGTTTTGGGGAGGCGGATTGCTGAAAAAATAGTGAACGTTATAAAAGAAAGTGAGCGATGAAAGTCAGTGTTAGGTGAGTTAGCAATGAAAGTCAGTGAGTTAGCAAAACGTACCTGTTTTGCGCCTGATGAGAATTGGCCGCATAATTACCAACTTGTTCGGTTGGCTCCATAGTGAGAAATGAATTGCGCAGTTGTTGAGCCGCTGTTTTGCGCGCGGCCCCCTAGACACGTACGCCATAGCCTTACATAAGGTGCTGACGTCACTGTTTATATAAAGCGCTTATGTAACTGTTTGTAAGTCTTTAAAACGACCGTTAAATGTGAAATGTGAGCAAACTAAGCGGCCTATAATAGTCAGTGGGGTCTAGAGAATCTTATGGTGACTTTATATTAGGAAATAAAAGTGCCATTCTGTTAGTGCACTAGACTGACCGAGAGATTTTTTTCAGTTTTAGTAACCTTGTAAGAGTCGGCCGCTTTGTGGCTCGCGTGCGTTTGTGCACGGGGGCCGTGTGCGGGCCGCGTGCAACGCGCTTATATAGGAACCGGGCGGAGAACGTCTAAATATTGTCGCTGTCGTGTTGCCGCCGTTGCCGTTTTGTTGTTGTTGCAGAGCGTTGTTGATCATGTCCCCGCCTGTCGCGCACGGAGAGGCGCCACCAAAGAGAGGCAGCAAGCTGAGGGAGGTGCCAACGGTGGCGTCGGGTGGCAAAGCGAAGTCGGCGTCGGAGGCCAGCGCGAAGGCGCTTCCGACGGCCAACGAGGCGCCTACTTTCGAGGCCGTGGTGAGTGCGCCCGACGAAGTGTCGTTGAAGGAGTTCGTGCTGTCGTGCGATGGCACATATAAGATTGTTACCCCGCTAACAATCGTTGGGGTGGCTTGGAAAAGCAAATGCACGTACATGGGCTGTGGCATTTGCAAGCGCAAAGTGAGAGGTCTAGTAAGTGGTGGCCAGGCGTGCGCTGTACACGGCATACAGGCAACGACGAAGACGTATTTTTCGGTGCGCGTTTTGGTGGAAGACGAAAAGGACACCGACACGGAGGCCAGCATTTGGATCACCCTGTTCGACGAAGCTATTTCGGCGATAGGCGATTACAATGCCGACCATGTGTCGGCCCTGTTGCCCGACCAGTTGCGCAGTAGCTTTGTGGCGAGCCTGGTTGGCACCGTCTTGGAGTTGACCATACACAAGGTCGTGTGGGGTGGCATACTGGATGCGTATACGGTCCGTGAGGTGCGGGTCGTGACGAAGAAGGGGAGCGAGACCGTTTGAATGACTAACGTTTGGCTAGTGTTCTGTAGACCTAATTGCTGCTTTGGTTATTCTTCTGTAGGACGCTGTAATTGCTGCTGCGTTGCGCGGCCTTATCGACGCTGCTGACGAGTGCGCACCCCCTGCCGAGAAGTGCGCTAAGAAGGAAGCAACGCCACGCCTTGCCGACGACCCTCCACCGCTGGGGAGAGCCGAAGAAGTGCTATCGTACTGCTGGCCGGCAGTGGACGGCGCGCAGCCCATGCCACCGCACGACCTGGTGAGCGACGCCGGGACGCCCACGTACGTTGCATTAACCCCGGTGGTGGTGGTAGTGGGTCCAGACGAGGCAGCCGCTGTGCCAATAGGCCCGGCGGCGTCAGCGCACGCCTCCGCGACCGTGCTATCGTCACCACTGCCGCTGGCCGTGCTGTCCGTCTCGTCGGAAGACTTCATACCGTGGGCCCGTAACAATCGCCCTGTGGTCGTGGGCACACTTCAGACCGACTCGGAGTGGAGCGTTCTGCATTCATACGCCGGTCGTCAGCGATGCATGATGTCCACGTTTGCTGAGCTAGTCGGTGAGCGCGTGATGGACACAGCGCGACAAGAATGTGGTGAGTGCCCCCCGGAGGAGGGGTGCCCCTTCGTGCACATGCGCGGCTACAGGGGGAGGAAGCCGAGCCGGCGGTATAACATTCTGTACGAAAACGCGGCGGCCCTGAATGTGTGCTTTTTTTCAGCGTCACTCGACAGCTTTCTACAGCAGACGTTGTTGCTTCCTGCTATTCGTATACTCTCGGTGCTGGAGGATCGTTGCGTGCGCGGCGATCGCGCTTCGGAGGGCGCGCTCCTGCGCCAGGTAGCCGACTGGCTCATGGGGACGGATTGGACGGCGCCGTTCGACCGTGCTCTGTTGGAGGTCGCCGTACAGTATTACCTGATGAAAAGGGCATGCCTCGACGTCTGAACGCTATGAACAGTGCTATGGCATAAAGCCGCTGATGAACATTAGCAGGAAAATTGAATGATGGCATAAGCGTTCCGCCGCCCATAGGCCGTTGTTAGAGCCTTATTATTTACTCTGCTGTGGCATAAAGCCTCTTTACTGTTTACAGTCTGAACATTTTGCTATGGCATATACGCCACTGATGAACATTAGCAGGAAATTGAATGGTCGCTGTGCAGTATTACCAGCGGCCTATAGAGCCTAAAGCGTTATTATTTACTCCGCTGTGGCATAAGCGCCCCCTTAGTAGCGATGAACATTTTGCTATAGGCCGTTGTTAGAGCCTTATTATTTACGCTGCTGTGGCATAAAGCCTTACTGTCGTGATGTAGTACGAGACTGCTTAATAAAACGTATGAAAATCAATTCCCGCCTTCGCATATACGCCGCTGATGAACATTAGCAGGAATGGTCGCTGTGCAGTATTACCAGCGGCCTATAGCTCCTAAAGCGTTATTATTTACTCCGCTGTGGCATAAGCGCCCCCTTAGTAGCGATGAACATTTTGCTATAGGCCGTTGTTAGAGCCTTATTATTTACGCTGCTGTGGCATAAAGCCTTACTGTCGTGATGTAGTACGAGACTGCTTAATAAAACGTATGAAAATCAATTCCCGCCTTCTGTTGTTACCATCCAAAAAAAACGCACGTCATTCAATGCCTGTCCAATGGCGGCTGCCGCCCACAAAACACTCCGGGGTGACGGCCGAAATTTCTATAAAAAAAACACTTTGCCGTGGGGGGCAGGTGCTGACGGCCGAAATTTCTACTACAAACCGTCGTATTCGGATGCCCCTGACGGGCAAAATTGCTACTACAAAACGTAAACTTAGGCGAAATTTCTACTACAAAAACGTTGCCGCTGACAGCCACAATTTCTACTACAAAACTTTGCCGTCGTATTTGGGCGTCAAAACGTAAACAAAAACTAGGCCGCCACTGACAGTATCCCTCGACGCTGTCGGTGTCGCCACCTGACGCAAAACGTAAACAAAAACTTTGTCCGCTGGGCGCCCCTGCCAAACGCATCCCGCGGCGCTGCCACCTGTCTGTGTCGCCACCTGACGGAGCAGAGAACACCGCTTAGAAAAGCCCCCCTAGCGGGGTGGCCTTATAAAGGGCGTCTACACGCCCCTCCGTCGTAGTTAATAGAGCGCCGCCTAGACCGACGATGCACGTGTGTCCGAAATGCGATCGATCGTTCGTCCGTCTTTTTAATTTGACGCAGCATCTAAAAACATGCGTCAGCGATGAACACGTATGCCCGAAATGCAATCAAGCGTTCGCGCAGCGCCCCAATATGTTGCGGCATCTGCGTCTGTGCGGAGACGCCGCTGAGGCGCCCCCAAATCGGCCGGACGCCGACGACGACCTACAGAGCGTCGTGCGCGACTACTGGGCGAGCATCCGTACGTCTGTGGAGCGCGGACCCGTTCAATCTAGGTATAATTTCCATTTGACCGGTCACGGGACTACGAGCGCGCACGACGCCCAACTACGACTGATGTTCGAGGCGCAGACTCGTGCCTTTAAAATAAACTTATCGTACGGGTTTATTCTGCGCCACAGGGAGACGGGCCGACTACGTTACTACCATTCTTCGTGTAACTGTTGCGGCCGCTATCTCGAGTCACCCGTCCTCGTTTCCGACGCCGCGTCATTCGAACGCTTCCTCGAAGCCACCCGTCAACCCGACGTTCTGCAGTACGTGATTGCGCAGCGCCCCGACTCGGGGTGGATCGCCGAGTTGGTAACGAACGTTACGTATTTTCTCAACGCCATCATCCACCATCCTATCGGATGCGCCCGTCAGCAGCCCCTCCCCGCCTATCTGCGCCACAACGCGGGCCTCGTCAGCCTAGTGAACGATCGCCGCGGGCATCCGTATGCCGACAACTTGTGCCTCTTCCGCTGTCTGGCGCTGCATCAGGGCGCCGATTTGACGGCCGCCGCCTTAAGGCTCTACGCCGACTACGGCGATCAACCCTACTGCGCGTTCGCCGGCGTCCCGCTGAACGAACTCGACCGGGTGGAGGCGGCCTTCGAAACGAATGTGACCGTGTATCGGCTGTCGGAGGAGGGCGCCACCGCCGAAGTGGTCCGCCGCTCCCTCCATCGCTACCCGGCCACCATGAGCGTCAATCTATTCGGAGCGCACTATTCCTTCATAGCCGACGTGTCGCTGTTCTGTCGTTCGTATCGATGCGGCAAGTGCGGCGATTCGCTGTGGCGCACCGCCAGTCGGCTGCGGAGTCACGAGGCGACGTGCGAGGGCGGCGTTCGCCACGTCTTTCCCGGCGGCGTCTACCATCCGACGCCGTCCGTGTTTCAGCAGCTGGAGGACGAGGGCGTCTACGTGGACGAACGCCTGCGCTACTATCCGTACAGGGCGACATACGATTTTGAGTGCTACTTCGACGATCACGATCTGCCGGCGGACAGCGCCAAACGCCGGTGGATAGCGCGACACGAACTACTCAGCGTGAGCGTCGCCTCGAACGTCCCCGGACACGAGTCGGCGCGCTGCTTCGTGACGTCCGGCGATTCGGGCGACCTCGCGAAGCGCCTGATCGACGCCCTGGAGGCCATGAGCGAAGCGGCGTGCGCGGCACTGCGGCCGTCGTTCGACGCGACCTTCGAGGCGATCGACGCGCTCGACGCCGAATGGAGGGCGCACGCAACGGTGGCGGAGCTCGATAAGAGCCCGTACACGGCGCTCGGCGACCGTCTGTGGCAGCACCTGCGCCGCCTCCCCGTCCTCGGCTTCAATTCGGGAAAGTACGACTTGAACGTCGTTAAGAAATATCTGACGCCCCTGTTCATGACCGACGCCGCGCAGGACATCTCGTCGGCGTTCACGATCAAGCGTCAGAACAATTTCATGTGCCTGACGACGGCGACGCTCAAGTTCCTGGACATCACCAACTACCTGGCCCCGGCGTCAGCTACGACCGGTTTCTGAAGGCCTACGGCTGCGAGGCGACGAAGGGGCACTTCCCCTACGAGTACCTCGACGACCCGCGTAAACTGGCCGAGACCCGGCTGCCACCGCGCGAGGCCTTCTACAGCCGCCTGAAGTGCGAAGGCATCTCGGCCGCCGACTACGAGGGTTGCGCGCGGGTATGGCGCGACGAGGGGATGACGACGTTGCGGGACTACCTCGTGTGGTATAACAATAGGGACGTGGTGCCGTTCCTGGAGGCCCTTGACAAGCAGTTCGCCTTCTATCGGCAGCGCCGCATCGACATGTTCAAGGACGCCATCAGCGTGCCGGGCCTGACGCTGCTGTATCTCTTCAACGATCTACCGTCGTCGCTCCACTTCACGCTCTTCAACGAGTCGAACAAGGACCTGCACCGGCTCCTACAGTCGCAGATCGTCGGTGGCCCCTCGATCATTTTCGCGCGCTATCACGAGGCCGGCGTGACCGCCCTTCGGCGCGAGGAGTACGGCGAGTCGGCGCGCCCCTGTCGCTCTATTGTGGGCTTCGACGCGAACGGCCTCTATCTATGGGCGATCACGCAGGAGATGCCGACGGGGTGGTTCACGCGCCGGCGCGCTGACAACGCCTTTCGACCGGAGCTCGTACACCGCTACGGCCGCCTGGCCGTCGAGTGGCTGACGTGGGAGGCGGGACGGACGGGGGCCCACATACGTCACCAGCTCAACGGGCGCGAGAATCGCGTCGGCAAGTACCGGGTCGACGGCTGGTGTGGGGCGACGCGGACGGCGTACCAGTTCCAAGGGTGCTTCTTCCACGGCTGTCCGTGCACGGGGAGGGGGACGAACGCGGTGAACGGTAAGCCGATGAGCCAACTGTACGCCGAGACGGCCGCCGTCACGGCCTACCTTCGCCGCTTCGTCGCCGTCGTCGAGATGTGGGAGTGCCAGTGGCGCGCGACGCGACCGCCGCCACCGCCGCCACCGCGGAGCTGGACCGGCGACGGCGCCGTGACGCGGTCGACGATCCTGAAGGCCGTGCTCGACGGCACGCTGTTCGGTCTCGTCGAGTGCGACATCGCCGTGCCGACGGCGCTGCGCGACACCTTCGCCGAGATGCAGCCGATCTTCAAGAACGCCTACATCGAGCGCGACGATCTCAGCCCGTTCATGCGTCGCTACGCCGAAACGCACGACCTCCTCGTCCGGCCTCAGCGCACGCTCGTGGGGAGCTTCTTCGGCGTCAAGATTCTGCTCGCGACGCCGCTACTGCGGTGGTATCTGCGGCACGGCCTCGTCGTCGAGCGCGTCTACAAGATCGTCGAGTACGAGCCGGTCGCGTGCTTTCGCCGCTTCGGCGACACGGTCTCCGCCGCGCGACGCGCGGGCGACGACGACCCCGACAAGGCCATCATCGCCGACACGTTTAAACTGCTCGGCAACAGTTCATACGGGAAGACGATCACGCGCGTCGACCTGCACCGCAACATCAAGTTCTGCACGGCCGCCGGCGCCTCGACGCTGATAAATAATCGTCGCTTCCGTCAGCTCGACGTCGTCGTTCCCGACGGCCTCTACGAGGTGGCGCTGAACAAGCGAACCGTCCGGTACGCGCTGCCCAACCAGATCGGCTACTTCGTACTACAGTACGCCAAACTCCGCATGCTGGAGTTTTATTACGACTTTATCGCCGCCTACATTCCGCGTCCCCTGTTCCAGTACTGCGCGATGGACACGGACTCGGCGTATTTGAGCCTCGCGGGGCGCCAACTCGACGAGCTCGTGGCGGCGGCCAAGCGCGAACACTACTTTCGACACCGCGGCGAGTGGTTCCCGGCGGAACACTGCGACGAGCACGCGGAGGCGTACTTGCGGTGCCGGCTCGCCGGCCGAGCGTGGGACGCGCCCGCCGAGTGTTGCGCGCGTCGGCGCCGGTACGACAAGCGAACGCCGGGACTCTTCAAAGAGGAATGGTCCGGCCGCGGAATCGTCGCGCTCTGCAGCAAGACGTACTACTGTTTCGGCGGCGACGACGGCGACAAGTACAGTACGAAGGGGCTGAGCAAGCGTCAGAACGACGTCGACAAGGACGCCTTCCTCGACGTGCTGCGCCACCAAAGGAGCGGCGGCGGCCGGAACCGCGGCTTCCAAGTGAAGGAGTCGTCCGTGCTGACGTACGTTCAGGAGCGAGCGGCGCTGAGCTACTTCTACGCCAAACGGCGCGTGCTCGACGACAGCGTCACCACGGCGCCGATACTCGTATAACGAGGGACCGCCCTCCCTCCCTAGGGGTAGGGACCTACCTAGGGGTAGGGACCCCTACCTAGGGGTAGGGCCCCCCTACCTAGGGGACTATGTATGTATGTATGTATGCGTGCGAATAAAAATGCGAACACTCGGTACAGTTTTCATCGTTTTATTCGGTAATAGCAAGCGATAGCGCAACCTCACTACTTCGGTCTTGCCTGCCTAGCGCGGCGAGGAGCCCGCGACCGGCGGGTCCGACAAAGTCGGTTCGGATTCTCGGTCGTCTAATAATAATAATAACAACAAGCGATAATAGGCAGCGTTCAATGAGGCTTTAGCCAGTCGAATGCGAGACAGTCGTTGGCCACCCTATCGGGGCCGAACAGGCACTGGAAGCCGCTTAGCGGCATTCCGCGGCACCGTAAGAGCAGGTAGGTGACGCAATATTGTCAGCACACGTTAGATACGCCGCTCTGCAGTCGCTTGTCGTTGTGCGTCCACGAGTCGCAGTTGCGGCTCAGGAAGGCGCGGAAGTCGGCGTGCAGCGGCGGACGGCCGTACGAATCGAAGTACTCGCCTCGCCGATCGGCTCCCACGTAGACGGCCACCCAGTGCTCGCCCGGTTCGTCGCCGTCGTCGGTGTTGCACACGAACGCCGTCGGGTAGGCGTTGAGCCGCCGCCCCGGCAGCTCGTCTTTGGGCACGACGCCGACGACGATGTTTTTAGTGTACGCGTCGATCGCCAGGCGACGCATCAGCTGAAACGTGTCCATCTCAGAAGTCGTACACGACGTTCCGGTTCTTGTCGATTTCGAGCACCGTCTCGAACTCCCCGTACACGACGACGTTCACCGTCCGGGCGAGTGCGTGCGCAAAGTGGATCTCGGCGCGCAGGTTCCCCGTACGCACGACGTTGAAGAGTTCGCCGTCGCAGCAGTCGGGCGACAGGTCGAAGCCGAATATGGTGTAGCCGCTGCCGAACTCGCCGCGCGTCACATCGAACCCCTCGTCCTCGTACGCCTTCCCCGTCGCGGCGAACAGGTTCATATAGCTTCGGATGTAGCGCCGATGCGCGAAGTCCGGCTGCAGCGGCTTGCTCGGCACCTGGCGTCCGTCGACGTAGAGGGCGAAGAAGTTTATGTCGTTGTGCTTCGCGTTGAACGGGTTTTTATCGTAGGCCCCGTTGTAGGCGTCGTTGTCGATCAGGCACATGAACACGCGCCGCGGGAGCGTCCCCAGATAGACGTTCTCGTGCGTGTGCGACTCGGTACCCTGCGGTATCGAGAACACCTTGCAGTCGACGCGGCGCATCGGATACTTGGCCGTCCCGTGCGTCAGCGCCTTGATGTGACCGAGCTGGACGGCCGGATTCAACTTGATCTTGCGCGCCTGCAGGTAGGCCTCCAGCAGAACGATTTTGAACCCCGGATCGGCGACGTCGCCCATGAGCGCGAAGGCGTCCATGCTGCGCACCAGTCGCATCTTCAGGTCGACGCCGTTCACCAGGCACCGGTTCTGCATGAGCACGTCGACGTGCAGGCGCCCTATCATGTCGAACTCGCGGCTTTCGTGTACGAAATCGTGCCGATGCGCGAACCCGCCGTTGTTGTTGTTGGTTGCCTCCATGCGCCCGGCGGTGTCCTTGCACCACAGGTCGGCCTCGAGCTGCGACTTTTGGCGTCGGGTCCGTAACTGAGCAGTGTCTCGATGTAGGCCCGAAACGGGTACGTATTCGACGACGGCGTCACGAGCGTGCCGTTCAGCGTCACGTCGACCTGACTTAACATCGAATGTAGGAAATTGTTGACGGGCGCCACGACGCTGTCGTTCGCGAGCGCGGTACCGTCCCCCTTCACCACCTTGGCGCGCACGTACAGTCTAACGGACGACAGGTCCAGATAGTCGTCTCCGGATCCCGGAATGAGAAACTCGAGGGGGCCGCCAGCGTCGAGGGCCGTCAGCGGCTGGTGATCGATCCACTGGCCGCTCTCGATGCTCGTCTGCGTTGTCGGCACACTGAACAGGTCCAGTTCGGACTTTACGCCCTCGCACGACTGCCGATGCACGAACGCCATCCTACTACGTCTGCTTCGTT
>CM034537.1:35328513-35436968 GCA_020002185.1 Paraescarpia echinospica | reverse complement strand
GGGTTAACCTCGCGAAAATTTTAACAACCACTAAAGTGGTTGTTGTATAAATTTTCTGAAAATTTTCTGTTTTTGTCCCAGAGGGACAAAAACATTAAATTTTCGCGAGGTTAACCCCAACTTTTTTTCTCTAGCTAACCTAATTATATATTTTTAACCGCTAGATGGCACCACCATGTGACGTAGTACTCCGATTATCCGCTAGGGGCGCTACACCGGAAGTGACGTCGTACCGGAAGTTACTTGACTGTCATGGCAGCCTCTACTAGGGACGACACGTCGGAAGTGACGTCGCACCGGAAGTTACTTGACTGTCATGGCGGCCTCTACGCTTCCGGTATTCTCGGAAGTGTGTCAACGAATAGATATCTATCATGGCCGGTAGTTGGCGTTATTATGAGTAGTTACACTGCTATCCGTTGGGGCCATCAGATGTCGCCTGTCTCATGAACGTGCACAGTTTTTGTGTTAAGGGAAGTCACGTGATGTACGTTCGGTCTGATTGATTATGCAAATGAGCTCACGCCGAAAACTAGTGTATATACCGTGCTTCCGACGATTCTGGTCTTTCCTTTTTCGACTCTCGAGAAGGTCGTATCGTATCTGGTCGCTCTCACTATTTGAAAATATGGAATTGTTACGTTGAAAAGATGGCTGCTTCATATACATATGTTTTCCATTAAAAGAAGCGATACTTCATGCGAGTCCTATGGTTGCCTCGTTGGACGTGAATCCGACCAAATGATCGTCTCTTGACATGAAGGTATGTGATGTTTGGCACCTCATTGAATGAAGTCCTGTCAGGTGGTTGTCCTTACATGTTATTGACATAGTCGTTTTCGATCGTAGCAGTTTTCAAATTCGCTTGCTATGGCAGTGTGTGACGTAGTACTCCGATTATCCACTAGGGGTCTCTACGCCGGAAGTGACGTGGTACCGGAAGTCACTTGACTGTCATGGCGGCCTCTACTAGGGACACTACGCCGGAAGTAACGTAGTACCGGAAGTTATTTGAATGTCATGGCGACCTGACATGGCGGCCTCTACGCTTCCGCTATTCCCAACGACTATGTGTGTCAACGAATAGAGAACTATCATGATTGGTAGATGGCTATACTCTGACTAATTCATATACATATGTTTTCCATTAAAAGAAGCGATATCTCATACGAGTCCTGTGATTGCCTCATTGACCGTGAATCCGAGCAGATGGTCGTCTCTTGGCATGAAGGTATGTGATGTCGTGTCTATAGTTCGATTCGTTTGACGTGTTGGTCAAACTATAGTGTTTCGTTTGCCCACTAGTCGGTCTGAGTTCAATTCGTGTCACGTGTTCGGTTAAGTTTAGTGTTTCGTTTGTACAACTCGTGTCTACAGTGTTGGTCAAACTATAGTGTTTCGTTTGTCCTACTAGTTGGTCTGTGTTCAATTCGCCGTAGTCTCGTGTGGTGTGACATCCGTAGTCTCGTGTGATGTGTCATCCGTAGTCTCGTGGTATATCTCGGTCACAGTCTCGTCTCTTGTCTCGTCGGTACTCTCGTGTGATGTGTCATCCGTAGTCTCGTGACATATCTCGGTCATAGTCTCGTCTCTTGTCTCGTCGGTACTCTCGTGTGATGTGTCATTCGTAGTCTCGTGTGATGTGACATCCGTAGTCCCGTGTGATGTGTCATCCGTAGTCTCGTGACATATCTCGGTCATAGTCTCGTCTCTTGTCTCGTCGGTACTCTCGTGTGATGTGTCATCCGTAGTCTCGTTACATATCTCGGTCATAGTCTCGTCTCTTGTCTCGTCGGTACTCTCGTGTGATGTGTCATTCGTAGTCTCGTGGCATATCTCTTGTCTCGTCCGTATTCTCGTGTGATGTATCATCCGTAGTCTCGTGTGATGTGTCATCCGTAGTCTCGTGTGGTGTTGTGTATGTTGTGTGTGTTGTGTGTGTGTTGTGTGTGTTGTGTGTGTGTGTGTGTGTGTGTGTGTTGTGTATGTTGCGTGTTGGGTATGTTGTGTATGTTATGTGTGTGTGTGTGTGTGTTGTGTGTGTGTGTGTGTGTGTGTGTGTGTGTTGTGTGTGTGTGTGTTGTGTTGTGTGTTGTGTGTGTGTGTTGTGTGTTGTGTGTGTGTTGTGTGTGTGTGTGTTGTGTGTATGTTGTGTAAGTTGTGTATGTTGTGTGTCGGGTATGTTATGTCTTTTGAAGCAACTATCACGCGATAACACGTCTATTTGCTTTGCTTTGCTTACTTTTGAAGCAAATCTCACGCGATAACACGTCTATTCTGATGTGCCATCCGTAGTCTCGTGACATATCTCGGTCATAGTCTCGTCTCTTGTCTCGTAGTGTGTATGTTGTGTAAGTTATGTATGTTGTGTGTGTTGTGTATGTTGTGTGTGTTGTGTGTTGTGTGTATGTTGTGTGTTGTGTGTATGTTGTGTGTGTGTTGTGTGTATGTTGTGTGTGTGTGTTGTGTGTATGTTGTGTAAGTTGTGTATGTTGTGTGTGTGTGCTGTGTGTGTGTTGTGTGTTGTGTGTATGTTGTGTTAGTTGTGTAAGTTGTGTGTCGGGTATGTTATGTCTTTTGAAGCAAATCTCACGTGATAACCCGTCTATTGTGGTGGAATTGTGGTGGAAGCAGTGGAATCTCACGCGAACCCGTCTATTGCGGTGGAATTGTGGTGGAATCTCACGCGAACCCGTCTATTGTGGTGGAATTGTGGTGGAATCTCACGCGAACCCGTCTATTGTGGTGGAATTGTGGTGGAATCTCACGCGATAACCCGTCTATTGTGGTGGAATTCCATCTTTGTGGTGGAATCTCACGCGATAACCCGTCTATTGTGGTGGAATTCCATCTTTTTGGTGGAATCTCACGCGATAACCCGTCTATTGTGGTGGAATTCCATCTTTTTGGTAGAATCTCACGTGATAACCGTCTATTCTGATGTACCATCCGTAGTCTCGTGACATATCTCGGTCATAATCTCGTCTCTTGTCTCGTCGGTACTCTCGTGTGACGTGTCATCCGTAGTCTCGTGACATATCTCGGTACTCTCGTGTGATGTGTCATCCGTAGTCTCGTGTGATGTATCATCCGTAGTCTCGTAACATATCTCGGCCATAGTCTCGTCTCTTGTCTCGTCCGTACTCTCGTGTGATATATAATAGTTGGTCTAAGTTCAATTCGTGACACGTGTTGGTCAAAGCATAGTGTTTCGTTTGTATAACTCGTGTCTCGTCGGTACTCTCGTGTGATGTGTCATCCGTAGTCTCGTGTGATCCGAAGTCTCGTGAAATATCTCGGCCATAGTCTCGTGTGATGTGTCATCCGTAGTCTCGTGACATATATCGGTCATAGTCTCGTCTCTTGTCTCGTCGGTACTCTCGTGTGACGTGTCATCCGAAGTCACGTGTGATGTGTCATCCGTAGTCTCGTGACATATCTCGGTCATAGTCACGTCTCTTGTCTCGTCGGGACTCTCGTGTGACGTGTCATCCTTAGTCTCGTGACATATCTCGGACATAGTCTCGTGTGATGTGTCTAGTTGATCTAAGTTCAATTCATGACACGTGTTGGTCAAAGCATAGTGTTTCGTTTTCGTGACACGTGTTGGTCAAAGCATAGTGTTTCGTTTGTCCAACTAGTTGATCTAAGTCCAATTCGTGATACGTGTTGGTCAAAGCATAGTGTTTCGTTTGTGCAACTAGTTGATCTGAGTTCAATTCGAGACACGTGTTGGTCAAAGCATAGTGTTTCGTTTGTCCAACTAGTTGATCTAAGTCCAATTCGTGATACGTGTTGGTCAAAGCATAGTGTTTCGTTTGTGCAACTAGTTGGTCTGAGTTCAATTCGTGACACGTGTTGGTCAAAGCATAGTGTTTCGTTTGTCCAACTAGTTGATCTAAGTCCAATTCGTGACACGTGTTGGTCAAAGCATAGTGTTTCGTTTGTACAACTAGTTGGTCTGAGTTCAATTTGTGCAGCGTAATCGGTTAAGTTTCTGTTTCGTTTGCGCAACTAGTTGGTCTGAGTTCAATGTTCGATTCGTTCAGCGTGTTGGTCAAAGCATAGTGTTTCGTTTGTGTGACTAGTTGATCTGAGTTCAATTTGTGACATGTGTTGGTCAAAGAATAGTGTTTCGTTTGTCCAACTAGTAGGTCTGAGTTCAATTCGTGCAGTGTAATCGGTTAAGTTTCTGTTTCGTTTACGCAACTAGTTGATCTGAGTTCGATTCGTGTCGTGTGTTGGTCAAAGCATAGTGTTTCGTTTGCACCACTAGTTGGTCTGAGTTCAATTTTTGCAGCGTAATCGGTTAAGTTTCTGTTTCGTTTACGCAACTAGTTGGTCTGAGTTCAATTTGTGCAGCGTAATCGGTTAAGTTTCTGTTTCGTTTACGCAACTAGTTGGTCTGAGTCCGATTCGTGCGTGTGTTGGTCAAAGCATAGTGTTTCGTTTGCACCACTAGTTGGTCTGAGTACATTAACATCTCTGTACTGAACTACACAGACATGAGTGGTTAACATATCTGTACTGAACTACACAGACATAAGTGGCTATCATCTCTACTGAACTACACAGACATAAGTGGCTATCATCTCTACTGAACTACACAGACATAAGTGGCTATCATCTCTACTGAACTACACAGACATACTTGTGAAGTGTAAGACTATTAGTAAGGTTCCCAACATATGCTTTGCATTACACTATGAAAAAGACACAAGATGAGGTTTGCACAGTTTATTCGTGAACAACACAAACGTATTTACATGTCACGCTCCATAACTGCAAGAACCATATGTTTCATAGTGTTTCGCCACTGTTTCGAAACGGATTCTTGCAACCAAGTATTGATATTACACAACTGTTCGACTGTCACGTCGGATAGTTTCACACCTGCGTCTAACAAAAACACTCAAACAGTCTTTCACCATCTAGTTGGTCTGAGTTCATGGACGTGATGTGTGATTCGAGGATGACGTTAGGCATAGTACTATCGTGGTACAACTGTGATGGTGGTCGGTTGACAGATGGTGATGCTGAAGATGACAGTGACCGTCGACGTTTTCGTGACGCAGAGGTAGTTGGAACACTGTCAGCAGTAGCGATGCCCTCCTTTTCTTGTCGCTGAAACAGTAACGAGATGAGCTTAGTAATGAATGGTCAACTGATATGTATAAGAAAAAATATAATATTATGGTCTTTTGAAAAATGTTCTAACAAAATGACATGAATAACATTTGAACACTATGATAAATTGAAACTTACTATTATCTCTTCAAGTTGTTCTTTACGTCGCCGCTGTTTATCTTGCTTCCTTTGACAGCAGCCCTGATTCACATGAGCGGACCGATTCCCTTTATACTTGAAGGTACTGCCACACATACAGCAAGTATAACGAGGCAACAGCTTCTGACGCTTCGTCGGAGGTGACGATGTCAGGTTGATGATACGCTGAAACAGTGAAGGAATGAGCTTAATAATGAATGGTCAACTGGTATGTATAAGAAAAAATATAATATTATGTTCTTTTGACAATGTTCTAACAAAATAGCACGAATACCATTTGAACACTATGAAAAATTGAAGCTTACTGTTATCTCTTCAAGTTGTTCTTCAAGCTGTTCTTCAAGTTGTTCTTTACGTCGCCGCTGTTTATCTTGCTTCCTTTGACCCTTGTCGGACGTTATCACTAGTCATGTTGTTCATCTTCCAAAATGTAAGATATAATGACCACAACAAACAGACGCAGGTCTTTTATAACAGTTCGACAGAACATAAAGGTCACGTGGTCGTGCCGAACGAACATTTGTCCACTAGGGGATGATGTTTGTAGTTCGTGATGTATCCGTCAGGGGGCTCTATTGCACGCAAGCGTGCAAGAGACACGAATATTTGCAGTACTAGAATATTTAATTTACAACTTGTCCACAATATGACACCACTTGTATAACTAGTACCGACAAATTCCGATAGGGGGCACTGTTTTAGTTAATCAACTATCCACCAGGGGGAGCTATTTTAATTCACCAAATATCCGTCAGGGGGCGCTTCCATAGTTTTGGCGGGAAATATTTTAGCCGCGAAAAATTCCGCTAGGTGGCGCTATCTAGTTTTGGCGGGAAATAATTTTAGTTCACCAACTATCCGCCAGGGGCGCTTTTTCAGTTTTGGTGGGAAATATTTTAGCCGCGAAAAATTCCGCTAGGTGGCGCTATCTAGTTTTGGCGGGAAATAATTTTAGTTCACCAACTATCCGCCAGGGATTTGGCGGGAAATATTTCAGTTCACCAAATATCCGCCAGGGGCGCTACTTTGGTTTCACCAACTATCCGTCAGGGGGCGCTGTTCCAGTTTTGGCGGGAAATAATTAGTTCACCAACTATCCGCCAGGAGGAGCAATTTTAATTCACCAACTATCCGTCAGGGGGCGCTTCCATAGTTTTGGCGGGAAATAATTTTAGTTCACCAACTATCCGCCAGGGGGCGCTATTTTGGTTTTGGCGGGAAATAATTAGTTCACCAACTATCCGACAGGGGGCGCGGTTATATTTTGGCGGGAATATTTTAGTTCCGAAAAAATCCGCTAGGTGGCGTGCCATTCTAGTTCCGAAAAATTCCGGTAGGGGGCGCCACGTGACCTGACCTACATCCGGGTACTTGACCTTGACCTACATCCGGGTATTTGACCTTGACCTACATCCGGGTACTTTTGCTTTTGCTGCGCGACGCGACAACCATGCGCGGTACTTAACCTCCTTTACTACTGATGAGTTATAATAATCTTGTCGTAGAAGCAGATAATCACGAGCAAGGATAACTTAGCGTGATACCGCCGTCCATCTCTACGTCAACCGCACACCTATGTGCCGGGCAAGCGTTATCGACGCACACGTTTTGCCCACGTACTGAGAATGACTTGGTGACAGGCCGCAGAAAGACGAGAATAACAAAAAAATACCCGTGTGCAGTGACATCCGAGAATAGGCGGCAAATGTACAAGGAAAAGGAAGACGCAAAAAGAAAGACGAGAAAGAGAAATAAGCCAAAAAAGAAAGCGTGAGAAGAAGCGAAAATTAAATGATGAACTAAAAATAAAGAGAATACAAAAGAGGAATGACAGGCAGAAAAAGAAAGACGAAGAAAAACAGCAAAGACTACAGACAAAGATAAACAAACACAAGCGAAAGTCAGCAAATGAGATTGAACACAACATAAAGAGCGCCAAGAGAATACCACGAACTGTCCGATAACCGGCACATTTACCCTACTACTGTACGAAAACAATTTGAAGATCTACCGCTTTCCACATTCTAATGTTTGGGCGGCATATGAAGGTCTGACGCCACTAGCCTCGCGTTGCTGTCAAGTGCGGAGAGTTTGGCAGGCGGTTTCCGCTCAACACCAGCAATTATTCAATGTCACTAGCGCGGGAACACGAACATAATATTGAGGTAGCTCCGCTGTCGGATCTAATGACGGTGAGGGGGTGCTGTGGACTATTTTGTTGGCGGCGACGGTGACAATTTTGGAAGCTCACCAGAAACCTCCAATTGTATCCCTCTTGACACTTCGATGTGCACTCCCACGTTCAAGCTCAGATTTACAGGGAGACATAACCATTTGTCCGAGGAGCACCCAGCGCCTATGTTACAATGTTGGCGTATATTTGTTTAATGTTGATATGTTTTCTACTTTAAATATTTGTATGGCGATGTGTTTGGATTAAATGAGTACCATAATTTGTTTCACCTTTGAATTGTGGTTTTGTGGTAGATTTCTCGCATAAATGCGGCACACCATGAGGTTATCAACAGCATGAAACAAGTGTGATTCATACCGCCAAATCTTTTTTGAAACAACTTGATCACAACACATAGAATCGTTATCAATTAGCAACAAACATTAATGTCGTGGTTGCGACGCAAGAGGGCGCCACTGGGACATGGCACAACAACCGCTTCCCGCTCCGTCTGACGTCATTCATACCTGTTACAGTTTACTTTCATACCTGTTACAGTTTACTAATCCGGGAAGTTGCGCATACTCAAGATTCAGATGAACCCGTTTGCGAAAGTGTTCCGTGAAAACGGTTCTACATCGTTTTCACGGAACACTTTCGCAAAATTAGTACAATGTGTTTGATATGAAATTGTAGGTGTCATGTCAATCACATTGTATTTGGGCGCTTTCACGTAAAGGGTACACAAAATTTCCGAATATTCTTTGTGTTATATCACACAAACAATAAAAACTGTGAACATTTCGTCACTTAGATTTCCAAAAATGTGCGTCAAATATTAAATATAAATTACCGTTATGGAGAGGACATGTGGTCAACGCAATGTGTACCATTGTGATACATGTATCAAGTTTATATAAGTACCTTGTTATATCATTGTTTTCATTCTGTTGAACATAAAACTGGGAAATGTGTAAAATATAGCGTACTACGCAAATGCTTGTTAACATTATTTGACTTGAATATATCCGTGACATTCTACTGTGGCTATAGCCACGGAACGATATCATACTGAATTTGCATTTACACAACGACTTTTCTGAATATAGCGGCGGATGTGCGTTTAGGCAAAAGTGTACCCATTACGTGAAAGCGCCCATTTGTTTACGCGCATTGTTACCATGGGGAGACATGAAGTGAACGGACATCAAGTGGATAATACATCCCATACATTGGTGGTGTGGAGCACTCGTGGGGTTCTAAAACCTAAACAGATAAGACCCGCCGAACTAGCCTGTGTTGCCACAAAGACGATCTGGAACCAATCCAGAGACACGCATCAAAAAAGACATTTACTGCGTTTCACGACAATTCCATGTGATCCTTGAACACGAATCAGTGTGAACGAGATGTGATTTCGCCATATGTAGTCAGGGGCGTGGCATCACCTTCTTGTACAAACAAGATTTTCTTCAAGATCTCCCCACAGCTACAGTATACAATGTGTTGATAAGTAAATTGGCTGGAATTTACTTATTAACACATAGTTTCACTCCGAGAAACCACTAAGAGTTGTAGTAAATCCCGCATGCTGTTGGCAGTTTTTGTGTAATCACTATTTCTGTGAAGCTGTTAAGCTAGGATTTCAAGAATGGAAATTCTGGGAATGGGAAATACCTCTGTTTGGCCGTCATTTCTGGGAATTTCCTATCCTATTCGATTCGAATCGCTAGGTGGAGCGATTCGATTTTCGGCATGCATATCAGCTTGAATAAACACATCCGCCTATGTACATATGAACCTATTTCTATTAGTTTCCACTTGTCACTAAATTCTTTGTTTTGCCGCATGCCGCATCCGCATGTCGTTTGCATACATAACGAATTCATAGTTGTAATGAAATCTGGATGTGCGATGTCCAATTCCAACCCGATGATATAATGCAAACTTTTGCAAAGTGTTTTATGTATCACAGTACAATGTCTCTTATAACTATTCAATTATTGCGGCTGCAGCTACTGGTGCTGGTAGTGGTAGCGGCTTGGACTGCTGCCTGGTCTGCTGACGGTGTCACTAATGGTGACGGTGTCGGTCTGCACAGTACACTGGCAAAGGCGAAATATGTTTTAATAATAATAATAAGATCACTTCTATTGCGCCTAAATCCGTGGAAACCAAGCTCAGAGGCGCAACAAAACAAAAGGATTGGTCAATCTCAAAATCCATAAGTAGTATTCCAGTTGTCAGCAGATGGGTCAAGGCACTAGGAAGCTACGGTGGATAAGCAAGGTTGTAAAGATAAGTTTTTAAATGATGACATAATTTTGTAATATTTTCAACTGATCTAACACTAAGAGGGAGCATATTCCAACGAGTTGGTGCAGCAACAAAAAAGCCATAGTTCCAATGTTAGTGTTGACTCTAGAAACAAAACGTAGGTCAGAACTAGATGATCGAAGCTGGATAGGTTTTCTTACAGGAGTAAGCAATGAATGCAAATAAGATGGTGGCTTACTGGACAGTGCCTGGTATGTAACGGTACATATCTTAAATACTATACGATATCGTACAGGAAGCCAATGCAAAGACTTCAAAAGTCGTACAGAGCGAAAAAAACGAGGAGGGAGATCTTGTAACTACTCCTGCTAGACAATTTTGGACACGCTATAGTTTTGTGATATCCTTGCTAGCGATATTATAAAGGAGGGAATTGTAATAGTCAATTCCGCAGCTAACAAGCGCTGTTGCAATAGTTTTAGCAACAGAAAATTACTTATACCGGCGAATACGGCGAAGATCATGAATATGATCAAAACAGCAGCGACATGTTTGAGATATGTGTTGTCGGAAATTGAAGTTACTATCAAAGATTACTCCTAGATTCCGCACCGAGGCTGCTGGTGTGATATACTGATTCAAAATACATGTAGGGAAAAAAACATCAGTTTACTACGCTGCACTTGATCAATTCAGTTTTATTTGCGTATAATTTCAACTTGCTGTCAGTCATCCAGTAGAAGATATCTTGAAGGCAATCACTAAGTTGGTTAAGGGAGCGATTTGTATCCGAGGTAGCCAACGAAATGTAGATCTGAGTATCATCAGCATAAAGATGATGATCCAAGTTGGTGTAAAGAGTAAAAAGCAAAGGCCCAAGAACAGAACCCTGGGGAACACCAAATAAAGCCGGTAGTGCAGCTGAAAAGCAGTTCCCAACCTTTATAGTTTGGTATCTATCAGTAGGATATGAAGAAAACCAGCTTAGAGCCAGATATGCCGTAACACTTTAATAAGCGTTCAATGAGGATGTTGTGATAAATCGTGTCAAAAGCGACAGAGAGATTTAGTAAGGTAAGTGCAGTCATTTTACCATTATTAATATACAAGTTAATGTCATTATGAACCTTTAAGAGGGCAGTCTCTGTTGAATGAAACTGTATATATGCTGATTGTGACACATTAATTAAGACATTTGTGCAAAAGTGATACCTTAGACGACTTGCTACAACCTGTTCTAGTATTTTGGAAATTAAGCTAAGGTTAGAAATAGGTCTATAACTCTTTAGATCTTGTTGAGGCAGAGATGACTTCTTAAGAAATGGTGTGACATGGGCGTATTTGAAATCATCAGGAAAACAGCCAGAGCAAAGTGATGCATTTATAATATTTGTTATAGGTCCAATTCGTGTATCGAGACATGCTTTTAGCAGTATTGTTGGAAATGGATCAAGTGCACAAGATTTATTTGGGGAGGACATAATTTCCTAACTTCAGGTTCAAATGATACAAGTAGAGAATTTACTTGTGGAAAGTCCACACTGACATTACTTAAATTATGACGTTGGAAAGCAGAATGAATAATACTGATTTTATTCTTAAAGTGATTAGAGAACGAATCACATAGAGACATAATTGACACATGATCAGGTAGCGATGGAGTAGGCCGTCTGTGTAGAATGTTATTGATGCAGTTCCATAACTGACGCGGGTTATCAGACTTATTTATGACCATATTTGTATAATAATCTGATTTAACTTTGGCCATGTGTCTGTTACAGAGGTGACATTGCTTAGAATAGCGCGACATATCTAATGGCGAGCGCAATTTGCGCCATACACGCTCAAAATAACGACGACGCCTTTTAGATAGTATAATTTCGGAAGTCATCCATGGAGACGGTGGCCTTTCTGACACACATTTTTATTTTATAGGTGCATGTATGTTTATTAAGTAATGCATTGAGTACTTGACCGTACTGTTTACATAAGTCAGATAGTTGTTGTTTTGGATCTGTGATAAGGTCGGATATAAAGATATCAGCCGTTAAAGCTGTAATGTCAATCCTATGAATGGCTCTGTAAGACACATTGTGTTTCGACTCTAATGGGGTTATAGAGACGTTAACATTAGCAATGACAGTATGGTGGTCTGATAACCCATCTGAACCAGGTGCTTGGATATTATTACAAGTTGAACGGGTTATCAAGAGGTCTGTATAAGTGTCGAAAAGGTAACATGTTGTTTCAAATCAAATGATGCCAGAATATCATCAAACGCAGTTGCAGTTGTAAAAGGTGTATTCAAATGTAGATTAAAGTCACCAAAAATGTAAAATTCTGAATGAATAACTGCCAGATTATCCAATATATCCTGAATGTCTTCAAAGAAATTTGACGGATGTCCTGGAGGGCGATAAATATAAAACAAAGTATGCAGAGAAAGACGAATCTGAAATGTCAGCACACATGGACTCAAAACTGGAGTTTTCAGGGTTAGAATGTAATTTAACTTTGAACTGCTGTGATATAAGAAAGCCAACACCACCTCCACGGCCGACTAAACGTGGTCGATGGTGAAAGGTGTAACCAGAAGGGGAAACATCAGCAATGCATGCAGGTGTATCATGTGATCTGAGCCAAGTCTCAGTTACAGCAAGAATGTTTATTTTCTTTGAAATTAATAAATCACAAAGTGAGGCTGTCTTATCTCGTACAGATCGAACGTTTGTAGTGGCCACCCGAATGTTTCGTCTAACAGATGGCCCAGGATTGAGACTTACATCTCCCGCTAGTAATACAATTATTGCTATTTCAATGTTGGCGTACAGCGGGAGATTGGCAGTAACTTTCTATTATAACAGACATGAAGACATGGCAGGCTATGCAAAATTGAAATAGAATGATGTGTTCTAGTGTGATTAGGAAAAAACACATTCAAATGATTAGATGTCAATGGTTTGCATAAAACAAAATCGATATCCCTTACAGCAACATAGCAAGACAAGCAGAAAACACCCAATAAGAATAATGGTGACATAATTATGTTAGACTATTATCATATTTAGTAGAAATTAATAGACCAAAACCATATAATTATATATCATATAGATAATAAATAGTAAAGAATGAGCTAAGGCTAAGGCGTAAATCAAAAACTAAATTATATATACAAGATCAGTTGAATCTCAATTTTAACAATAAAGCCTACTTTATTTAATTAGAACATGCTGAACCGGGGCCAACTCCGGTAACTAAATTGAGACTTACAATTTATATTTATTAAAATTCACTCAGCCGTAGCCTTAGATAGGCAGAAACTGACTGCAGTGCCAATCACTCAATGGCAATGCCTTATACTTATAGTTCACAACTCAACTGCACCATGATTCCGTTTTAAATACCGTTTTATTGTAATAATATAAAATGTCAATAATAATCTAAAAGGTCAATAGAAAAAACCCACAGGCAACATATTTTGTAACTTAATCATTTAACAGTATAATGGTTACAAAGGACAACATTTAAAAACTAAACATTGTCAACCGGCGAAAGTGAGCGATAATCATAACGGCTTTAACAGTTTAACGGCGGTTTTATTAAGTTGAATATGACAGGACCAAAACTTGTTAAAATATGCTTATAGTTTAAATATACATAGCTTATGGATGAATTATTTGTTCTGTAGCGCTTTACAAGTTACATAATATTAAAAGCAGTATATTAAAAATAATTAGTATACTATAATTGAACATTAGAAGAAGGATACATTTTGAAAGTAAACATTATGCCACGCCCCCTAGCGACCTTCCAACACCAGCATCTGCAGCCGCAACAGCAACACCGGCAGTAACACAAGCAGTACCACCAGCAGTATCGAAAACAGCAGTACCACCTGCAGCGCCGGCAACAGTACGGCCAGTACTGCGAAAGTCAGTCCGCGGAGAACACGCAGAGAAACCAGCTCCTCGGGATCGGGCGCATTACTTCACTGGTGAGAGTTGATCAAATGTCTTATTCCGCAGAAAATTTAGTGGCAGTTGTTTCACAGAAGCGCCTGATATCGTTGTTACGCCTGCAGACAGAAACCAAATTGTATTTACTTCTTCAGTTTAGCATATATCTGCGAGACGTAGCTGCCCAGATGATCCCACGATACGCTGCTCTGTCTGCCGTTTGTCTCCCTGCTCTCACGATGTCGTCTTCCAACCAGTCGCTGATGTCCTGCTCCCATCTTCTCCTTGGTCTTCCCCTTCCTCTCTTTCCCTCCACTTTGCCTTCTAGGACTGTCTTCTCTAAGGAATTATGTATTTTGATGTGGCCAAAATATCTCAATTTTAGTCCTTTTATTCTATTCACTAGTTGACAGTTCTGTATGTCTAATTTTGTTGTATTTACTAGCAAACAAAAATGCCCGTCACCAGACGGGATGCCTTGGTAGAAGACAGTCATAAACGTTGTTGTTGTTATTCTCCTCGTCGTTCCCTGTCTTTAGGGATGAGGCTGACTTGGATTTTTTCTTGATCTCCTTTCTCATTGCACTTGCCCTACTTTCTCTACCGCCCTTCTCCATTCTCCTCGGTATTTTGCTCTTTTCCTACATTCTCCTTTCCATCCCTCCAGGTCTCTCTTCATGCAATCCTCCCACCTCAGTCTCGGTCGCCCTCATCTTATATTTACAAAATGTTAGAAAACACAGAGCATCATTACATAAACACCATAATGCGTTGGCAGATAGAGACTAGTTTTTTGTTCAAAATGACGAAGGTTGAAGAACATGTGAAGTTGCCAAAATACATAAATTTACCCTTTAGCTAGGACATTTTACTGTACCGCTGACAAATCAACTAACGTTCCTATTAATATATATATGTTTAATGTTTATATCAATGATTAATTAAGTGATGCACTATCAAAATGTTGCACTGTCTGCAATATAGGTGGCGTGAGTATTAATCACCTAATGTATGCAGATGACCTGGTGATATTCTACCCCTCCAGTGTAAGCCTGAGGGAGTTGTTATCAGTTTGTGAAAGTTATGGTCACCGATGTATTCTGTGCAGTTATGGTGGAATTATAAGAAATCAACTATTAATACATTACATGTGTCATACATATTTTCACGTTGGACTCTGGCTGGCACCTGGTCGGGTCCTGTTTATTTGTTTGTTTTTAAGTCATGAAGTAATTTGGCAACTTCTTTTCTTGTGATGAAGATGTATTTCATATTAGTAATGTAATGATATGTCTGTGTATACATTGTTGAATGTTGCATGTGTATTGTGCACCACACAATTATATATATACATACACATATATATAACGTACACTATGCTGACTAATTTAAATGTGTATAGTCCTTTATATACTTGGTTTGATGGTAGTAATGAAAAAAATACTGTAGGCAGTTACTTATACACTACCGAAGTATGCAATCCACATACACTACATTAATTCATGTATATTTAATGCATGCCATACTTTTGTTTTCAAATAATTTAAATTCTGGTAATTATAGAATGCATGTCCACTGTGATCATGTAATATAATTGGGGTATGTTTAATACACACTGTACACGTTTTAAAATGTTTTATTAAATAAATGGGATTGCCATTATGCACCATAACGGAGACTCTTTCACTTTACGAACTGAGCAAAGTGCAGCCCAATTACCATATGATATTTACATATTTAATTATGCCTAAGTATGCATGTGTACATTTCTGAATGTCTGCATGGGTATACGGATGTAAACAAAAGCCCAAAGGAGTCGAGCTAGGTAGGTAAGTTTTATTTAGAATTGTATAAATCATACATACAAATATAAACAATCCGTAAAACAATCGACAAAATGATATACAATTCCAGGTTGACAGCGGGGCCAATTAAGGCTGTAACCAGTTTGTTTGAATTATTCCAATATAAGATGATAACAATTAAGTAAACTAGTCGCCGTCATCCCCAAAATAAATATTATTAACAACGATTTCAAGTGTAGTGTGTTGGTTACGTTGCTATAATTAATAGAAATGTAATAATAGTAATATTAGATGATAAATGTTCACATAAGTAGTCTCGCGGAAAAAAAACATGTGGTTATGCCAAGCTTCAGCAATGGTATAATACCTAAATAGAATAAAAGTACATGTAGGCCCTATATCAAACATTTATGTCAGACGTTTCGGGGTGGAATGAAGCTCAGTAGTAAAAATGCCAAATGGGTATGTGAGTGAACGAAGATATCATCATTCTTGCAGGATTTTATTCATTATACATATGTTATGTATCTACAAGAACACATTTATTATTTTTTGCTAAACTATTTTAATTAACTTTAAACAAATCTCAATTATTTTAGCACCAAATATGTGTTTTGGCAGTTTGTAGATTATTTGTACTGAATACAACTTACAACACATTAGTTGGCTAGCATTTATAAATATTTCCACATATATCCTTTTTCCAAATGAACAACATTCTAATAATTTTACACCCATCCCATCGTAAATATTCTTAATAAAGCTTGAAGATGGTGATTTGTGCATATTCTAGAATTTTATTACATAAATGCAAAGGTAATTGTTGTTCAACATTGCACCTATTTTCTTCGTGTTTACAATGTGTTAAGATAACAGCATAACAACATTTACAATTAATGGATTTCGCGACTGTCCTAATCAGTATCAGTGTAAATTCAACGCTAAATAATATAATATGGATGAACGTACGTAGGGCCCTGCCTACCTGTTTTCATTGTGTGTTTTATTTTTATTCTGTTCTGCTGCTTCGAGAGGTCATGATTTTACTCTGTGCAACCCACTTAGTTCCCAACGGTCGGCTGCCATTTCAACAGTTTCTCAATACATGACAACACAAGATTCTTTGTCATATCTACACAGTTTGCCGTGTCTTAATCTTTGTTTTAATTGAAAGTTACTGCCAACCCCCCCCCTCTAAGCCAACATTTAAATTAGCAATTACTAGCAGGAGATGTAAGTCTAAATCATGGACCTGCTGTCAGGCGCAACGTTCGAGTGGCCACCACTAACGTTCGATCTATTCGAGATAAAACAGCCTCGCTTACTGATTTATTAATTTCCAAGACAATAGATATCCTTGCTGTCACAGAATCCTTGCTCAGACCACATAACACAGCCGCATGCATTGCCGACATTTCTCCTTCCGGTTTCACCTTCCATCATCGCCCACGTTCAGTCGGACGAGGTGGTGGTGTTGGATTTCTCATCTCAAAACAGTTCAAAGTTAATTTTCATTCCAACCTTGAGTATTCCAGTTTTTAGTCAATCTGTGTTGACTTTCTCTGGTTATTTTGTTTGAATTTATCGTCCTCCAGGACACCCAGATAATTTCTTTGAAGAATTCCAGGATCTGTTATAAAATTTGGCAAACCTGCATTCAGAATTTTACATTGTTAGTGATACTATCTTCATTTGGATATACCTTCTGCAACAACAACAACAACCATATTACATTATATTCTGGCAGATTTTCGTAAGAAACAACATGTCACCTTTCCGATGCATGTACATAGCCATTGGCTTGACCTCTTGTTAACTCGTTCAACACGAAAAAATAGCCATACACCCACATTTTCGGATGGCTTATCCAACCACCACACTGTCATTGCCGATCTTTAAGTTTCTATAACTCCAGCCGTGTCCAAGCACACCATGTTTTATAGAACCAATCACAGGATCAATATCGCAGCCTTAATGGCCGACATCCTTAAAACCGACTTTATCACACACCTTACATAACACGCATCAGATTTGTATGAGCAGTCCTGTTAAGTAGTTAAGGTATTGCTTCACCAACATGCACCAATTAAATCCAAATGTGTGTCACAAAAACCAACAGCTCCATGGATAACTCCAGAAATTATACAATCTAAAAGGCGCCGTCGTTGTTTGGAGCGGACAACTGCAACAGACAAATGGCCAAAGCAAAATAGGATTATTACACAAAAATGGTGTAACAATATCACTTAATGACGTCTCCCCAGAATGTAGAATAATAGGCAGCTCCTTGGTCGCGGCAGACACGTTTAGGGAGGGAACAGTGTGTAGGCGCAACCGTGTACACCTAAGAAGAACACACGAAACACCACCTGATGTGTTGGTTGAGGAGACCATGGATATCCCATCCCAAAATGATCCTCAAATCACGGCAGTTGACCCAATTCTGGCCAAAACACCGGTTGAAATTCAGCCGAACACACCGGTAGAACAACACCACCAGCGTGACCAGACAGAAACACACCATCCGGTACGCGTCTCTGCGATTCACTTATGAAAAGCTAACAAGCGCTTTTAAGCCACGCCCACCGCGCTCGTGATTGGTCGTTAGGGCAAGGAGCGTTTGACACAAGAGTCACGCGTGTTTCATTTTGTTTTTCGCGGGGAGACGTCAGGACTTGTTATATGTTAGCAAGGGGCTATACGTACACACATTAATTTTACGATCAGGTAGGCAGGGCTATAACTAAGTATACAAACTAATTTTACGAACAGGTAGGCAGGGCCCTACGTATACGTACGTTCATCCAGACTATATTATTTAGCGTTCAATTTAGACTGATATTGATTAGGACAGTCCTGAAATCCATTAATTGAAAATGTTGTCATACTGTTATCTTAACACATTGTGAATACGAAACAAATATATACAATGTGGAACATCAATTACCTTTGCATTTATATAATAAAATTCTAGAACATGCACCAAACCAAAAACTAATTAATTCGACTTTAATCGAGCTAGCATATTAGGAAAGATATTCTCAATATATAGTAATGTAATCACGGTCTTCAAGCTTTATTATGAATATTTGTGATGGGATGGGTGTAAAATTATTAGAATGTTGTTCATCTGGAAGAAGGATATATGTGGAAATGTTTGTAAATGCTAGCCAACTAATGTATCGTAAGTTGTATTCAGCACAACTAATTTTACAAACTGCCAAAACACATATTTAGTGCAAACATAATTGAGATTTATTTAAAGTTAGTTAAAATATTTTAACAAAAATAATAAATGTGTTCTTGTAAGATGTATAACATAATACATACTAAATATAATCCTGCAAGAATCACGATATATCCGTTCACTCACGTACCCATTTGGTATGTTTACTGCTGAGCTCGACTCCACAGGGCTTTTGCTTACATCCGTGTGCCCATGCAGGCATTCAAAATGTACACAATGCATACTTAGCTATAATTAAATATGTAAATATCATATGATAATAGAGCTGCTCTTTGCTCAGTTCGTAAAGTGAAAGAGTTTCAGTAATAGTGCATAATGGCAATCCCATTTATTTAATAAAACATTTTAAAACGTGTGTAAAATAATTTTACTCTTTTTGTCATAGGAATGTGCACATTACTTATACACTACCAAAGTATGCAATCCACATTCACTATATTAATTCAAGTATATTTAATGCATAGCATACTTTTGTTTTCAAATAATTTAAATTATAGTAATTATATAATGAATGTGCACTGTGATCATGTAATATAATTGGGTGTGTTTAATACACACAGTACACACGTTTTCAAATGTTTTATGAAATAAATGGGGATTGTCATTATGCACCATTACTGCGACTCTTTCACTTTACGAACTGAGCAAAGTGCAGCCCAATTACCATATGATATTTACATATTTAATTATAGCTAAGTATGCATGTGTACATTTCTGAATGTCTGCATGGCCATACGGACGTAAGCAAAAGCCCAGTGGAGTTGAGCTCAGCAGTAAATATGCCAAATAGGTACGTGAGTAAACGAATATATCATAATTCTTGCAGGATTATGTTCAGTATACATTATGTTTTACACCTACACATTTATTATTTTTTCTAAAATATCTGAAACTAACTTTAAATAAATCTGAATTATTTTAGCACCAAAATTGTGTTTTGGCAGTTTGTAGATTAGTTGTCCTGAATAAATATTTCCACATATATCCTTCTTCCAAATGAACAACATTCTAATAATTTTACACCCATCCCATCGTAAATATTCATAATAAAGCTTGAAGATCGTGATTACATTACTATATATTGAGAATAGTCGTCCTAATATGCTAGCTCGATTAAAGTCAAATTAATTAGTTATTAGTTTTATGCATGTTCTAGAATTTTATTACATAAATGCAAAGGTAATTGCTGTCCGACATTGCACCTATTTGCTTCGTATTTATAATGTGTTAAGATAACAGTATGACAACACTTACAATTAATGGATTTCGCGACTGTCTTAATCAGTATCAGTCTAAATTGAACGCTAAATAATATAATCAGAATGAACGTACGTAAACGAAGGGCCCTGCCTACCTGTTCATAAAATGAGTATGTGTACGAACAGCCCCTGGCTAACATAATTTGTATAACAAGCCCTAACGTCTCCCCGCAAAGAACAAAATGAAACGCGCGTGACACGTGTGTCAAACGCTCCTTGCCCTAACGACCAATCACGAGCGTTCTGTGCGTGGCTTAAAAGCGCCTGTAAGCTTTTCATAAGGGAATCGCAAAGACGTATCCGGTACGTCCAACGACAACCAGGAAGTCCGAGAAAATCAACAAGTCCAAGCTATCCAGTAAACACAAGGACTATGTTGCATCTAAATGAACAGTTGATGATACTTACATGAACATTGATGAGTGCAGACTTGATTGATGCTGACTCGCACATATGTTAAATGGTGGATGCTACAAGGACTATGTTTTGATATCATTGATCACAACATTCCTGTTAAACGTTTATCAACATGTTGTCGGGCACAGCTTTGAGCTGGTTTTCTTCATACCTAACTAAAAGACACCAAGCCATAAAGATAGGTAACTGCTTTTCTGCCGTACTGCCCACTTCATGTGGTGTCCCACAGGGTTCTGTTATTGTGCCTTTGCTGTTCACGCTGTACACCACGCCACTAAGCTCTGTTATCATAACCTGGATCATCACCTTTACGCAGTTTACACACATATCTACATTTCCTTGCCTACACAAGATACAAATCGCCCCCAAAACCAGCTCAGCGATTGTCTCCAAGATATCTTCCATTGGATGAATGACAACAAATTAAAGTTAACTGCAGATAAAACTGATTTCGTTGGTACTCCTTTTGGTTATGTTGCGCCACTGAGCTTCATTTCCGAGGATATTGGCCCATAAGAAGTCACTGTTATTATTATTATTATTATTCATACACACTGAATCAGCATTTAGGCTTAGTATGCCAATGTTGCCAGTAATAGTATAGTACCTTGACCATGTGTTAGGGGCCTGCTAGATGATATATTTAACACATGTTACTACAACAAACCACAAATCTTGATCCTGGACTGTAAGACATATGCCTCCTTCGACTTGCCCCTTTCTTCAAAACTCATGATATGGAAGGAATTGATGGATAACCGAGCGATAGAAATACTGAATGATCAAACTAAACCTCACCTTTGGCGAGTACTCTGAGTAGTAATCGACATCATATACAAACGAAGGTGGTGTCCTTTAACTAATAACTGAACTATGTAACAGTGCAATCAAGACATGTAGTCGTAGCTGCAAATTTCTAATTATTCAATAATGAATGCTAATGTAAAAATTGGCTGGGCCTTGGGGCTCGTGGGTATTCCTTGCCCTTGGTTGCGTTTTGTTTCTGTTACTTCGTTCAAATGCTTCGCTTGCGTTAAGCCAATTATTATCTCGGTATCAACATTTCTCAATGGCAGTGCTTTGCGTGTTTTGCGTAGTAGCTACATTGATTAATCACTAGTTTCCCTTGAATGGTATTATTTTTCATTCGCCGCCAGAAACTCGTGAGCAGTGGTAAAACGGTAGAACATTGCAAAATATCAGTGACCTTATCGTTGAAAAGCAAACAAAACACCGCTATATTTTTGTAGGCAAGTTGCGAATTTCGTAGTTGCGAAAATTCGCAAGCGTTTCGAGAATATCAGCTTGCGAAATTTCGTAAATAAGAAAATAATCCGCCGTATTTGCGCCATTTCTTACATCCGGTCGCGTATCATAGCAAAGGCCTTTGGCGGGCTGCACCCAATAACTGCAAAAAGACCCGTCGGCGTCTATTGCAATCAAACGAGGGAAACAGTCCACTAGTTTTTTCAGCTGCACATCTTTGGCCGGTCACCTTAAGAACTTGTATAATACTGTCAGTCGTTAGAGATGTTCATATCCATCAAAATACTGCTGCACTGTGACTGATGACGTCATTGGTGTGTTAAAATGTTTTCCCCACAAACAAGTTGGCGAGAGGAGCTGGAGGTGTGAAAATGTCGGCGCCACACAATTCACTGTCTTCAACGCCGGGTTCTCCAAGTGAATGCGCAAGTAGCGTATATAATTATATACCAAACTCAAAAGGCACAATCATAACATATAATTACTCTAACGGAGTCAACATAAAGTGGGGTAATATAGGGTATGTAGTAGGATGTGTGGTCAGCTGGAAATGTTGTCAGAGCGAGGTGTGGTCAGCTGGGAATGTTGTCAGAGCGAGGTGTGGTCAGCTGGAAATGTTGTCAGAGCGAGGTGTGGTCAGCTGGAAATGTTGTCAGAGCGACGTGTGGTCAGTTGGAAATGTTGTCAGAGCGAGGTGTGGTCAGCTGGAAATGTTGTCAGAGCGAGGTGTGGTCAGCTGGAAATTTTGTCAGAGCGACGTGTGGTCAGCTGGAAATGTTGTCAGAGCGACGTGTGGTCAGCTGGAAATGTTGTCAGAGCGAGGTGTGGTCAGCTGGAAATTTTGTCAGAGCGACGTGTGGTCAGCTGGAAATGTTGTCAGAGCGACGTGAGGTCAGCTGGAAATGTTGTCAGAGCGAGGTGTGGTCAGCTGGAAATGTTGTCAGAGCGAGGTGTGGTCAGCTGGAAATGTTGTCAGAGCGAGGTGTGGTCAGCTGGAAATGTTGTCAGAGCGATGTGTGGTCAGCTGGAAATGTTGTCAGAGCGAGGTGTGGTCAGCTGGAAATGTTGTCAGAGCGAGATGTGGTCAGCTGGAAGTGTTGTCAAAGCGAGGTGTGGTCAGCGTGAAATGTTGTCAGAGTGAGATGTGGTCGGCATGAAGACGTGTAGGTTTTCTACATCACCACACACTCCTCTTTCTCGACAAGCTGATGTCGCCGAATCAGCACTAAGGACACAATCCGTGAACCCAGTGAGAAATGTGAATTAGGTTGTGGCATTTAATTTGTCAAATGCCGATGACCACTTACATAAAAACGAGTAAAACCACACAAGTATAATATTATGTTATAAAACACAATAAATTATGATGAATTTTCATCATCCTTTTTATCCCACCAGGCATGTTGCATTGCTCGTAGTTTGTTTGTAGTTTATTGCTTGTGCATAGCGCTGGTTTCGACTTCTCGTATGTTGAGGCAAAAACGCGGCACGTGCCCTGCGCCATTCCGTTCAGTAGCGATGGTATTTCCTCATCATTCTCATCAAACCAATCCTGGTGTTTCCTTGCAGTGTACCTCTGTGTGTCAGCAGATGTTTGGTACACTTTCTCACAGAGACTCTCCCATTAATAATGAATCGTGCCTTCACATGGAAGGTTTATCATGTTGGTATCTACATTTGTTATTAACAGTTTCTGCATCTCACTGTCTGCCAGTTTATTGACATTTAGCTTCTTCTCATGTGTAGGCCCAGTTTTCCTTCAAGGTGGCTTGATACGGAAGTTGCATAATGATCGAATGACGTATTGATCGGTTGAACAGTCTGCATGCCGCATTGCACGTGTACTTCGTATGTCTGCTAAGTCTACTCTTCGTGTTATTACGTCTATTACGTGACAGCGTTTTGAACGTGGGTGTTGCCAGGTATAGTGTTCAGGCATTTTGTAGAATGTGTTTTTGAACTGCGTACATATAGAAAGGAGTTGTTCAACATTTGAGTTTGACTTGTCCCTTCCAAATTTTCCCACAGCTATTGGCCAATACGTGGAATCAATTCCCATTCTGGCATTAATGTCTCCAAGTATGATTACTTTATCAGTAGATGGAATCTTTGTGGAGCATTTGACCCAGAAATTCATAGAATTCTTCCTTTACTTGATCTTGATTAGTCAGTGTTGGTGCATAAGTGCTGATGGGGTAGCGGGTTTTCCCTATTGGTATTCTAAGGGTGATGAGACGTCCTGATATACCAGTTGGTAGCACAGGGAGTTGTTTAACGATATTATTGGCAACTTCAAATCCTACCCCAGCTTCTCTCCTTATCCCAGACTCTTTCCCTATACAGAAGAATGTATAGTTTCTTTCTTGTAGTGTACATTGTCCTTCAAGACGAGTTTCTTTAAGAGCAGCTATGTATGTGCTGTAGCGATCAAGTTCTCGGGCAACTAGTGCTGTTTGCCTTTGTGGTCTATTTGCATCGACTTCCACGATTTCGGCAGTAGGTGTCAAATATTTGGTGGGAAGATTGTAATCTCGGCAGGTGTTCGCTCATCGACACACACAGAAATTAATTCATGAAGTTGACCAAGCTGTCCACATCCCCAACTGTAAATTTATTGGCTAGCCCCTGCATTTCGCTGCGACTGCCAGATGTCGTTCCCACAAGAGCCTTCGTGTACTTCCACCAATCATGTGTTGATGATTCCTCGAGTGATGCACTTTTGATTGGTAAAACTGGTGTTGCAATTTTGAGCAGTGCGATTTATTAAATTCCTAAGTCTTCTGGCTTGTTCCATGTCACCTGACATACGAGCACGTTGCCGCTATCTGAACAGGTGGCGGAAGACGTCTGTGACCCATGGTTTATCAGTGCTACGACGTGACACAGCTTGTACGTAAAACACGTACCCATCAAAAGGTCCATGATTTCCTGGACGACATTAGGCTGTTCCTCGCATATAGTCAATGTGTTCGTATACTCCCATCTGGTCTGTGACAGGACCTAAGTGAACAATACTCGTTTAATGTTACCCATGCGCCTGGTAACGGTTTTCTTGACAATGACAAGTCAAGTGTTGAGAACCATGATGGGACAAGTAAGACCATTTTGTGGTATCTAGGACAACCGTAAACTGGTAACATGTTAGACCATATCTTGCCCAATATTTCACAATTACGTGTGGCTGTTTTAACAAGTTGCTCTTACCATGATGTCTGCGTAAAAACGAGTCCTTGAATTGATTAAAATCCCCACTTAAAATAACGCCTCAGTCTGGGCTACATCGCAACACCGTGTCCAGACAAGTTATCAGGTATTCTCGCATAGAGCCAGTGTCACACTAAAATTACACACGAATATATTTTCTTGGTAATTTATTAGGCTTCATTTTAATCCATATCACTTCGTGTTCAGCAACTTCAATGTCATGTACCCGATCATGCACAATGGTCTCAGCCACATAACGCGCTTCTCCTCCGCCTCCTTTATCCACACGATACTTTCGTTCGCAGTTGAAACCTGCCAAACCGAGATATTCCGACGACATGTAGCTCTTGAACCAGGTTACTGTGACATTCACGCATGCAACGTCATCCAAGCGTGCCACCACAAACAACTCATCACATTTCTCAATGCTGTGTGACCGAACAATCAGACTCAGCATCGCCGGTAAACTCCACCGAGGATTGTTCGTGAACGTGACTAGATTGTCTGTATTCACTTCTGGTGTTCTGTGTGGTGGTATATTACAGCCAGGGGTGATGAAAGACTGAATGTTCAGAACTCCATATACATCCATACATGGCATGGCCGAGTTATTCCGGCCTCTTTTCCCAAGTCTCTCTTCGAATTTTCACGGGCCAAATCATTTAGGCCGATTCCTTAGTCACGGGTGTGGTCTTTCTCCTTATGGCCCCGTCCCCCGCACTGACGACACTGCATTTTATCGGAGTGTTTACGTGTGGCAGTGATGTGGTTCGTCTCGACGCATTTGGCTCAGTTGTCCATCGTGTGCCGTTGACGATTACGGCGTTCAATTACTGTCCACCTAATCTATTATCAGATGACGCTCTTGCAGGGTGCACGGAGGATTTAGTTGACAGGTAGTCCGTCGGACTAGCTGACTCAGAAACAACTAGTCCTCATATTGTTTTACTAGTCCTTAAAAATAAATGTGCCAGGTACCATCAATCATACTGTTGTGTCATATATGTGTGACACATAGTAAATGTGGCTTTATTTCATAAAGAAAACAAGCCGTTTCCCATTTCAATTAAATGTTCAATTAACTGTGTCATTAATAGAAACAAATACATGTGATTTCGTAGATCCATTTGCAAAGTTATCAGAAGAAATGACTAGTTTAATCAGGGGCAGCAAACAGGAGTCGCGGACAAGGTGATGCCAGCAGAATTTGAAGCCTGACGGCGACGAAGGACCGACATTGTCGGACTAAGTTGCATCATTTGCCCTATACTTTTCATTAGCATTTTCTTTCCCGAAGCCGACTAAACAATCAGTAACATTGCTGGCGTTTGGTAACTTGCTAAAATAATCACCCGATGCAGGAATAACGCAACTACCATCACGACGGGATAGCACGTAACGATGTCTGTAACCCGTGCATGTATGTTTGTCCATGTCGCTCACCACTCATGGTCGCTAGGTGGCACTACCTATCCTTGTAATTTACAATAAAGGGCTTTGCAATAATTGTTGACAGTTACGCACGGGAACGTATTTCAGTATTATACAAATCATCATATGAAGTGAGAATAATACCGCGAATAATGTGATGAATAAATGTCAGCTAACTTTCGAAACAATCTGATCATTATGTTAATTGTGTACAGTCCATAAACTCCGAGACGTGTGAACCTACTGACAATTGTTTATCAGGCAGTTCGGGGAATATTTGAACAACACGTGGTCCATCAGAATAATTGGCATTCGCCTGGAATTCACGTTTGTACATTCCACAGACTGCGAGATGGGTAGTTATACATACTGACAATTGTTTACTCAGTTGAGCCTGGGAAAGGTTGACTCACACGTGGTCCATCATATTAATTGTCGTCCCCCATACCATGCATATTCACGTGTACCATGTAATGCAGCTCCTACATCAAGAACGGTCCCTCTGGAGGAGGTGAAGTCCCAGTCGTATGAGCATCTCCAGATTTTTGATACGCTGCCCCATTAGTAGCATATGTTGTATTCATATCATGCAACGATTTTTCTTGAACGTCAATATTATCGGATGCACAATTAGCCAATTAACTAATTTGATCGTTCACCGGTTCCGCTCGAGTAGCCATGGACAGGGAGGCTGGCCATGTGGCTGTCAGTGAGTGTGAAGATTGTTGTTCACCAGCGTTAACTGTAAACTTACCGCCAGTTGACTTCACCTGTGACCACCAAAATGGGCACCAAAAAGTTTTGAAAGGGAAGATCGACGAAAAATGTAGGTACTCCGTCAACAATTGCAACACAGTGGGAAGGACCACAACCAGTAGCTCATCATGTTGGTCGGTGAGCAGCGGCTAGAGATGCGTGGCCAACGAGACGACGTCACGGCTGCGAGCAAGCATCCAAACGCTGACGCCGATAACGCGAAACCGCAGGCAGTTACGCTGCTAGTGGGGAACAGCCTACTACGAGATGTCCGCGTGGAGAAGACCGCTGGCGGACACCCCATCAAAATTCGCAGACAATCGGGCGCTACGTTCAGTGATATTGGGGAGATGATTGACGTCGAGGCGAAAACGAACAACAACAATGAGATTGTCATCGTCGGGGGTACCCACTAAGCAATGGGTAGGACGAACGTTGACTACCTCAAGGAAAACGTTGCACAGCTCCTGAGAAAAGCGAAAACGATGACACGGTGAGCAGCATGCTGCTGCCGATTCGCATAAAGCCGATCCACAACGCTGGGCTGACGTCAACTCACAAGTGATGGCAATGCGTGACGAAATTGACGTGACGTTTGTCGACTGCCGCCAACTTCACTTTCCGAAATGGTGCCGTCGGCGATGCGGCATTCGAGAGAAATGGACTGCATCTTTCGAAGAGCGGTGTTGGCAGTTTGCAGTCAAATCTAGCTCTCCCAGTACAGACAGCGAGACGTAATTGTCGCCGACAGCAACAACAATAACAACACCGACACGTGGTTATGCCGAGGGCAGCGACCTACGAACAATTGCGCGGCACAAGAGCCAGGCTGCGAAATAAGGCCGGTCCGATCGTCCCGGACGAGTAGTTTCAGTGATCGGACTAGTCCTTATTTAGTGGAGCAGTCCCATAGGACTAGCTGTTATTATGTGAATTAATTTACGCTATGTATACGCTAGTTGGGTGTTGTGATGGAATAAAACAAAATAAGACAGTAGGATAGCATTTTACCACAGGCAACTAAATATTCCGTACGACCGTCAGATGGGAAACTTGCTGAACGCAGTGAATGTAAATGGCGGCTGTTTACATCCGGTTAGCGTAGGATAGGTAGTGCCACCTAGCGACCATGAGTGGTGAGCGACATGGACAAACATACATGCACGGGTTACAGACATCGTTACGTGCTATCCCGTCGTGATGGTAGTTGCGTTATTCCTGCATCGGGTGATTATTTTAGCAAGTTACCAAACGCCAGCAATGTTACTGATTGTTTAGTCGGCTTCGGGAAAGAAAATGCTAATGAAAAGTATAGGGCAAATGATGCAACTTAGTCCGACAATGTCGGTCCTTCGTCGCCGTCAGGCTTCACATTCTGCTGGCATCACCTTGTCCGCGACTCCTGTTTGCTGCCCCTGATTAAACTAGTCATTTCTTCTGATAACTTTGCAAATGGATCTACGAAATCACATGTATTTGTTTCTATTAATGACACATTTAGTTGAACATTTAATTGAAATGGGAAACGGCTTGTTTTCTTTATGAAATAAAGCCACATTTACTATGTGTCACACATATATGACACAACAGTATGATTGATGGTACCTGGCACATTTATTTTTAAGGACTAGTAAAACAATATGAGGACTAGTTGTTTCTGAGTCAGCTAGTCCGACGGACTACCTGTCAACTAAATCCTCCGTGCACCCTGCAAGAGCGTCATCTGATAATAGATTAGGTGGACAGTAATTGAACGCCGTAATCGTCAACGGCACACGATGGACAACTGAGCCAAATGCGTCGAGACGAACCACATCACTGCCACACGTAAACACTCCGATAAAATGCAGTGTCGTCAGTGCGGGGGACGGGGCCATAAGGAGAAAGACCACACCCGTGACTAAGGAATCGGCCTAAATGATTTGGCCCGTGAAAATTCGAAGAGAGACTTGGGAAAAGAGGCCGGAATAACTCGGCCATGCCATGTATGGATGTATATGGAGTTCTGAACATTCAGTCTTTCATCACCCCTGGCTGTAATATACCACCACACAGAACACCAGAAGTGAATACAGACAATCTAGTCACGTTCACGAACAATCCTCGGTGGAGTTTACCGGCGATGCTGAGTCTGATTGTTCGGTCACACAGCATTGAGAAATGTGATGAGTTGTTTGTGGTGGCACGCTTGGATGACGTTGCATGCGTGAATGTCACAGTAACCTGGTTCAAGAGCTACATGTCGTCGGAATATCTCGGTTTGGCAGGTTTCAACTGCGAACGAAAGTATCGTGTGGATAAAGGAGGCGGAGGAGAAGCGCGTTATGTGGCTGAGACCATTGTGCATGATCGGGTACATGACATTGAAGTTGCTGAACACGAAGTGATATGGATTAAAATGAAGCCTAATAAATTACCAAGAAAATATATTCGTGTGTAATTTTAGTGTGACACTGGCTCTATGCGAGAATACCTGATAACTTGTCTGGACACGGTGTTGCGATGTAGCCCAGACTGAGGCGTTATTTTAAGTGGGGATTTTAATCAATTCAAGGACTCGTTTTTACGCAGACATCATGGTAAGAGCAACTTGTTAAAACAGCCACACGTAATTGTGAAATATTGGGCAAGATATGGTCTAACATGTTACCAGTTTACGGTTGTCCTAGATACCACAAAATGGTCTTACTTGTCCCATCATGGTTCTCAACACTTGACTTGTCATTGTCAAGAAAACCGTTACCAGGCGCATGGGTAACATTAAACGAGTATTGTTCACTTAGGTCCTGTCACAGACCAGATGGGAGTATACGAACACATTGACTATATGCGAGGAACAGCCTAATGTCGTCCAGGAAATCATGGACCTTTTGATGGGTACGTGTTTTACGTACAAGCTGTGTCACGTCGTAGCACTGATAAACCATGGGTCACAGACGTCTTCCGCCACCTGTTCAGATAGCGGCAACGTGCTCGTATGTCAGGTGACATGGAACAAGCCAGAAGACTTAGGAATTTAATAAATCGCACTGCTCAAAATTGCAACACCAGTTTTACCAATCAAAAGTGCATCACTCGAGGAATCATCAACACATGATTGGTGGAAGTACACGAAGGCTCTTGTGGGAACGACATCTGGCAGTCGCAGCGAAATGCAGGGGCTAGCCAATAAATTTACAGTTGGGGATGTGGACAGCTTGGTCAACTTCATGAATTAATTTCTGTGTGTGTCGATGAGCGAACACCTGCCGAGATTACAATCTTCCCACCAAATATTTGACACCTACTGCCGAAATCGTGGAAGTCGATGCAAATAGACCACAAAGGCAAACAGCACTAGTTGCCCGAGAACTTGATCGCTACAGCACATACATAGCTGCTCTTAAAGAAACTCGTCTTGAAGGACAATGTACACTACAAGAAAGAAACTATACATTCTTCTGTATAGGGAAAGAGTCTGGGATAAGGAGAGAAGCTGGGGTAGGATTTGAAGTTGCCAATAATATCGTTAAACAACTCCCTGTGCTACCAACTGGTATATCAGGACGTCTCATCACCCTTAGAATACCAATAGGGAAAACCCGCTACCCCATCAGCACTTATGCACCAACACTGACTAATCAAGATCAAGTAAAGGAAGAATTCTATGAATTTCTGGGTCAAATGCTCCACAAAGATTCCATCTACTGATAAAGTAATCATACTTGGAGACATTAATGCCAGAATGGGAATTGATTCCACGTATTGGCCAATAGCTGTGGGAAAATTTGGAAGGGACAAGTCAAACTCAAATGTTGAACAACTCCTTTCTATATGTACGCAGTTCAAAAACACATTCTACAAAATGCCTGAACACTATACCTGGCAACACCCACGTTCAAAACGCTGTCACGTAATAGACGTAATAACACGAAGAGTAGACTTAGCAGACATACGAAGTACACGTGCAATGCGGCATGCAGACTGTTCAACCGATCAATACGTCATTCGATCATTATGCAACTTCCGTATCAAGCCACCTTGAAGGAAAACTGGGCCTACACATGAGAAGAAGCTAAATGTCAATAAACTGGCAGACAGTGAGATGCAGAAACTGTTAATAACAAATGTAGATACCAACATGATAAACCTTCCATGTGAAGGCACGATTCATTATTAATGGGAGAGTCTCTGTGAGAAAGTGTACCAAACATCTGCTGACACACAGAGGTACACTGCAAGGAAACACCAGGATTGGTTTGATGAGAATGATGAGGAAATACCATCGCTACTGAACGGAATGGCGCAGGGCACGTGCCGCGTTTTTGTCTCAACATACGAGAAGTCGAAACCAGCGCTATGCACAAGCAATAAACTACAAACAAACTACGAGCAATGCAACATGCCTGGTGGGATAAAAAGGATGATGAAAATTCATCATAATTTATTGTGTTTTATAACATAATATTATACTTGTGTGGTTTTGTGTATTTTATTGTGAATATATGTACACTCCAAGTGAACAATTATCAATAATATATTTATTCTGATTCAGAAAGGAATCAGGATTTATGCCAGGCGGTATCACCACGCCTTTTCGCTGACGACTTAGTTGGTCTTGAGCAGTGATAGAATCACTGCGTCTGATTTCTTCATACGAAATACATGCAGTAAGCTTATTAACAACTACAATCTTGATGTGTGATGAACTGCCAATGATAAGCGAATACGTTTAGGAGACTTTTTGCGTGTTTTAAGCTGCAAACAGTATGTTTTAGCCGATGCATATGCGCAAATCCATATCTCCAGTGTCTAGTCTAGTCCGTTTCATGACATATCATTATAATACAACAAAGACTACGTCTCTCGGTACAGCTGTAGAATCAGCTACTGCAACAAGGGTGTATGTTAACACACTTGAAGATAACGTCGTGGGAAAACATTACCAGTACATCATGCTGCTCAAGTAGTTAAGGCGAGATTCGAAAGTTTCAAAAGGTCATACGAATTATGACAACATCAACTCCGCAGCTGCCTCAGGTATAGTACCTGACACTCTAAATGACCTGCTCTACTGGGTCATGCACAACAATAAATATGACTAAGATTACGGTATAGATGATGACAACTATAGATTAGAAATCGAAGATAAAGATATGCGGTGTACACCGTTCTATACACTGGTCAAGAAATACGATATGCAGCCTAAAAACGCAAAAATACTCCTAAGCATATTGCCTTACCATTAGCAGTTCACTATGCATCACGATCCAAGCAGCTAGTGCACTTACTTCAAAATGCAGGACATGGCAATTCTTATGACGAAATCACTCAATGATACTCGCATGGCTCAAGACCAACTATGTCGGAGAGAGAAGGCTTGGTGATAACACCTGACATATGTCCTGATTTCCGTGTTCATTGTGCAGCTGATAATACTGACTTTCAAAACGAATAATTACATGGTATGGATACCACACATACTACTGATGTGGCAGTGTATCACAGCGAGCCATATTTGAGGGGAGGGTGGTGTAGGAGATGTTCGCCGTCGAGAGCAGTCCTGCGCCGCGTTCAGAGTTCGTGATGCACCACGACGTCTCTTTTCGCCCCGGAAGTAGATTTTGTCGTTCAAAGGTACGTCGTGTTGACGCCGAGACACGCGTCGCGCCAGCGCGTCTCCAAAGGTGACCGCCATTGTTAGTTTCGCATTCGATGATGATTCTTTTTAACGGTATGTGGTTGGTGCGTCTGAGCGCTTCAGTTCACACTCAAGCATGACAAGTTGAGCTTTCACAAAACTAAAGTGTTCCTAATTGCAGAGATGGCGGCAATTTCGTCGAAAAACACATTTGAAATCAGCAGCATTCATTTTTTGAATGCGGCGAATGTCCCGGTACGTAAAATTTAACCGTTCAAATTCCGGCGGCGAACCGCGATGTCGCGGTGCTGCGCGAACTCTGAACGCGACCCTGTTGATAATTTTGTTTACGTCACAATTTAATTTCAAACACAAATGCACCCCTCCAAACGGAGCTCGTTTTCCTTAGTGTGGGTGCATACGTACCCATCATACCCCGAAGCCCGTGGGCATGGCAAGTTCTATTCTGTCTAATATCGCCGAAAATCGTTATGCGCACACAGGGCAAAAATCAGTTTTGTTTTCCGTCATTTATATCGAAGCGCTCGAAGTACTCTTTTAACGACAATTAATTTCTGTCTACTTAGTATCACCAGTATGAAGTAAATTAACCTAGTGCAAATAAAACAGTGTCAAAATCGTATGATCTTACCGACCTTCATATTTGCTTTCCATTTGAATGTGTCTACGTTGATAAACAATGAACGTCGCTGAATTGGTGATTTTCCCGTGTTCAGCAAGCCAGTTTAATTAAAACAATAATGTTGTAATTGATCATTTATTTATAGTGTGTCTATTTGTTTCATCATTATATATTTTATAATATATAATAAGTTAACTGCTTGAAGACAAGAATTTGGAATCAGGGAGGTTAACAGGCGATCAGACAAACGTTTGCAGGATATTGAATAGTTGTGAAAATATTTATAGGAGTGTTTTTTCTTAGTTAAGTTATTTATATATCGAGTAATTTTACTACTCCAAGAAAAACTGTCATGGTACATTTTGTGGAATGGCACAAGCGAAACAGACGCGAACCACATCACGTCTGCCACGCGAAAGTGCACGTAATAATAATGTTCGTGGTAGTGTTTTTATGATTTAATGTGGACGTCGTATGCCACTTTCTTGAACAAATGTCGACAGCAAACCCTTCATTTGAGCGTTCACATTCATAGACTCTGTCTAAAGTAAGGAACTAATTGTTCCTAAGTGACTCATACGTTTAATAATTGTTGTATCTGAAAGAGTGTCTTGCTGAAGCAAATATGTTTCATATGGGAAATATTTGTTCACCTCAGACATTTCTTCACGCACGTTCCGTTTCTCTGTTATTTTCCCTCTCCCCTAAATGTTATTTGGGCATTGCATATTATATTACAATAAAATACCTCATATGACATTATATACTAGTTTTTCTTAAGGGACGTTGTAATAAGTTGATGCGGCGTAATTTATGGGTTTTGTTCGATGTTTTTATTATGATACATGGACACTTACATCGATATTGTGTAAATCTCCCAAATACACATTATTAACATATTTATGACATTAAATCGCCAAGAAATGCTTGTGTCATGAAAGTCGGTAACGTCGTAAAATCCGACTTGAAAGTGAGGTTTGATGCTGCATCTCCCAGTTCCATGTCTCCTGGTTCCAGTTGTTCGGACGGCTGGTCATATGCTGCACCTGACTGGACAAACTGTGCATAGGGATACTCCCTCCACCCTTGACTAGCATGAACATATTGCCCACCCCTCCGGAAACAGCATGCGCTGTCACATAAAGCCACCAACCAACAGAAACGGACCACAATTATCTGACGTGGTTGGCTGATTTACTGTGACGTCGCACCGACTTGGAGAGTGTAAATTATACTAGCGTTGAAAAATGTGTGGATATTATGGCATGACATCGAGAAATGATTAAGTATTGAAACCTATGCAAATTAGAAAGTGGCGCCTCTATCGGTGATTGCACGTCCGTTCATTGGTTATTTTAGGAACTATTATCGGGAAGCCATTTGGTTGTTACATTAACAGAAAGGGTGCTAGCGACCGCTGGATTTAGTGTTTTGGACGTGTTTTGAGTTGAGCATTTTCTCTCGGTCATCTACTTTTGTTACCACCCAATTATAAAGCGCCATTATACGCGCGATCACGATATTATCGATACAACACAAACGTATAATTATAATCGAGCTAGCGTATGTTTGTTTGTATGTGTATATGTTAAGGGTTTCCTCATACACGACTTGCACTTCGGGCGTGAAAGTTTCAGGGATTCATCTACGAACCCACGAATATAACGTAACACCTCTTTTTAAAAATAGGTTTACACCTTATATGTCAAGGTTTCTCACCTGTTATAGGTTAATTTAATCGTTCGCAACGTAAAACGTACTGCGCGAACGCCGAAGTCCGAATTCGGCTAAACTTTACGTCATAGCAAACGTTCGTACCAGTACAGCAGGAAATCATCTACTTCATCTGAGTGTACACGTACAACGGGGCGGTTTCTTCTACCTACCAGTTTCTGTTGTCATTTGATATTTTACTGAATTTCACATTACATAAGTCATTATTCAGATATATGTCACTGGTGACAAAGGAAAGTCCAAAAGAAAAAGGTGGTATCTGTGTGCCGCAAAACGTGTTTCCCCTGTTCTACATTTGTATATCATTCAAACAAATTGTTTGGATGCCATATTTGAGTAAATAACCGATACTGATTTAGAATATCGATTAAAAATAAAAAATTCTTCACACTTTTGTGAAAATAGCATATTCGATTTGTGTTCGGCAGCTATAGAAAAACATCGTTTTAACACACAAAAATCGACAGTTTGTTTCCATAAGATATTCATATTAAAAAATCGACATATATTTAAGCACATTTTTGCAGTTTTGAAACTGCTTTGCCGCTAGTAATCGCATTATGTACGACAAACACTGACATGGTTTGCATTTCTGTATCTTAATCAAAGAAATACTCCATTCACCACATATATTTTACAGACCTGACTTTTGAGTTTATTTGAACAAAACACATTCTCTTTTCGTTGATTACACAGGCGTAGTACGGTAGATTACGGTAGCGCCTGACAGGCAGCAAGCCAATTCGTGCTCGTGTTACTAACATGTTTTCTGCCTGTTTACGAAGAATTGAACAATCATAACTTCACTATTTACTCGTGATGCTGCAGTGACTGTCTTGGTGAACGTTTTATATAAAAAGGTAGTGTACATTGTCTACAATCTTGAAATTTTTAATGTCGTCAGTCAACCGTGTCGCTGACGAAGCTGGTGGACTACAGGTCTTTAGACCGACAACGCCCGTGAATGACCTAATTTGGTAAACTGTAACTAGCCAGGCATTGTTCTACCGTTGGCGGCGATGTGCCTACAGCACGTCTTTCGGGCTTTCCGTCCTGCCACCAGGGGTGTCACTCCTCGATTACCTGACACAGTGTATTCATTGATCAGACGTCTAGGACTGTCCACGGCGCGTCCAACTCTGCGTGGCAGACGTGGGGGCACGCGCAAACAGCGCACGATTCGAACGCGGATTACCAGCCGTTTTGAAGATCCTTCACGAATTGTATGTCGGCAACACAGTGTCAGTGCGAATCTGGTAACTCTAAGAGCCGCCCCTGTTATGCCACACGGTGACATTCGTACGAAGTTCGCCTTGATCAATGCCAGATCAATTCGAAACAAAGCGTTGCTCGTGCGCGATTACATTGATGAGCGCGAACTGGACTTTGTCGCCTTGACGGAAACCTGGCTGGGAGATGACGAAACGGTTGTTGTGTCTGAATTGTGTGATGACTTCACGCTAGTCCATCAGCCGCGTAGTGGAGCTCGTGGTGGTGGTGGTGGTGTAGGTGTTCTGTTAAAAAAAAACACTGCAGCTCGTTTCGCGTTCCGAAGTTAACACACATGCCAGTGAGGTGTTTCATGATATTTTGCGGAACATCGGTATTGGCTGCACCACGCGCGTCATAGTCGTCTACCGACCGCCATCATCCGACTTCCGCTCCTTCCTGGATGATGTTGCTTATCGCCTCGGCCCACCCTAGTGAGACTATTGTGTGTGGCGATTTTAACACGCGATGTGGCGACCCAACATGTACTGATGCAATGAACCTAGCTGATTTGCTGGAGACGTCTGGCTTTGCACAACAAGTCAGAGGATCAACCCATGAGCGTGGCAACACACTGGATCTTGTTATCACATCGGAGACGTCAGACATTATCGCCACTGAAGTTAAGCCGATGACTATGATCACCGACCTCTATGCAATTGAATGTAAACTGCACCTGCCCAAACCAACGCGCCTGAAACGTCACGTCGAGTATCGAAAGTACGCAGCGATCGATAACTGTCGGTTTGCAGCTGATCTGGCGGCTACTGATTTCCGTGCTCCTGATTTGGACCCGGTCGCCATTTTCGCACGGTATGACTCCTGTCTACGCACTGTCGTAGACGACCATGCCCCACTCGTCACACGGACTGTCACGGTGAGGCCGATGGCTCCATGGCAAACCGGCGAGCTTGCCGAGGCGAAACGTGCATTACGCCGTGCTGAACGCCATTGGCGGCAATCTGGTCTGACAGTCCATCGTCACATATACACGGATCTGCGCAACACTTATCGGAAGGCACTGAGGATGGCACGGTCGCAGTATTACCAGTCCGAGATCACAGCAGCTGCCGGCAACATGCGACGGACATATAAGATTGCCAACACCCTGCTTGGCCGAAACGGTAACAAGTCGCTACCTGAAGGGTCTCATGCAACTGACTCTGAACTTGCATCTACCTTTCAAAGAAGCTTCACCGAGAAGATTGATGCGCTCCTGTGCAATCTGCCTCGGCAGCCAGTTATCGACCTAGCAATAGATGTCATGTCTCCACTGATGTATTTTGAGGCTGCGTCGCCGACATATGTCAAGAAGATAGTGTTGGCATCCGCTGCCAAATCATGCGAACTTGATCCACTCCCATCGTCGATCCTCAAGAGGCATGTTGACACTCACTCTCCGGTGGTAACACGTACAATCAATGCGTCTATATCCTCTTCCGTGGTTCCGCAGGCGATGAAGCACGCTGTTGTGATACCAGTACTGAAGAAACATAACGATGACGTCAATGTACTCTCTAACTATCGCCCCATCTCGAACATATCGTTTGTAGCGAAGACTGCAGAGCGTTTCATAGCACGACAACTACAGCACTTCCTCGAGGGAAACGGCGTATATCCAGTCTACCAGAGCGCATATCGCCCACGTCATAGCGCCGAGACAGCGCTTCTGCGCATCCACAACGATGTAGCGCAGTCGACTGATGCACGTCGAGGTGTACTTCTGGTGCCACTTGACCTTTCTGCTGCATTCGACACACTTGACCACGCCATTCTGTTACGACGCCTGCAAAGCTATGGCATCTGTGGTGCAGCACATGCTTAGCTAGCGTCCTACCTGCATGGCCGAACGTATGTGGTACGCGTCAAAAAAGAAACATCGGAGATCAGTGTCATAAAGACCGGTGTTCCACAAGGGTCGGTCCTTGGACCGATACTATTTAATGTTTACATTGCGCCACTAGCGAAAATTCTCCAACAACATGGTACACAACATCATCTATACGCTGACGACACTCAACTGTACGTCGACTTTCCACCAACCGATCACGCAAAAGCACTCGCGCGTATGGAGGCCTGTCTTCGAGATGTCAACGTCTGGCTCTGCGACAATGGGTTAATACTCAATCGGTCTAAATCGCAGGCCATTGTCATCAAATCCTCCACCCTCTGCGCGCCAATAACACTAACACATGTCGATGTCTGCGGTCAGCTAGTGCCAACATCTGCTGTCGTCAGAGATCTCGGTTTTACTATTGATGCCGACCTCTCGATGGCGGCACAAGTAGCAAATGCGTGCCGGAGTGCATATTACCACCTGCACCGAATCTCACGTATACGCGACACACTAACGACCAGAACAACCAAGTGTCTCGTACATGCTCTTGTTCCTTCAAGAACAGACTACGGTAACCCAATGTTGTACGGAATATCCGACCGGTTACACCACCGCCTTGAGATGGTACAACACTCTGCGGCCAGAGTCGTATTACGTATTAGGCGGGGCGATCGACAGAACATCACTGCAGCACTGAATAGCCTGCACTGGTTGCCGGTGAAGTGGCGCATTCAGTATAAGTTACTCGTGCTTGTGTTCACCGCCCTTCACGACAAGACGCCGGCCTACCTCGCATCATTGATTTCACCATACGTGCCGCGCCGCGCCGCGCCGCACACTTCGATCAACGGACTGTGGACTATTAACTGTACCGCGGCACAACCTTGAGCGGTACGGCCGTCGCTCGTTCTTGTGCGCAGGACCGACCCTCTGGAATGCGTTGCCGGAAGATTTACGATTGATACAGTGCATAGACACATTTAAAGCTCGTCTTAAAACACACTATTTTAAACTCGCTTTTAAAGTTTAGCCGTCATAATTTTATTCTTTAGTCGTCATACCCCATATTTATTTTATTATCTGAAATTTTATTTGAAACTAATAATGTATTACTGTAGTTATTTATTAATTAACTAATATCTCTATATTTATAATATATTTATCTCGCAATTTACCATATAGTTGTTTTATATAGTTATGTATTTATATATATACTTATTTTTACTACGGATGATATATAATATAATTTACATCAATATCATCTTTGATTTAATTTCTCTAGTTCAATTTTGTATTTATATGTTTTACTTGTATTATTATATTTATTTCTTATAATTTCTAACCACTATTGTCAACACTACTGAACAGAGTTCTACTTTGGATTTTAGTGTATAAATAAAGTTATTATTATTATTATTACTAACTTATGTAAACACAGGCATTTAAATGCCGCCTCTAGATTAATCGGCGAATCTTAGCGTGCAACAAAATTGACCGGAGTAGTTAAACATATAAACTACGTCTGCTGTAAGAGTAGCGTCATATGGGAGACGGACATGTTGCTAGTGATTATAAAGCTGTCGAAGCAACACAACGTTCTAAAACACCACTAGCCACTTACCTGTCAGGTAATGTTTCGGTTCACCTCTTGCGTCAGAATACTAACTTGCTCGCTCAACGATCACTTGCAGAATGAAAGTCGCTGCGGTCTCACATAGGACATTTTATTAAATACCAGTTTTAATTAATTATAACAACAACGTGTAGGTCTCGTTGAATGACTCGACTGACGGATACATACCTATTATGAATTATACACCACGCGACGAATGATTTCGTTCGCAGTCTTCTTGGAAATGCAATGATTTCTGTTGTTCTTCTGTAATTACAGAATCCACGTGCGGATATTGTCCAACTTAAGCAATACCTCCCCAGATAACCAAATTAATAATTATCTTATAATCGTCTCAGGGTTCGGCAGCTGGCCGGACTTCTGATCATGTCGAATCGAATATGAACAGCCTTCGTTAATGCCAGCAGGGGCGGATCCAGAAGTCGAGCCTGGGGGGGCACAAAAACCTCCACTGGTGGCCGAACCAAATGGTGTAGTCAAAATGTTGTCGCTGCCGAGCCGCCGTAACTTCAACCACTCCGCTGTCTCGGCTGGTGATATCGGAAGACATAGGGGGTGCTGTTGAATTTCTTTCGCCACCGCGACACCTTAACTTCAGCTTTCAAACGGTCTATGGGCACGGTCGCGTGGGCCCATTATATAAGGTCTGCGGGCACACACAACGTCTAGGGGCCCCCTTGGATCCGCCTATGGTCAGCATAAAGAGACATTGCAAATAGGCATGTGACATCAATTGTGAAGACTGGGAGGCAGTGGCCGAAAATCGCACTGCTTGGCGTCATACTGTATACAGAGGCATTGGCCGGGCTGAGGAAAAGAGTCACCAGCATGCGGCTGAGAAGAGGATGCCGCGCAAATAGCAAGCTGCACCACAACTGTCATCCTGTTTCATCTGCTCTGGCTGCGGCAGGGACTGTCACTCACAAATCGGACTGCACAGCCATGGCGGACGCTGCCAAATTTCAAGAAACTGACAACAGGGCGCGTCAGCATCGTCCCTCGAGACTATGCCCTGCTTACTACAACAACAACTACTACTACTACAAAAAATGACCCGCCCTCTCCTCGAGGTATGCTTGGCGCCAACAACAGCAACTATAAAAATATAAACTGTTACAGAAACATTTACGATGAACTCAAAAGAGCAACATGACTTGGGAGAAAAAAGTTGTGCCTTCAAACAGAAGTGCAGTGAAATCCGAGAGGACGCTGCACGGCTGACTGCCCTACTGACACCCAAGACAAATTAAGAATTACAAGATAAACCTACTGTGTGAGACCAGATTATTATAGTCCGGCCAAGTGTAATTTACAACAGGAGAGATGGGGCTCAACTCTGGTCATGACGACGAAGACGCCTGGCACACTGAGGGTGTGGCCCTGATGCTGTGAGAGGCACGGAGAGCTCTCATTAACTGGGAGACGATCAGTTCCAGATGATTACTGCCAAATTCACGACCAAAAAGAAGAGTATACTGTAAGTAGTTATCATATCAACGTGGTAGTTTTATGCTCCCACAAACGATCCGGACGAGTTAAGGAATGGCGACTTCTACAACGGGCTACATAAAGTACTCGAAGGACAAGGGTCGAAGGACATATAGCCATTCTTATGAGCGACTTCAATGCAAAGAGATGGGTGGAGCATTTCACAGAATTACTCAACCGACCAACCCCAAACAATCACCCAGGCATACCCCCAGCAGAGAAAGTTATACCCTTCATTACTGTAATGAACCAAGGAGAACGGAAACCGATAAAGCTATCATGACACCGAAGAACAGAAAGGCAGCAGGGCCGAATGAAATGACAGCGGAAGCAATAAAGGCATGTATTCGCACATCTACAGAAATACTGTACAGCCTGTTGGGGAAAGGCTGTGAAGACCCTCGGTGGGACACTAGCTGCCTAGCCCATTGTGCCCAAGAGGAGGCTGATATGCAAATTGCAGTTTTTTGTTGTGCATCACGCTACTTTCACCGTAGAATGCGAAAGGAGTACCTGTCAATACTATTTAATTCATGTACGAAATTGCCAGTATCGAAGGATTTGATAATATCGTGAAATAAGGAACAAAATAAGTTTCAGGCTGAGAAGTTAGGGAGCGGTCATTATATAAGTTGGAGTTTTTTGGTAACCATCAAGGAGGATGCAGTCGGAGGGTTTGGGGAACTTTATTTGGGGTTACAGTTGGCGATATTTTAGTGAGCCTCAAGAGGGGTGCAGTTGAATTTTTGGCGAGCCTGCAGTTGGAGGGTTTTGATGATAATATTCATCACCTTCCGACGCATATATAATGTCAACAACATGACTATTAATACATTTTTTAATGTAAATATGCTGTTAGCAAAATTACTAATTATATAAAGTTAATAAACACATTATGCAATTAATTAACAGTAACATCAATCATGTGTTGCATATAATAATTAACTCCACAAATGTCTATGAACATATAACGGTGAGCCTTGCTACCATATAAAGTGATTGTCTCGGATTTATACCAATTTCTTGTAGTTTTCATAGCTTATTTTCAAACTTAGCGCTATTATGAATTATTCCTCCTCCATAACAACATGCCCCGCATATTAAAGAACGCTTGGAAAATAAGTGATCAGATCTGACATGTTTGTCTCCCCTTTTAAGCGGTTTGGGCTCGTATGAAAGAAGTATGCAGCAAGTGCAGAGATAGGGGCCTACTGACGCCATTAGCCATATTCGAACAAACATTAGCGATGCTAGCGGTTTGTTTTCAATGGGTAAATCCACCTACACAATGTTTTTTTTTATTAATTGTTAACTAACTATGGGCACCCATATATTTTCAGGAAGTGGTCCCTGGGGAGTATGAATGGTTTACTCAACAACACATTTTTTAGAATGTCTGATTATTATCTATAGTTCGTTCTTCTTGCAGCTTTTAGAAATCGATAAACCTGTACGTGTGGATCACTAAATTATGATTACAATCGTGGACAAAACAACTCAAACAATTGCACCTCAGCTCGAGGCTCACCAAAAACGCCAACTTAACTGAAATAGATTTGTTCCATACTTCAAGATATTATCAAATCCTTCGGTTTTAACATTTTCGTATTATAATTGTACAATGTTGACAGGTTATCCTTCCGCATTTTGCGATGAAAGTAGTGTGATTCACAACAAAAATATGTTGCACCGCGATCGATTTTGTCACTGCGATCAAGTAGCTTGCGTTAAAATATCGTTTTTACGTTCCAGAATACGTAAAATACATTCTTCTCACTTTCAACTTATGGGAACCACGAAGAACTACAAGTATGACTTTCATTTACAGTTTGGAACAAAACATAACACCATGCTAACATATACGACGGGAGACATTTATTGGAACCAGTGGACCAAACCAGGATCATACACACTAAGGGCACCAAGAGGCTAGTTAACGCACCCACAAATATGGCAGGAAAGTTTATATGTATCAGTACAAAAAAGAGAGTTCTTTGCCTTTTTGGCGATACACAGTCACCACGCGTTGTTCGGGGTTTCACATACGTTGTCGTGTCTTGGCATCAGGCATAGGTTAATTTCAATAGTTAATTCAATTAACTTTCTCAAAATACACACATTTAGTTTATAGTTAATTTAAGTTAACAAGATCTCAATTAACTTTGATTTATTGGGCATTATTTCATGCATTCCAGTGGCAGTAATCACTGGCCTGTTGTCATCATTGTGCACAGTGACCAAAGTTCACACCAAGAAAGTTACAGGCACAGATTTAACAGACTGCCACCCAGGGGCAATTGTTTGAACAGTCTCCATGTCCAGCCAGTGCCAATCGGTGAATAAGATACAGGCACAGATTTAACAGACTGCCACCCAGGGGCAATTGTTTGAACAATAGCCATGTCCAGCCAGTGCCAATCGGTGAATAAGATACAGGCACAGATGTAACAGACTGCCACCCAGAGGCAATTGTTTGAACAATATCCATGTCCAGCCAGTGCCAATCGGTGAATAAGATACAGGCACAGATTTAACAGACTGCCACCCAGGGGCAATTGTTTGAACAATATCCATGTCCAGCCAGTGCCAATCGGTGAATAAGATACAGGCACAGTTTTAGTAAGACTGCCACCCACGGGCAATTGTCTGAACAGTCTCCATGTCCAGCCAGTGCCAGTGAAAAAGCCCCACTGGAATAGTGGCAGTTGGCCCACCTGGCTGTATCATGTAATAAAAGTACTGATTTTTAACACCCATCCATGTGCATGCAATACAAAGAATACCAGGAGCTGTTTAGCGTAGCCGGAAAGGCGTTCAGTGTTGAAAGATGCTGGTTAAGTAACAAAGTTGTGACGTTTGAACTGCTCATGTTCTTGAAATGTAATAAATGATCTGGACCAGACAATGAACACTGGTTAACAATAGCCTGGTGAACTAATACAAATTACACTACTTAATGGTACCATGTATAATTATATTCGCATGTTTTTAATAGAAAAAACAGCTAATTAAATGTGTTAATGCTGTAAAATCAGTTAATCTCAATTTGTGTTTTGTTTTTAACACAGAAAGTCACTTGTTAATTCACTTAAAGTTAGTTAAGATTTGTTAATTTAACTTGTTATTTGAATCAAAATTAATTGTTAGTTTAATTTAATGGAGAAAATAGAGAAGTAAATTTAACATGCGTGACCATGGGCTATGGATGACATTCAAGTATGTCGCATTTGAGATACACACCTGCCCACAAGATCGCTTGCAGGTTGTTCAGGATTCCATGCCTACGACAACCGATAGTGTATATCAGTTCCGAGACACAATTTCGCAGACTAACTGCCCATCAAGGCTAGAGAGGACCCATCTCCCCTTACAATGTACCGATAGTTGGGGACTGGATTAATGCAACATCGGGACGTGTCCACACACAGGTGGGCCCTGCACACTGCACCGATGGGGCTCCAGTCTGCTCCCCGATTCTTAAGGTACTCAACATCCATGGTGTACCTCGTGGATATTAAGTTTGAGTCTTGTCTGTGGAGGCTGTGAACCAGCATGGCAGACTTACGCACTTGATTCCTTTTTCACTCCCAAAAAGGAGTTGGCTGGTGGCTGAAGCAAAGCAAAAGCATGAAGCACATGCATTACAGACTACTCACCACACTACAATATCCCCATCACACAGACGTGTTGTCACGCCACACAACTATCTACCAAACACAACGTTTGAACATACAAATATAAAAATGTTTACTTTATTACAATAATACACAAGTTCGAGTAATCCCGGAGACAAATTAATGTCGAAAGGTGAATCAGAAACGCACCCTCTGTAAACGCACACAATCCGCGGATGGTGACCAGTGTCTCCACAGCGGGCGCAGATGGTGACTAGTGTCTCCACAGCGGGCGCAGATGGTGACCAGTGTCTCCACAGCGGGCGCAGTCCAAGTAAATTGTAATCGGTATACACATTAGGCCGCTGTCGTGTAAATGCAAAAATCACAAAAAAAATAAATAACAATAAATTATTAAATGAATATTTAACATATTTAAAGACCATGTAGCGGGCAACAGAAACTTTCAACGAGGGAGTTATCGTACGTGTCGCAACAAGTAGTGCGTTGGGTGGGGGCTGAGCCGGAGCTTCAGCACTCTGCTCTGCTGTCGGACATGACTTCGGAAGGTGGTGATGGAAACTTTTCGCTGTGACATTCTAATTTTTTTGGGAGCGTCTCTCATCTGCTTGGATGTTGTTGTCGGACATATCATCGGAAGAAAGCGGGGCACGTGTGTGCTATTGAAGATGCTCATGAATCGATCGATGATGCAGTTTCAACTGGGATGACGCCAATTCACAAGTGTTAGCTCTCCGAAGCCGATCTCCACTGCGGTGCCTATTGTTACTAACACATTCAATAGAACTCGTATTGGCGAAAGAAGTGCGAACATGAGACTGTTTACACTTTAGTCTCGGTGAAGGTGTTGGAGCTGGACAGCTCGCAGGTCGACGTGCCATGGTCCATTAGGAGCACACTGGACGCCGTGCCGCGCGGCGCGTCGCCGGCCAGGAACAGCTTCTGGGCGTCGCACGCGTCGTCGCCGTGCCGCGGTAGCGAGTCCGGGGGACCGAACATGGCGAGGTAAACGTGGCTGACAGGAAACAGGCGGTGCGTGCGGATGTAGCGGAACACGACGGTGCCGATGACGTGCAGTATGACCATGACGGCGACAGCGCCGACCAGCAGGAAGGCACACCGGACGAGCGCGCCGCTTGCGCTGAGCAGTACGGGTTCAAGGGTCGTCGACAGATCCCCCTTGAGATTGGCGTGATCTGAAGGCAGTCGACATTTACACGGGGAATCGTTATTGGGTATTGCATTTTTTATATATATAAAAGGCATGTGTGCGCGCGCGCGTGTGCGTGCGTGCGTGGGTTCTTGCGCGCATATTTAACAATGGAGTAGAGTTGTGAGAACAGACTGTCCCCACACATGGAAGCAGCAAGAGTATAAAACGATACGTGTTCCCTCATCTACAGCGGCTGTTGTGTGTTTTACAAAAGATACAATTAAGATGGCTGCATGACTTGTTGACCAATAAATTTGTCACTCACCCTGTTGGTTATGTATTATGATTGAGAACGTTGCTGGTCGTTCCTTGTACACAGTGAAATAAACGACTGTGTGCGCGTGCGTGCGTGCGTGCACGTTGTTTGTATGCGTGCGTACGTGCGCGTGTTTGTTTGTGTGTGTGTGTGTGTGTGTGTGTGTGCGTACGTACGTGCTTGCATACATTCATAGGACAACACTTGAGTCCAGGTTTGTGACTATATTTCTGAGTATTCTCTGACTATGTCCTACAACCGTTCGTTTACCTGCGACTGGCTGTGGCTGTATAGGGACGAAGTTGCTGCTCAGCGTTGGTATGTTCAGCGTGTGTGGGTCGGTGGCACACGGTTCCCTGGGAAGACAACCTGTCAGATTCCCCTGCTCTGAAACACACAGTGTCCGGTGTACCCAAGGCATGCTAAGGTACAGTTGATCACTTAAACTCAATGCTACTTACTAGCACATATCAACAGTTGTACAACTACAACGTATGCAAAGAAAATATACAGAACTACAATGTACATAAAATTACTAATTTGGATTAATTAATAATCAACTGTATCATTAGTAACAACCGTAGGCTTGCATCTATAACACTTACATCCTCAGGAACCTGAGGTTAGAGGCCCAACAAACAAGCACCATTAGACAAATAACGTAAACTTGTCATCACGTATCTGGTCCAATGAATAGAAACACAAACAGACAAAAATGTTAAACAAATTACTTATTTCAATGACTGATCCGGAGATCATTTCAGTGGAACATGTTTGTTGTATCTTTATGATAAATTTACATAGAACATCTACCAATCACAAAGATACAGTTAGCAGTATATAATACATATGTACTTGACGAACCTGAGTTGAAGTAATCTGTCAAACTCTTAATCTCTGCCATCACGGCCTGCACAGTCCATCTGTACCATACATTAAGTAGCCTGGAGTGGTGCTCTGCTGTGTACTGCATAAACCACCAGGTACTGGCGTGGTGCGCATCCAGCCCACTCATATATGGCAGCAAACCTCCGAAGTCATGATACCACGTGACCATCATCACTTCTTTACAGACAGTGGTGACACAGTAGACTAAAAGCAGAAACACTGATGTGACAACAAACGTCGGCACAACATTGCTAAGAACAAAATTGGCGACAACGAATTTACCGACACGCAAAGTGTTACTGTGCACAGCCGTGCGTCCTGTCCATGCGCTGTTTGGCACTTTGTCGTGGTCTGCACAACTCTCATACAAATGCCCGTTGTGTTTCGGTTTCGCATTTTCACTTTGCGTCGGTCGGTTATGCATCTCACTTGCAGTTAGCGTTTCTTCTGCGGCGCTGCCGTCGTTGCTGCACAATGGAAGCAACTTCTCCTGCATTTCTTCGTCGGCGACGACGCATTTAAACTGCACTTGCTCGCCTGGCGGCTGCACGAGCACCGTCTCTTCGACGTTTGCACACAACATGCGCGCCGTGACGAAGAGACGGGTCAGTCGATGCCATATGAGCAGCACATCGAGTATAACCGCCATCAGCTGCAACACTTGCATGTCCGTGCTGCTAAAGAGGAACTGCCCCACGTTGATCATGCGGTGGGCTGGATCGACCACTATGGGTGACTCTTCCGTCGTCTGTTCGGGTATTAAACGCTGGTGGAACATGTCAAATGTGAAGTGAGTTGTTGACGCCATGTGGACGTAGCGGAGGGAGTCTCTATGAAGCGTTGGCCTCCGCACCCAGTCGTCACCTACGGAGGTCTGTCCGCAGTGACTGAAGTCAGGCCAGGAGACAGTTGGCACTGGCATCGCAGGCAGCAGAAGCTTGTAGCTGCAATGAAAACGGTGAACCATGCAGAAATTGCACGCAGTGGATATGTATTTGAAAATAAATTATAAATTTATATTCACAAACAGCAGCAATTATATTAACCGTTTATATATCCACATGAAGAGGAGATGATGAGGGAGATGGTGAGAGATATCACAGAGATGAGACAGATGGGGTGGGAAATTGCTAACCTCACAATAAAAATTACGCATTTAATATTTGTCAAATTTTGTCGCACCTGTCAAATTATGGTTTATGATATAGTCAACATATACCGGCATTGCTGGTGTGTCATGACATCTGCTAAATTATTCTTTTCGTCATGCAGTACTCACATATGCAACCTTGCGTTATGCTTTGTCATAAAAAAATTGGGGGTCAGGATTTCAACAAAATATACACCGGAATGTCTAAAAACTCCAGATGTTCGACCTCCATTTCTGATACCTTCACAGACCTTGTTGTTAAGAAATAGGTCATATGATGGGTATGTCAATTACACTCAACCATACATACAACACACACACACTCGTACACACATTTGTAGAGTCACACACTCATTGTACACATACACACATGCAGACACATATAACCGTTTATCTACAGTGGACTCTCGCTATAAAAACATATTGGGACTTGGTAAAACTGTACCACATATTCAATGTTCGTTACGTAACACAGTGAAGACATGCACAGGGATTTCAAAGTTCTTCCTTTCATGTTGCACATCCATGCTTGCTTGCACGCACGCACGCACGCACACACATACACTTTTTTGACACCACACGTAGTGTTAACATTATTTCACCGACAGAATACGCACCGATTTTTGAATATATCCTTCCACATATGTATATCTTCAACTTTATTAATTTTCAAGAATCTTGCAAATTTTTCCTCTGCAGTCTCTGGCTTTGTCTCCATTTCAGTCATCCAGTCCATGCCGGAATCTGTCCGCTTTTCACTTCCATTAAACAGAGCTTGCGGAAAAGTCAGCCAGTCAATGAAATAAACTGAATTTAAAGTCTCTCGATATTTCCGAAATGCAGGTTTAGTAGTCCTGTCCAGATGTGCAAAATATTTGTCGGTGTAGTTTGCAATTTTGTGTGAATATAAATGCAGTAAATCTGTGACTTGAGAATGAACCATGTTTCTGACGGATGACTCGGAGTCAAATATCTTGTGCCAGCTGTCTTGCGATACAGCCTGCTCCATCCGTGCTGCCATGGTGATCATCAAACCATCAAGATAGTGTTCGCTGGCTGCATACATTCTTTCCGTCATATTTCTCTGCCTCTCCAGTTCTTGATCCGTGTACGTTTCAAGGCCGAGTGATGCATTTAGGCTGAGTGATGCAAAGTCGGCCACAACATCGCCAAACTTTCCCAAGATTGCATCGTTGCCCCGAAGGTACAGAAGCAGCACAGCAGAGAATGCAGTAAATGTGAACACGAACGCATAGATGATCTTATACACCACCAGTGTGACAATGACAGCGTACTGGTAACGACTGAGCCCCTTCGAGCTACAACACCCTTGTTTGGTTTTCTTCTGGGCCAATTTGGCAATCGGCGACAACGATCCATCCCACTTGATTCTTGTGCACTCGAAATACACAAGAACCACAACTCCTGCTGTGACAACGAGAACGACCAACATAACGACAGCGACGAAATACATCGGAACCGACGTGAAGACGTCGTTGTCGTTGCGATGGGTATGGATCATACTGCGGGTGTTTCTTGCGCTTTTCACCGTTTCCTCCCTGCTGAGAGTGAGATGTGTGAGGAAGATGGTGTGGTTTTGCTGCGAGTCTGTGATCTGGACATGAAAGGTGTGGACGGGCGCCTCCTCCCCCGTAGTCGGGAACACGAGGGTGAGGTTGAACTGGTGCGGACAGGACACGAGGAGGTCATACTTCATGATCTCCTCCATATCCGACTGGTCACTGATGGTCACCCCCAGGTAGGCCGGACACCCACTCACCCGACCTACAACATACAAGGAGATCGATGATCAAGTAGGTGTGTTCAAGAAAATGAACAGTTACAAAAATATCGATTTTTCCAGCATTGGTTGCCAAGTGTCTTAAATTGGCGCATTTCAAGCGGGAGCTTTCAAAGTTGAAATACTGAAACAACTGTCAGTCCAATTGCTGAAATGGCGATAAAGCAATTGGGAAATCTCTTTTTTCTTATATTGGAAAGCTTATTCATAGAGTTTAATATTTGTAACATTAGTACTACTATGTAGGATGTTTACATTAATCTTTTGTTGGTCACCCCATAAGTAATTATCAAATGTGACCAAAAAGGATTCATTCTTACTGAGGAAGTCACACAATCATACAAACATAATATCCCAAAATACCCTACACGCTGCAAATGGAATATCATAATATAGTGAAACAATCTTTACAAGATACACTATATCCTGCAAAATAAATATCATAATAATATTATAGTGAAACAATCTTTAGAAATATAGACTGAGACAGGAATCTACAGATTTTTCTAACAGTAAATTTAGCAACAAAAAGAACAGAGAAATAATGTGAGTCTTGACTTAGTCTTGACCTTCAATGTTGATGGTCCAGGTGGTGTGGTCATCATTTATCGTGATGTTTGAGGAAAGAGAGGCATCGGTTAGGAGAACTGGACCAGTCTTGTGGAAGAACCAGCTCAAGATCGACATGTTGCCTGCAACACACACACCGTGTCACACACCATCAAGTGGTTATGTATAGGGGAATGGCATGCAAAAGGGCCCCTTAAGCGAGATTTGTCATAAAGTTGACATTTTTTATTCCAAGACATTTGTTTTCTATGGGAGGATCTTCTCCATTTATCTGACTTATCTGTATGTGGTAAAATTTAGCATATTCCTAATAACATTATTGTATCTATGGGGTTTTTCAGAGCATCACCCAATACTCGACTCGCTAAAAAGGTGCATCCAAACGGGCATCCACTTGTATGTTGTTTAACCGTCATCACACATTTCGCAAATACATTGTGCACACTCGGACCCTGGCCAGTCATGGTGTGCCCACGCCACACATTAGTCACATTTCATCCTGGCTTCCCCGTCCTTATTGTCCAAAAACAGTTGTTGCATTATCGTCTGCACCCAGTTGTCTTGCATGGTTTCGAAGTGGCATGGCGAACGATCCCATCCTTCCCCATGTGGATCCACTCATGCTGGGTTGTGGCTTCTTCCAAGTACTAGTTGTTTGTTAGATTTTGTTCTCAAAGTTGACTTTTGCATTGACCGAGCGAGGCATGTCTTTTCTCTGTTATTTGACTTTCGCTTTATTGATTGATCTCCTTTCAGAATAGATGATACACTCTCTATGGAGTTTATTATCATGGTTTAGTGATACAGCTGTGCATGCAACTTGACAATATACTTATACATTACATTACTTACACTTACACGTTAATGGGCTGATTTAAGCCATTGGCCTTTGTTGGTGCCCATATCCCAGGCTATTCCAGTGCTTGTCGAGTCTGGCCTTAAACTGTGCGACGGTCTTGGCATCTACCACATGTTGTGGGAGCCTGTTCCACTGATCCATGGCTCTAACTGAGAAGTAATTCTGTCTGACCAGCAGTCTTGTTCTTTGCTTGAAAAGCTTTCTCGTGTGTCCTCGTGTTGCTGTACTGTCCCTCTCCTGGAAGAAGTGTCGAGCTTCAATTTTGTTGATTCCTTTAAGTATTTTGTACGTTTCAATAAGGTCGCCTCTCAGACGTCGGTAATACAATATATAATATATGTATCCATAAAGCTCATATTGACATAAAATTAAAATAAATTATTAATATTTTTGTTTTGCTTAGGAATGTTATTATTTTTACTATTGTATAACTGGATACGATGAAGTGAATATTCAGACATAGAATAAGAGACCTATGATACGCAGATGATACCGCACTCCTGTCCCTTACAACAATCGGCCTAACAAACCTAATCATGTCTGTAAAAGATCACAGTGAAAAAAGGGTTTGTTACTTAATGTGAAGTAAAAACAAAGATGATGGACACTGACAGATGCATTGAAAAAACAGAAATTGCAATCAACGGGGAGCAAGTTGAAAATGTGAACCACTACGAATACCTTGGAGCAAGACTACAAGGAGACGGCAAGACATCATCAGAGATCAGAAGACGAATAGCCATAGCAACGCAGAAACTAAACAATCTAAAAACTGTATGGAAAGGCCAAAACATGTCAACAAAGATAAGAATTTACAAAACTTGCATTTTCCCAACAGCTCTACATGGGAGCGAAACGTGGACACTGAACAAAGAAGACATGAGAAGAATACAAGATCCTTAAAAATGATACATATAGAACTGCCAACTAGTAAATAGAATAAAAGGACTAAAATCGAGTTATTTTGGCCACATCAAGACACAATTCCTTAGAGAAAACAATCCTAGAAGGCAACGTGGAGGGAAAGAGAGGAAGGGGAAGACCAAGGAGAAGATGGGAGCAGCGACTGGTTGGAAGACGACATCGTGAAAGCAGGGAGATGAACGGTAGACAGAGCAGCGTATCGTGGGATCATCCGGGCAGCTACATCTCGCAGAGATATGCTGAACTGAAGAAAAATAACTGGGTAATACATAATATCCTATATATGTAAAATAATGTAATACCATAATATAGTACAAATGGAGGTGTGCATATTGTACCAACGAACAATAGCGAACCTCTGTTAGCATAGCAGACAACTTAGGGGCCCGTTTTGAGCACATTTCACGGCCTCGGATTGATTATCAATTTGAATACAAGCTCTCCATGCTATTAAAATATAATACATACATATTAGAGCATATACATTTGGTTTATGCATACCGCAGCAGTGCTTCACATTAAACAAAAACAAGCAAGTGATAAATGATTTAGCGCGAGCGATTTATTATTTTTATTTTTATCCACTAAGTGGCATTCCTGTTTGTCCGTCTGGTGACGCTACTGCCCAGTCATGCCAAAACATAGTCGAGGCTAGCCATGCCATAGCAGTATCCATTACGCAAGATTAATTCCGATCAGTATTCACTAGTGCTCATTTATGAGCGACTTAGCAGTGCTACAACAAATGTAGCTGTACATAGCGCAATAACGTCAAACGGCTGGTGGCCCGTCTTGCACGGCATTCCCCTACATGACTGGTCACATGACAAGAACTCAGGAGTTATTTGTTGTGATATTCTCTCCTGGTAATGTCTGGAAGAATACGTGGATCAGTTACGATTAACTGCACTAAGTGATCTCTTCAATATGCCTGATATTCAACCTATACTGGTAGTACCTGGCATTGCGATCATCCATGGTAAATACCCATTTCCAACCTTATCTTGAACTGTGTGCATGTGTTTGTGTGTGTGCATGTGTGAGTGTGCATAATGCCAGTCATAATATATACATATATGGCCAATGTATATATTTATATATGTGCCATCAGTGCCTACTCCACTGCCACCTACCTGGCACAAACAGACTCATGTACGGCCGACTCGTTGCTGAACTCAACAGGTAGGTGTACGGCTCCACCATGTTGTTTGCCACGACCTTCACCGCCTGACTGTTGTTCTCATAGTGAGGCTGCATGCCGGTGATCCGTGACATATCCTTCTCACACTGCCTTCCATGGACCCACTTCGACGTACTATATGCGAACGGCTCGTCAAACTGAATCGACGACACAAAGACGGTGTTTGATATCTTATGCGCACTTGGTCTCACCCCCTGGTATTCCGCCACGGACTTCTTCGGTTGGACGGTGAAGTTGATCCGGTTCAACAACCCCTGATTTTCCTGGCCAATGAGGATGAAGTCGTTGTGGAGCTGTACCCCAGTATAGTGCTCGACAGTGATGAATTCGACGGTGTGGAACGCGGAACCAAGGCTGGGGACGTCGCTGGCGTGGACGGTGTGGTAGCGGCGGGGTGTCTCAAAGTCAGTGCCGGGGACTGTGATGTAGAACCAGAGGCGGTAGAATGTGGATGGGGACCGGTAGCGAATGTGGCACTGGAACTGCTCACTCAGCTTCTTGAACATCGGCTCAATGGTATAGCGGTACGCGTCACCTGGACACAGAGATGGACGTATGGGGGAATGTACATCACACATGGATAATGATAATAATAATAAACTTCTATAGCGGCTATGTACAACTTGAATACTGCTTATTAAGTTTTAGACTGACTAACTGTTTTGTTTTGATGAACCTCTCAACTTAGTTTCCAAGGATTTAAGTACAACAGAAGTTAGATTATTACTATATCATCAGGAATCTGAGCTCAGAGGTGTAACATACAAGAATCGTAAGGCACAATCATGAACATGGATGCAAGAGTCATCATTAGAGCAAAGGACCCCAGAGGTTCAGGGTGAGAATGTGATTTCAAACAAATCTTGAGTTTTTCCGAAAGGTGGCTACAGTTTCAGATGATTTCAACGTGATATGGAGTTAATTCCAGATTTTGGGGTAGCTACAGAGAAAGCACGTTTGCCAATGTTAAGTTTAGTCTTAGGAACAAAAAGTTATTGTGAAACACACGATCTGAGGTTCCTGGGTATATATGAAAAATACAGGAAACTAACCAAATAGGATATGTGATAGTGCTGATGGAAGTAGCAAATTGGCTGGCACAGGTGGAGTGAAAGAACATGGATTGGTTGGCAAAAAAAGCAGATGCCTGGAGATTGGCAGTGAAAAGGAGGCGACGACGACCTAGACTGCATTGGTAAGATTGTGTAATGAGAGATTTGGAGGTATTGGGAGAGGAACGGAGAATAAGAGTGAAAGATAGAGGGAAGTCGACAGGGTTGGTGGAGTCAGCAGTGCAGGAACAGAGAGGGGGAAGAACAAGAAAACAGAAATCGACGATTAGTATCGATACCAGCCTTACCCGGACATACAGAGAAACAAGAGGAGAAATACAACAACATAGATAATCACTCACCCATTGCGCATTCTACAGGTGCTGTTGCGCAATCGTTGCTTTTTGCTGCCTTGCAACTGGCTGATGCGTAGCAGTCCGCCTTACAACAACGCTGCTGGAACTGGTCTACAAGACAGAACTTTAAGAGTTCAAGGGAGGTTGACCACTCTGTGCTACCATAACGACTGTACATATTCAGACAACCTAAAAATCTACAAAAATAATAATGTTTTGTAGTGTATGTTTTCGGACACCTTGGTCAACTGCGAGAGATTCAGTGATTGTAACAGGCCAAAATGTGCGGAGGCGCAATGAGTGTGTGTAGTCGAACATTTAAAGAAACAAATTGTACTGTATTTTTTTCAGAAAGCTGATAATTTAATTAGTTTTAGGTGTCTGAATACAAACAGACATTATGATATACTGTATAAACTATATTGAACTCTGACATACTGACCTTCCAAATAGGTTTCAACGAAGCTGAAACAACATTTGAATTCAACATTTGAATTCAACAGTTGAACGTTTACAAAAATCGCTGAGCTGTCACTGAAATCCCCAAACAACAAAGTCAGATAATTCCGAGGAATGTCTTGATCAATGGCTGCACGATGAAATATCACTCGGTTCTCATATCCACCTTATTAGTATAACTAGCCCCTGAGGCCACACCTTCAAAAGCCTCATGCTGCTATGTAAAAAAACTGTTTCCTTCACATATCAACAAGAACAAATGGTTTTACATTATAGCATAGTTGGACCACCACAGCAATTTCTTTTAAAAAAACTACTTAAGTATAAACCCCATTTAAGAGGATAAATCCAACTTACTTACTCAGTTCCAAATATTGGTATTAACCCTAGGAACAAAAGGTAAATCAGAATGAGATGACTGAAGCTGGACAAGCTTTCTCACTGGAGTAATCAATGTATATAAATATGCTGGTTGCTTATATAAAAGAGCCTGGGGCCGGTTTCATGAAGCATACTTAAAATTACGCAGTCACCTAGCGTCACGGGTTTTGCGTAAACTCCTATGTTTGCTTACATTAAACAAATCGCGTCATTTATTAAGACAATCGTCTTAGCGTTAAGAATGTTCTTAGCCACTTCATGAAACTGGCCCCTGATAAGTAAGTCCAGCTCTTAAAAATAATACAATGTCAGATATTTTTAGAAGAGAGCCCACTTACCAAGAAGTTGACATCTCTGACTGGTCAGACATTGCTCACATTTGGCGATCGACGGACGACAACGCTTCGGAGCAAATCTAATCGACCGCACTGGTGGCGCCGTCTGGTTGAAGATGTCATGCAACATGTCCGTCTCGTGCAGACAAACTATACTGTTAGCAGCTCCGTGAAATGCCTCAGGAAATGCACCCTGTACAATGATCAATGATGTTATCAACTATTTACGTCTGTGTGAGATACCTACTATAATTCTATTTTATAATGAATGAGAACATTATTATAATCTGATAATTTCATTCAAAGTAGTTACACTTACAGGGAAGGAAAGGTGGGTTGAAATGAAAGCTTAAAGTGTGTTTTTGTACATTTTGAAAAACAACATTTAAAAATAGACATATTAGGTTTATTGTTATAGCCATTTCTCTTTATCTAAATTTATACACCAAGTTAGAAGATGATTATATCAACCAAACTAACTGTACTGCACAAAAGGAAAACCATCCACTATTTTTTCATTTCAAAACACAGACCACATCTAAACCCACTCGCTAAGGGTAAAACTATCTGCAATTTCTCATTGCAAAGTCAGTCTTATAAATTACTAAGATAACCTATGTTAGCACAACATTCAAGCAGTAAAAACATAAGTTGATGTAAGAAGTATTTATTTAATTTCGGGGATTACATTCAGACAACCAGAGTGTCAGAGAGTGTTGAGAGTCAGAGATGTAACACTTCCAACACCAGTGCACACAACTCAGTACTTATCTGTAGGCACCAGGTGTTGAAAGGGTTACTTTATAACATCTTTAGGTACCTGGTGTTGTAAGGGTTACTTTATAACATCACATTACAGTTGAACCTTGCTTTACGGTACGTCACCTTGGCAACACCGTCACCTTGCAATTAAGGTTACCCTAGGATAGCCCCAAACAATTCTGTCAGTAACTGTAAAGCATAGGAAGTTATTCTTGCCAACAGGGTCACCTTTCTATTCAGGTCAATTCTGTCCAATCCAGAGGGTGACCTTAATAATGAGGTTGCACTGTATATGCAACACAAGGCAGTGATATGATATTGCCGTCGTAAGGAATGCTGTTGTGCTTGCAGAAGTCGTTGTCATAGTCATATTTCATATACATTTTATCCAGTCACAGCCTCATGCACACATGTTTGTGGCACTCACTCTATTACCAGGGGAAGTTTTTTGCAGTATTTGTATAGCCTGAAACAATTGGCTATGCAAATCTACTGCATATTTTCTGCATTTCCCTGTGGTGGATGTTTTATTTCTCTCCCAAAGACACAACTCAAAGTGGGATGGAATTTGGTACATTTGAAAATGTTGAAACACATTTTTTTCTATTTGCTGGCATGCACATGTATACCCCCAGTGTTTACATGTATACCCCCAGTGTATACATGTACACCCCCAGTGTACACATGTATACCCCCAGTGTACACATGTATACCCCCAGTGTATACATGTATACCCCAGTGTTTACATGTATATCCCCAGTGGATCCTGGGAATGCAACAATGGATACCCTCAGGGGTGAAGGGTTGATATAATTGAATGTAAATTCCCTCAAAAGGCATTGAGAAGAGACAATGTATATGAAACAGATATATACACAGTACAAACCAGATTTCTTCATTGTGTTGTCCTGTTTATATGGGAACCACATTTCAAGCAATTTGATAAACAATCCAAAAATGCATTCTGATCGAATGTTGGAATAAAAATAATGCAAACAACTTTGAAATACAGACAAAAACTTGCAAAAGGCAGTGAAGAAGAAATGTGCAAAACAAACTGTTATTGGAATGTCTACAGTCACAGTTGTACAGTACGTAATAGATAAATACAAGGAATAGCGAAGAAACATATTAATTAAATATTCTTGATGATGACAATCACAATATTGTGAATTTTCTGAATTTTTTATAACTACATGTAATCAAAAAGATATGGTGATATTTTTAATATCAAATAATTATCAAAGCCAAAAAAAATGTAAAAACAAAATTTGGAAAGAATAAGCATTCATCTATTATGTACTGTACAATAAATACACTAGTTTCTTCTCCTGTTGAACCGATCAGTCAGAATGAGTAGTAATACGTCATGAGTCGGCGAACAACCAAACCAGATATGTGATAAAACCAGTACAATATGGCTGCCAGCCGAGATAAAACCTTAGTTATTATTAATAATATCAACAGATTTCTTTAGTGCCTATATAATCAGGAACCTGGGGCTGGTTTCATAAAGCGTTCTTAAAGTTACGCAATTATTTAGCATTATGTGTTTGCATGAACGGCTGTTCACTTATTAAAAGCATGTGTCATTTACATTTAAGAATGTTCTTGGCTGCTTCATGAAACCAGACTTTGTGCTCAGAGGTGCAACATACAAGAATCATTACGCAAAATCATAAACATAGATGCTCAAGAGTCGTCATTAGAGCAAGGCACCACTGGAGATTTAGGGTGGGAATCCAATTTTAAAAAATAAGTCTTAAATTTTTTCCGAAATTTGGCTATTGTTTCAGATGATTTTAAAGTGAATAAGAGTTCATTCCACATTTTGGGTGCAACTACAGAGAAAACTTGCTTGCCAATGTTTAGCTTAGTTTTAAGAACAACAAGTTGTGAGAGAGATGGTCTGAGGTGACTAGGGATATTTGAGAAATGCGGAAGACTAAACAGTTATTGAAAGATGGCGAATTTAACAACGACTATTCCCACTCTGAGAATTTAACAATGAAAATCTTCACTCGGTGACCAAAAAAATCATACCAAGCAACAGTTTAAGGTAGCCTGAACTAGTTGCTGCCAATCAAATATAATTCTCTCACAAACATAATGCTTTATTAGATGATTCATTTACCCATTTTGATGGTACGGACAACCTTAATACAATTTCAATGTTTTATCAGATGTTATTTACCACAAAATAATCTTGAGATTGAAATCTATGAGTATTTCATCTGTATCTGATGGTCTTCACCAGCGACCGAGGCAAGAAACTGGTACCGGGGTAGTTCCATCTATTCACATAATTCTATGTTGCTGATTAAAACAGAAGTAATAAATTACTGATATATTATAATCATGTTGGTATTGGTAACATTACTTCGATAAAATATACATCTGTACCTTTAAAAAATAAAAAATTATGTTGTAATATTATAATGCTGGTACTTTGCATTACTAAAACACTTATTTAGTAGAACTACATTTTCAAGTCACAAAAACTTGTATAAGATATATACAAGAGAGCAAAGCAATACAATATTTAAGCCACCATAGACTGTGCCAAACCACACAAGTATAATGTCAGCATGTGACCAGCCGCACTCTGATTGGCTCACCCGGTCACGTGACTGCTTCATGCCAAGTGGGCGATAATGATACTGGAGTGAATTCAATTTTTTCCCCCTCTGTCGATTCATTCTTTGGTTGCGTTTCTGTACATTTTAATAAAGGGATTTCACACAACATTCTTTGTCAGTTTAAAAAAAGTTTATTTTATTAAAGGTGTTATGGATGTTCACCAGTTAGCTATCACTCAGGGTTACATAAAATACAAAATACATTATGTGTATTTAATTAGTCATTCAGTCCTTAGTATGTCAAGTTTACCTACGTTCAAACACGCAATGCGTGAATAGCTTAAATAATATGGGCGGCTGACTTTTAATAAAAATGTCATTGTGGACATTCAGTAAGTTCGATTTTTAGTACAATAAGTCTTCTATTGAGACTAGCAAACAAGGATGAACTGTGGAGGGACGTTTAAAGGGAGGTCATCTCTTCCTTTAACCGGAGTCAGTGAGGGTAGTGATTATTAACAGGAAGTGCACCTAATTGGTTATCTCAAGTATGGGAAAATTGCAGCAGCACGAAGCATCTAAGAGTTTTGCAGTTAAACCAATAGAGTTGTTCGTAGTCTTTGAATAATACTTTAAATTTATTAATTATAATAAAACAAGGAAAAAACAACATCCCGTTAAGCTTATGTAAACTTTTGGGTGTGTTACAAAATGGCTTCCTGGATAGAAAAAGCAGCAGGTTTTATCTCTCGCTGGCCACTGCAGCAGGCAGAATTATTCTGAAGAAACACAGAAAGAGTCGAGCTAACAAAAGAATGGAAACATCTTGGCTGTACCACCAGCAAGGACTGGCTGTACCACTGATACTGTACCTTGTGGTGTAGCTGGGGAGAACACAGGAAACACACTGAACATAGACATCAGACCACACTTACACATGACAAGACGTCAACACAGACACATGAATCTGTTCACAGCATATATCAGCAAAATGTAATGTCACCATGAAATGCTTCAGTAGGGATATTTCGTGTATCTTACTTATTCTCTTTGTGTGTGGCAAATAAATCTGATATATTTTGTGATACCAACAACTTTAACAAGTTTGAAGACTGTCACCTAAAGCAACTAACTGCAGATGGGGTGTGCACAATGGAGCCATTGAGAGTCCAACAATGTTTAATGTTTTGATTAGATATCAGTAAACTGAATTTTAAACATCGAACAGATAACATATATACACTATTTTATTAATGCAATATAACAAGACAAGACAGGGATCTATGTGTCAGTAGCTGACATGTTTCTGATATATATATATATATCTATAATATATATATTTAATATATGCAGGGTATGAAGATATAGGTAAGTATAACTTTGACTCCAGCATGTTGATGAAAATTGTTGGTTACTCCAAAATTCTATTACAGTTGATTCGATCACAAATTTCTATTGAAACTACATAATTTAGACAGATAGTATTATGGTAAGATATTAACGATGTCATTGGTACAAATTTGTTATTCCAAATATTGTTGACTTCTCTACATAATTTGACTGCTCTGCATTTTTGCATAATTTCACACCATTTACTCAAATTGTAGAGTAGGCCATCTGTACTGATTGAATACAGTGATGATCACAGACAGTTCAAACTCAGAAGACATACCATTTTTGTGCAAGCATCATTGAGCGACCGATGAACATAGGTGTCACCATCAGCATAGTTGTCAGGGCAACTAGGTCGAGAGGGGTCACTCGAGTTGCATATGACGTTTTCTGCCTTTGTGCTGCGGTCTCGTGAAATCTCCAGGGTCAGGCTGTAGTAGTCTGGGATTGGATTCCTGGAAGTCAAACAAACATGCATTCACAACAACAACAAAATTCTCAAAGTTTGTGTTATATGAATACATTCTCAATAAATACATTCATTTTTTGGATCAGATACTTGGTAGATGACCATAAAACCCAAAGTTGACCAAGCCCACCTGAAAATAATCACCCCTACCTGAAACTGACCACACCCACCAGAAACTGACCACACCCACCTCTGAAACTGACCATGCCTCCCAGAAACTGACCACACCCACCAGGAACTGACCACACCCACATGAAACATCCCAAGCCCACCCTACACTTGGCCCCCACCTGCATTAGTACAACTAGAAAAAATGGCCACCATTCTGATGGCGTTTTCAACCCTAAAACTGATAAAACCCACAACATGAATGGAATTTAAAAGGCATTACTTTTCTTCCATTAAATTAAGGTGGTTCCTGTAGCCAAGACATGCTTGTTTTGAATTCATCATTTCTAATAAAAGTTTTGAACATAGATTAAAAGTTTTTTCTCATACTCTGCCTATACATTAGTCCAAAAAGAAATAAGTTTCTTGGTTATTTAGTGACATTTCCATGCTTTTAAAGACAATTAAAAACATTGTCAAAAATCACCCTAAAATGGCATCTTATTTCATTTTGAGAAACTCACGGAAAGAAAAGTTTGTCTTTATTATATTAAGTTTATTATATTAAGTTTGCTACAGCTTCATAATTTTCTTCTAGAATGTTGAAATGCAGCAAACATCTGTAGTGTATTTTTGGCATGACCCCTTCACCAAACATAAAACCATCCCGTGCAATTTTGTGTAAACACAAGTCAAGTTCATATGCCGAGTTATAGCTTTGTATGTATTGTAGTTTTATAAAAAGTTACATAAACTAATACTTCCTGGTTGTTACTGATAATAAAAGTGTCACCAGTTGCGTGCTTGTTGCTTAGAAATGTGACCTTTTCACTGGCAGGTGGCTTATTTCGATACGATTTGACAGACACTTCTATTATTGAGATTTCCCCCCAAAGGTTTCCCCGCCAAGTTGGCCCTACAGTCTGTATTTGTAATGACCAATGTCTGATAATATCGTGTTATGAAGGGCCACGTGTTGAACTTGCTGTGGTAAACAAGATTGATCCACACCCGGTGGAGTCAGTCATATACGTGTCATTGCAACTGGCGGCTGAGGTTGGGCGTTGTCGCAGAATAAGCAAAACTACCATTAGTATTTGGTGATTTAACAGTGTGATGCATATATGTAATTATAATACAGAAACATAGTGCCATGAGAATAACCAGACTACATGATCTGCGATCAAGGTGAACGAATTTATCAGTATTTTATATATTTTATTTATGTTTGAGCTGGCCTGACACACACGCGTTCATCACTATGAAAACATCGTCAGTTTCCAAGAATCTGAAAAGGGACTTTCCACACACTAAAAATACTAGTTTTTAAAGGACAGATTGGTAATGCTATGTTTTTTTTTTTATAGTATACATGTTCATATTTACACCCACTAATGTTCTATGAAGAAAAAAGTAAAGAAATCAACTGACATGATACCAGCCCCAGCTACCTTAATTCCTGAAAGTTTGATGCCCATCTAGAACAAAAATGTTACCACACTCATACACGTACATATGCCAGCTCAATTATAGTACGATATTCATCAAAGGGACGTAGTCTGTCCGGAATTAGTGGGAGTAGCAATTTCTAACTGGAAGTCTGCTGTACGTATTGACCATGGGAAAGTGAGCATCGTTGAACATCAAAGGGTATAGCAGTTAACCCCACTGAACTGCCACTAAAGTTTGTTTTGAAACTGGATGTTTTGTTTAATTACTATTTGAACACGCACCCGTGGTCATGCCTTCAAAATGTGACCACTGATATATATGTTACGGGTTTTCTGAACACAATTTGGCACGCAGTAAACCTTCAACAAAGTTAGTATAGCTTTGAGAACATTATGTTAATTAATACATAACAAACTTTTAAAGATCAATGAACCATGCGGACCTGCAGTGGTGACTGATGATCTTGAGGAAGTGTTCTTTCTCCTTCTCAGTGTTGGGGTAGTTCAGCATGAAGCCGTTGTCGCTCTCGTAACTCACGTCCTCGTACAGTGGAAGGATGTTGATGTCTTCCACCCCTATACTGATGCGCATCCCCGAGTCGCGGAACCAGAAAAAGTCGATCATCTGCTTGTTGTTCGTGATGTAATGGGGGGTTGTCTCAAGGTCACGTGCCCCAAACAGAGTTTCCAGGAACACATTGCTCGAAGCATTCACCCGGAACACTGCGAACCAGAATCGTGTCAATCATAACTCTGTAAGCATTTTAGCGAAATACACAATGACATTTTGAAAATGTTTGCTGAATTTCTGGTCAAATTCTGACATAAGATAATAGAGGAAGGTTAATGCATATATGGTGGGTTCAACACTAACCAAATTTGGATTTGTCAATTTTAAAGGGCCATAACAAAAGGAGTATGTAGAGCAACTCACCTTCTCTGTATGAAGGAATGGTTATCTCTTGGCTCAGAAGCGCAGGGTGGGCCACATCTATACAGACAAGACAGATTTGTCATATATATATATTTATATATATATATAGGGTATATATAATTGAAGTACTGACATTAGACATTGTGACAAACTGAAAATGTAATATAATTCTACAGAATAGTGAATGAATAACGAACAACAGTTTTTTATCAAACACAATACAGCTATTTGTAGGTTCAAAACAGGAGTTTCTTTAAGGCTTCAATAGTACACACATTACCGTATACACCATTTTATGTCTTTTTAATATATTTGTAAGCTAAAGTTTAATAATGATTTTAAAAAGCTATTCTTCATATAATATTTTATTTTTATTCATTGACACATTTTATTCATTACTTACATTGTTTTTTTACCTAATGACAAACTTTTATTTCATTTTCGAATATTTAGGATTGATCATTAATGTTATTGTTATTTAAGAGATCATCTCAGAACATTGATGTCCCCCCTCAGACGAAAGTGTGTAAACATTGATATGATGATATCAATATATTTATAGTATCAATCCAAAGCATCAAATATCGATGTCCGACACCAGACGAAACCACCACTGACTCCCTTCCTCCAAACAAAAATAATTTTGTCTGATATTGGACATTGACGATCTGAGATAATCCCTAAAAGTGTGCTTAATAAGAAATTTTATTATTATAACCAAGAGACATGCGCGGTGACACTTACGAATGCACTGCGTATCCTTTGACGATTGACATCGGCTGATTTCATATGTAGATCCTTCACACCGACTGCACACTGCCAAAATGAAAGCTAGGACTGTAACCGCAATGTGTGGAATATGGTATGTTCACTGTCATTTGTTGATTCTAATATTGTGACTAACTCCCTGCAAAAGATTCTGTACTTATTTTTAATATTTAAAACCCTTTAGATTATAATACAAATCAGCAGAGCAAAATACCTTTAATTTTTCAGTCACTTTTCAAAACAGAAATCATCAACAAAATAAATTGCAACTTATTTTATAATTGTTTTCCGTTATTATCTTTCCTGTTACTTTTTGTCCTACAACTTTGAATGCTTGTTCAAAGTAGAAAATTGAATCTTCAATTCTGTGACAAAAATAATGTCATGATCAATACAGCTAATTAAATTAATAACATATATTGACTTACTTGACTTAAATGCCTTAGGCCAACTTGAACCCTCGCTATCCTCCTGGATGTCATTCACTCCATATGCATGTTACCCTCCACAAAATGGAGGGGTAACATACATATTGTGTAATAATTAAAACAACACATTGTAAGCCCATAAATTCACACAATTTGATGTTTGTTTTAGGTACCGATTACCATATGGATATAAATTGGTTATCCAGAAGACAACTTAAAAATAGACCAAAATATTCTAGCTAGACAAACAAGTACCACTGAATTGTAAGATATTTTTGTCTGTATGATGGCAGCACTGTTGCATCATACACTTGTCTGCTAGGTGGCTGCACCTACCTGAACATAGTCTGTCTGATGACTCACTGCAGGGTTGGGACTCAAACCAACCCTCCGGACACTCCCCACTGCATGCTGAGAACAGACAGGACGACAAATTGCATCAAATAACAGGTGCATCCAAATCACAGGGTTTGTGAATGAAACAATGTAACATTGACAGTTTGAGACAGCAGTGTAGGTAATCCATAATGGCAAAATATGCCAACTTTAAAAAAAAAAAAATGTCTCCTGATTTATGGAAGTTGTGGATAGTTAAACTTGCAATACTTTCATTCTTGATGCTACGGTATTATGTTTGTCTTACACATACAAAAATGTATCAATACTACTGATAAAGACATATTGGATTTTCATTTGAACACAGATGTGCACAAATACTGGTGTAATTGTTGTTTAAGAGTTTCATACAGAAAGTCAGTGCTAATAAAACAACTTACATGTGCATCTGTCGTTCCTGTAGTAGAATCGCGGGCCACAGATACACCGGTAGGAGCCAATGTAGTTGTGACAGACTGAGTCGTCACGACATGGTGACACGTCATACAGACACTCATTCACATCTGAAGTAATAAGAAAAATACAAGAATTAAATATCCATAACAATCTATGCCAAAGTCTGCAAACCCATCTTCATAGATCTTACTGTAACTGTTTTTGTGAATTTACAGGTGTAAATTTGCAACAACTAAACAAACTGCATTGTAGTAAGTTTTATTAGACAATGACGAACATGCAATGTTGGTGAGAATTCCCCAAACATCACACTGAATGAACATTGCATAGTTGGCAGACACTAACATGATTTCGCTGGAAGCAGTGCAATAAGACTATTGCTGCATCTGACTTGTTTATGACCAAGTACCCATTTACACAGCCGAATGAACCGTCTTGAAAATGCAATTGCCGAAGTTTTAAGAAAGAAGAGTCAAACCTCTTGATTGAGAATCCACATTTTAGACACCGTACCTAGCCAGATATGGTGATGCATGTTGCTTTCAACCCATTGTGTTGGCTTGGCGGTTACAGCACCAGACTGTCGACTGAAAGAACTGAAGTTTGAGTCCTGCGACTTCAAAACCTAGGCAATTTTGTTCTCCCCAAATTGCCTGTGGTTTTTGGAAGAGATACCAACAGCCTTTGGTCACCTCAACCTAGTGTCCAAAGCAAGGAACATAAAAAGCCCCACATAGGGCTACTGACGGTATATGAGGCCATACATTATTTGTGAGTCTACCTGTACAGAGCCCATCGGTGAGCTGGTAGCCGCGTTGACACACACATTTGCTCCCCGCAGGGTCACACCCTCCTAGGTTCTGGGTGTAGGCATCAGGACAGGCCTCCTTGGCGGAACACGGAGGGTTGTTGGTGTGACTGGCATCATCCAGGTCTGGAAACAGAGAAACTGACTTCATCAGAGTGTCTCTGTACAATGCAGGCTGAAACCATGACCGTTATATATGGCAACTTACATTAACAGTTTTATCTATTTAAATAAATGTTTGCTTATTATTATTGCTGTAAACTATTATGTTGAACATATTGAGATGTGGATTGAAGGTAAGAATCTGACTGATTCTGCACATATTATAACAGAAATGCAAACTAGTTTAATTGTTTGATGTTTAAGTAAAATTTGACTGTCAAATTAAATCACCTCTAGATAACAAAGAAATATACATTATACAGCGACCGACCAACCGACCGACCGACCGACCGACACAATATGTGATTTTGCAATGGCTAAAGTGTATGCAATTACTGTGCAAATCTTTGAGCGATCAAGAACCAGCATTTATTCTGTGAATGTGTATTTATAAGATATAGATTCAGAGAGGTCATCAATGTGTACATCAGTGGGAGAAATGAAGTTATAAGATCGACGGTGATACATTGTTCATATGGCAGACCAGGTGGTAAAATGCTGCAACAAAACCTGTAAACCTGCAATAAAAGATGACAGAAGTTGGATTCAGCCATTTGTTTTCAGCTTGAATAACCACCTACCAAATATATCAATGCTTGTGATATTCTGGTGTTGCCATCTGATTGTGACCTCGTTTCTGTGTTTCTTGTTGAAGAACAGTTTCACAGCCCCTAAGAAAAATAGAAATACTTTTAATAAAAAAATCACCATGAGATCATGTTCTTTACCAACATGCATTTATGTTAGCTTATTAAATTATAAAATCTACCAATATAATTAGTTTGGGCTTTCAGACATTTTGAGAATTGTATTAAAATTACAAATGTTGTTCACTGTAGTATCCCAAATTCATATAAAAATTGCTGCAACTGGACAATTTTAACCAAATGCAAAAATAATCATCTTTAAGTGCATATCAATAATTTTCTGGAACCAAGAAAAAGAGAAAGTGTTGGCATTAAGAATGTATAAGCACCGAGTAAAATCTTCAACTGCGTAGTTCAACTTGTCATTTCCCCGGGATTACTTCATTGAAGTAAAAAATTAATTGGGCGAAAGCATCAAATGTAATCTTTAGACCTGTGCAATAAAACAGCATTAATGGGATGAGCAATTTGTCCAAGATGACTACGGCTGCTATTATGTAATTTTCTTCTTTTTCTTCATAATGTGCTAAGAAGTATTGCCCTCAACGTCAACGCACAAACAACTGCACGGATGTTATGTCATACAATTGTCACTCTGGTCTAAAAAACCCTGATCGTTGTTAATCTCGGCTGAAAGCCCAGATAAAAAAAGCACACAAAAACCAAGAACTTTCAATCACCACCACTATAATTTATAATTATAATAGCTAAAAATTTATTCGCATTCAAGCATAACACATGAGGCAGTTCCTTTCTCGTTAGCATGCAGTTTGAGCTTAATACTATCTATAATATAGACAGCATTCTCATTAAACTTGTCAGCAGTAATGCAATTTTTTATCAGCAGCGAATCCATAAAATAACATGCTCCAAGTACATGGCTGCCACTTGCACTGAATGCTTGTACAACGTTTAGCATAACAGAATTCCTTATGGTCAACTTTATTTCCTACAGTATGTGTACTGTCTTGATAAGACAACTTCTTTAGGGTCTGGATAAATGTATATTTTCAATGTTTGACAACAAAACAATTTTTTTTTTCACAATGAAGTTATATTTAACATAGTTGTTTATAAATTTACAAGACTGAAATTTGCTTCATGGATATCCTTTATTCACAGGCAAACCATACTGTCTACATTTCCGACTGGGCTGTGGTTTATTTTACAAGCCACTTTGAACATGTAGGAATTATCCAACATTACTGCAACGTCTTTCTGGTGGTCCAGCAAATTGTAGCAATGTGGCCTGTGTGGATATTATTGTGACAACTTCCATACGGTGCAGTGCAATTAGCAAATGTTCATAGTACGCAAAAGCCACAGAAAATCATTTACTGGCAACCCTTGTTTAATCTACTGATTTTAAGGCATGGTTAATGAAGCATTACAAATGTGATTCAACATTATTTTTTCCAGTTTCTATTATCGTCATCTGTAACAATTTGGTGCATAGGCAAGTTTAAGGGGCCAGGGGGGCATGTGTCACCATGGGCCCACATAACCGTGCCCCCTAGATCCTTGGAAATGTGCCCCCATTCAGGTTACAATAAGCTGAAATTACGATGATGTGGCGGCAAAAATGTTTCAACAGCTCCTTCCCGTCTTCAGATGTCACCAGTCGACCCGGGACAGTGGAAGCTGAAGCTACGATGGTGCGGGAGTGACAAATTGTCTACACCATCTGGTTCAGCTGCCAGTAGAGGCTTTTGTGCCCCCTAGACTATCCCCTCTCAACATGCCCCTGTGGTGTATCATTAGTTCCACACAGAAACAACTCAAACATCTGAAACAGCTTGATGATAGATAGTGAGGACTAAACAAAGATTTAAGGTAGGAGGTGGATGAGGTGTGTATAATAGATGAAGTGAGAAAGATCAAACTCTGGTTATTTGGTCCTGTGGCACATAAGTAGGAGGACAATGCAACAAAGACGTGAAGGGCAGACACTGCTGGGGATGACAAAGAACTTGAATGAGGGACGTGGTGAGGAGAGACATGGAAGTGGCAGAGGTTGTGGAGGAGGATGCAATGGACAGGGCATCGTGGTGAGGAGAGACATGGAAGTGAAAGAGGTTGTGGAAGAGGACGCAATGAACAGGGCGTGATGGTGAGGAGAGACATGGAAGTGGCAGAGGTTGTGGAGGAGGATGCAATGGACAGCACGTCCTGGTGAGGATAGACATGAAGGTGACAGAGGTTGTGGAGGAGGACGCAATGGACAGGGCATCGTGGTGAGGAGAGACATGGAGGTGCCAGAGGTTGTGAAAGAGAATGCAATGGACAGGGCATTGTGGTGAGGAGAGACATGGAGGTGACAGATGTTGTGGAGGAGAATGCAATGGACAGGGTGTCGTAGTGAGGAGAGACATGGAGGTGAGAGAGGTTGTGGAGGAGGATGCAATTGACAGGGTGTCATGGTGAGAAGAGACATGGAGGTGACAGAGGTTGTGGAGGTGGATGCAGTGGACAGGGTGTCATGGTGAGAAGAGACATGGAGGTGACACAGGTTGTGGAGGATGCAATGGACAGGGCGTCATGGTGAGAAGAGGCATGGAGGTGACACAGGTTGTGGAGGATGCAATGGACAGGGCATTGTGGTGAGGAGAGACATGGAGGTGCCAGATGTTGTGGAGGAGACTGCAATGGACAGGGCATTGTGGTGAGGAGAGACATGGAGGTGCCAGATGTTGTGGAGGAGACTGCAATGGACAGGGCATTGTGGTGAGGAGAGACATGGAGGTGCCAGAGGTTGTGGAGGAGAATGCAATGGACAGGGCATTGTGGTGAGGAGAGACATGGAGGTGACATATGTTGTGGAGGAGGATGCAGTGGACAGGGTGTCATGGTGAGGAGAGACATGGAGGTGACACAGGTTGTGGAGGATGCAATGGACAGGGTGTCATGGTGAGGAGAGCATGGAGGCGACACAGGTTGTGGAGGATGCAATGGACAGGGTGTCATGGTGAGAAGAGACATGCAGGTGACACAGGTTGTGGAGGATGCAATGGACAGGGTGTCATGGTGAGGAGAGACATGGAGGTGACACAGGTTGTGGAGGATGCAACGGACAGGGTGTCATGGTGAGAAGAGACATGGAGGTGACAGAGGTTGTGGAGGTGGATGCAGTGGACAGGGTGTCATGGTGAGAAGAGACATGGAGGTGACACAGGTTGTGGAGGATGCAATGGACAGGGTGTCATGGTGAGAAGAGGCATGGAGGTTGTGGAGGATGCAATGGACAGGGCATTGTGGTGAGGAGAGACATGGAGGTGACACAGGTTGTGGAGGATGTAATGGACAGGATGTCATGGTGAAAAGAGACATGGAGGTGACACAGGTTGTGGAGGATGCAATGGACAGGGTGTCATGGTGAGAAGAGACATGGAGGTGACACAGGTTGTGGAGGATGCAATGGACAGGGTGCCATGGTGAGGAGAGACATGGTGACACAGGTTGTGGAGGATGCAGTGGACAGGGTGTCATGGTGAGGAGATACATGGAGGTGACACAGGTTGTGGAGGATGCAATGGACAGGGTGTCATAGTGAGGAGATACATGGAGGTGACACAGGTTGTGGAGGATGCAATGGACAGGGTGTCATGGTGAGAAGAGACATGGTGGTGACACAGGTTGTGGAGGATGCAATGGACAGGGTGCCATGGTGAGGAGAGACATGGAGGTGACACAGGTTGTGGAGGATGCAATGGACAGGGTGTCATGGTGAGAAGAGACATGCAGGTGACACAGGTTGTGGAGGATGCAATGGACAGGGTGTCATGGTGAGGAGAGACATGGAGGTGACACAGGTTGTGGAGGATGCAATGGACAGGGTGTCATGGTGAGAAGAGACATGGAGGTGACAGAGGTTGTGAAGGTGGATGCAGTGGACAGGGTGTCATGGTGAGAAGAGACATGGAGGTGACACAGGTTGTGGAGTATGCAATGGACAGGGTGTCATGGTGAGAAGAGGCATGGAGGTTGTGGAGGATGCAATGGACAGGGCATTGTGGTGAGGAGAGACATGGAGGTGACACAGGTTGTGGAGGATGTAATGGACAGGATGTCATGGTGAGGAGAGACATGGAGGTGACACAGGTTGTGGAGGATGCAATGGACAGGGTGTCATGGCGAGAAGAGACATGGAGGTGACACAGGTTGTGGAGGATGCAATGGACAGGGTGCCATGGTGAGGAGAGACATGGTGACACAGGTTGTGGAGGATGCAGTGGACAGGGTGTCATGGTGAGGAGATACATGGAGGTGACACAGGTTGTGGAGGATGCAATGGACAGGGTGTCATAGTGAGGAGATACATGGAGGTGACACAGGTTGTGGAGGATGCAATGGACAGGGTGTCATGGTGAGAAGAGACATGGAGGTGACACAGGTTGTGGAGGATGCAATGGACAGGGTGCCATGCTGAGGAGAGACATGGATGTGACACAGGTTGTGGAGGATGCAATGGACAGGGTGCCATGGTGAGGAGAGACATGGAGGTGACACAGGTTGTGGAGGATGCAATGGACAGGGTGTCATGGTGAGGAGATACATGGAGGTGACACAGGTTGTGGAGGATGCAATGGACAGGGTGTCATGGTGAGGAGATACATGGAGGTGACACAGGTTGTGGAGCATGCAATGGACAGGGTGTCATGGTGAAGAGATACATGGAGGTGACACAGGTTGTGGAGGATGCAATGGACAGGGCATTGTGGTGAGGAGAGACATGGAGGTGCCAGATGTTGTGGAGGAGACTGCAATGGACAGGGCATTGTGGTGAGGAGAAACATGGAAGTGTCAGAGGTTGTGGAGGAGAATGCAATGGACAGGGCATTGTGGTGAGGAGAGACATGGAGGTTACAGAGGTTGTGGAGGAGAATGCAATGGACAGGGTGTCATGGTGAGAAGAGACATGGAGGTGACAGAGGTTGTGGAGGTGGATGCAGTGGACAGGGTGCCATGGTGAGAAGAGACATGGAGGTGACACAGGTTGTGGAGGATGCAATGGACAGGGTGTCATGGTGAGAAGAGGCATGGAGGTGACACAGGTTGTGGAGGATGCAATGGACAGGGCATTGTGGTGAGGAGAGACATGAAGGTGCCAGATGTTGTGGAGGAGACTGCAATGGACAGGGCATTGTGGTGAGGAGAGACATGGAGGTGACACAGGTTGTGGAGGATGCAATGGACAGGGTGTCATGGTGAGGAGAGACATGGAGGTGACACAGGTTGTGGAGGATGCAATGGACAGGGTGTCATGGTGAGGAGATACTTGGAGGTGACACAGGTTGTGGAGGATGCAATGGACAGGGTGTCATAGTGAGGAGATACATGGAGGTGACACAGGTTGTGGAGGATGCAATGGACAGGGCTTTGTGGTGAGGAGAGACATGGAGGTGCCAGATGTTGTGGAGGAGACTGCAATGGACAGGGCATTGTGGTGAGGAGAGACATGGAGGTGTCAGAGGTTGTGGAGGAGAATGCAATGGACAGGGCATTGTGGTGAGGAGAGACATGGAGGTTACAGAGGTTGTGGAGGAGAATGCAATGGACAGGGTGTCATGGTGAGGAGAGACATGGAGGTGACATATGTTGTGGAGGAGGATGCAGTGGACAGGGTGTCATGGTGAGGAGAGACATGGAGGTGACACAGGTTGTGGAGGATGCAATGGACAGGGTGTCATGGTGAGAAGAGACATGGAGGTGACACAGGTTGTGGAGGATGCAATGGACAGGGTGTCATGGTGAGAAGAGACATGGAGGTGACACAGGTTGTGGAAGATGCAATGGACAGGGTGTCATGGTGAGGAGAGACATGGAGGTGACACAGGTTGTAGAGGATGCAATGGACAGGGTGTCATCGTGAGAAGAGACATGGAGGTGACACAGGTTGTGGAGGATGCAATGGACAGGGTGTCATGGTGAGGAGAGACATGGAGGTGACACAGGTTGTGGAGGATGCAATGGACAGGGTGTCATGGTGAGAAGAGACATGGAGGTGACACAGGTTGTGGAGGATGCAATGGACAGGGTGTCATGGTGAGAAGAGACATGGAGGTGACACAGGTTGTGGAGGATGCAATGGACAGGGTGTCATGGTGGGAAGAGACATGGAGGTGACACAGGTTGTGGAGGATACAATGGACAGGGTGTCATGGTGAGAAGAGACATGGAGGTGACACAGATTGTGGAGGATGCAATGGACAGGGTGCCATGGCAGATGAATATCCAAGCATAAGGAATAAACCAGTTAAAAGAATGAACATCTTAAGGGGAATGATAGAAAAGCAAGAAATGAGAAGAGACATTTAACGGTACAATTAGCAAGGAAAAATGTTTTAAAGAAATCTTTTATTCCCTCTGCCATTTTAGTCTTAATTGCATGTTTTAAGTAAACTTTTTTAAGCAGTGCATATACAAAATATTGAGCAACGAGTGTCGTTTTACCAGTTTTCTGAAATCTGGTTTACTAATTGTACGTGCATTACCAATTTTACTACTGGCTGTTCAATGCATAACTAAAGGACATTTTTAATGCTGCAATACAGTTTTTGAATCTTGAAAAGTCTTATACCACTCTAGCAGCACACGATTGCATGTTCTATGTTAAAAGTAATTACCTAGTGGAAACCGTGGTGGAATTGTGACAATGACAGTGGCCTGTGTGTCGACGTGATGACATGCGCCGTACACTACTGACACTATCAGCGACACAAGGCTGAATGTCACCACTGTGTTGCGGTACAGTCCGGAGGGTTTGCCTCCCTGTCCTGATGCTTGGCATGCTGGTCTTGGTGCTGTCTGAATAATAAAAAATATGTAATTAATAAGACATAAGAAAACATAAATATCTTGATTGATGGACAATCACATACAGTCAGGCACACACGTGCAGACAATATTAGAAAGAGGATTGCATTACGAATAAATAAAAAGATTTAGATGGAGACACACGTAGACACAGACAGGCAGACACACGCAACCGTGATGTAATCACGCACACCAATTAAAGACAGTTATTGGAGAAAATAAACTGTGTTTTCTCGTCCACGTATGTTATTTTGTATCACTGCTAATCAAATGATAATGCCGAGCCAGTTTTTCAAGTACCGTGGTGAAATTAGAATGGATAAATTATACCAATACTATTATTTGTTTTATTGTGTATTATCCTAATTTGCGGAAATCCCCCCCACACACATAGACTACTTTTTAAAACACATACACACGTTGGTTTTTTTTTTTTATTATGATTTTAGATGAATCATTTTATGATTGCTTGGAAAATAACATCAATTTTAGACAAGCAATTAGATGGATACAACATGAGAATGCTGGGGATAGCATTCAACATACACTGGAGCCTGCATATCACAAACAGTCAACTATATGAGGAGTGACTGAAACTTTCAGGGAGCGAAGAATGCATGTCACAGATTACTACCTCTGACGTGAGAATGAACCTGTGTCTCCATCGGTTCACACTACCAATATGTGTAGCCTGGAAACCGGAGAAACAAGTAGTTATTGAAAGTAGCAAAAATATTCTTCCTGGTTGTGGTACATACGCAATGATGCAGAAGAGGATTATGCAGAAGAGGATTATCCAGGAGTATTTTTTAATGACATTTATTATGCATAATGTTAAAACAGGAGATTTATGTGCGTCTAACACATGGTATGAACCGCAAAACCGATAAAAATCCATTAACCGGTGGGTAATTTCTAAAAAAACATGATGGCGTTTCTTTCCCAAGATGCAGACCGTCTAGGTGGAAAACATTATTAAACCACCTCCACAAATATACATATGCTAACTTGATTAGTTAGGTTATCATTACATTAGTTGGCTAATAGAACAAGTACAGAAGCGCCACTTTGGTGGAGAGTGAATCGCCAAACGGAGTCTCGAAGTCAAGTATCAGTGCCAACGAATCGACAGCATTTCTTAAACTGAGCACACACCGATCAGGCAAAAATTGTGGTTCCAAGGAAATATATTGGTGTTGTTAATTTGCATGGAAAGTAAGATTTGATGTATTTAAATAAATTTTTATTACTACACAGATATCCTAAAATGTGACACAGACCTGGGAAAAGAGACAAAGATGGGAGAAGATGGATTAATGTTGCGATTTGAGGAAGTCACTTAACATAAGCAAGTCGGCAATGCTGTATAGGTGGATGCCACTTCCACTTCCCTCCACGCATTTCCCTCTGCCATCGGTTAAACAGATAACTGCACACAGCACGTTTTTATTATGTCCTCCCTCAGTCTCTAAACACTGTTCTAGCAAATGCACTCAGTGTGACAGCTTTATGGGCACAAATGGACTAGTAAGTCCGCGTGTAGATGAAACTGCCAAACACTGAATTAGCATGCTAGTAGGGACACATTTCAAGCTGACTTGACATATCCTAGCGACTAACAAATGCCCTTCCACTGCCTGACTTAATTAACATGATAGCAATAAAACTGTGCAACTAATCCAAAATACAAAGGCACGTCACAATTCACGTAGTGTGCCCACTCGCTTTGGTGGAAAATTTAGAATAAATAACATAGGAACAATACATGAGATTATGATTGATAGGAAATTTAGAGAAAAAAACAGGAATAATATATGAGATTATGATTGATAGGTTCATCAAAGTTTAAAGAAGGAAGGTACAGGAAAGCAAGGCACCCTGACATCGCCAACGGACAGCAGCTCCTTCCTGGTGTGTATCACCATAATCTACACCCATTCTGCTCAGAGTCTAGTGGAGATTAATTCTACAGCATCCACATATAGGAGATGACAGTGACAATGCCTCAACCTGCCACAGGTGATTATGCATGTGTACAGGGTCAGCTTTAATACCGTGCAGCTGCGTTTTGCAAAACTAATAGTCGGATAATAATGGATTCTGCGGATGAGAGTCAAGAGATGCAGAAATAGCTGTAGTTAAGAACAAGTAGTGATGGAAATAGGTTCTCGTGGCGCTGGCTAATAGAGTGTATGACCAGGCGTCACTGTGACGGAGATCGAGTTGCCACATGGAGTGTTCTATAACTGACAGGAAGTGAACACAGTCGGTAGTATGGGAAGGGATGTGGCGGGGGTCTCAACCGCCTGTCCAACTAATTTTAAAGTTACCTCCCACCGACTTTAAAGTTACCTATCATCGACTTTAAAGTTCCCTCCCGCCCACTTTAAAGTTATCTCCCGGCCACTTTAGAGTTCCCTCCCGCCCACTTTAGAGTTTCCTCCCGCCCACTTTAGAGTTTCCTCCCACCCACTTTACAGTTACCTCCCGCCCACTTTAGAGTTTCCTACCGCCCACTTTAGAGTTCCCTCCCGCCCACTTTAAAATTCCCTCCAAACCACTTTAAAGTTACCTTCCACCAGTTTCAAAATTACCTTCCACCAGTTTCAAAGTTACCTCCCACCAGTTTCAAAGTTACCTCCCACCAATTTTAAAGTTACCTCCCACCAATTTTAAAATTATCTCCCACCCATTTTAAAGTGCATATCCCACCAATTTTTAGGATAAACCTCCCATCACCCATTTCCTACCATCCCCTCACTGTAGGGTCTGTGAATGGTGACTACCGATAGGTGTTACATTTAATATAGGTTCTTGGTCAGGCAAAATTATGTGGTTCCAAGAAAACACTGAAATTTGATCAATAGTCTAGGAAACTAACAAGAACGAAATTTTAAATTTAAGTATAAAAGAGCTAACAAAGGTTTTTGTAATTCTTTATTCCTGCCAACATGATAGGTGTTTTTATCTGGTTAATATCTGGCGCCCATTATATCTCTTTGACCTTCTCTGTCCACTGAACTCATCAGTCTGGTCAATAGACCCCCAGGACAGTGTCAATTTGCTGACATGTCACACGATGTCACTGCTCTGATGACACTGTGCAATAATGACTGTTATTGTCAAACTAATAAATGCAGCGAACTAAAATTATACCTAGGAACATTATTAACATTTTATAAAAAAATGATAACAGACTCAATTTAAAAATCTCAATTTAACCATACATTCTAAAAGAGCATGCCGGCTATGAACTAAATGTCTAAAGGAAATGTTAACCACCAGTCCACATTTTAAACGATTTACTGATGTTTAGGAAACAAAGATGGCAATAACACTAAAACGTCAGTGGACGTCAATGTTATGACGTCTTCATCTATGCCTTAAGGATGCACACGCACATATGCATGCACACACTCAAAAGTGCATGCGCGCATGTTAATTGACTGCCCAGCTGATTAAACATCAATAATCTGGATTAGCCATCATCAGGCCATCTCAGTCAAGTCCATGTGAAGGACACACTACCACGGACAGTTTTCCATTTCTATTATATTTACATAACTGTAGAAAGATTAAATTTACAAAAAATCCACGACATCCTTTAGGCCAGACTTTTTTATGACATGTTTTATGGGAAGAATTTTCCAGAAAACAGTGTCGGGAACGGGAATAAAAATATAATTAAAATGTTAAGAAATGATAGTGCGGGAAATCGTAGTGCATGTTATTATTTCACGTAGGGTGACAGTATTCAATGTAATAGACGTTGACATCATATTCAAAGAAAAGTATGCGCGTGCGGTAGCTACCATTGTTAAAGGCCCACATGGGCAAAAATCTTCGATTCAAACCCCGTACAGTAGCACAGCATTTTCTCTCATGAATAGAAAGATATTTCATTTATAATTTAACACGTGCAGTTAATAAATAACGACATCGGCGCCAATAAATTTTTTTTTTTTAATTCTAGACCCAGGAAATTAATGTCGGCGGGCCCGTAAAACATGGAATAAAAAGTCTGGCCTGATCACTCTGTACGTGCGTATGTGCACATCTAATGAAATTGGCAAACTGAGTATTGTGCTGATTAGCTTTTCTTCTCTTAGAAATAGTGAGTCTGTAATATGATACATGTCACATCTTCGGATTGCTCGCATAGAATACAGGCCTTTGTCACATGAATTGTACACTGCAATGAAAGTTTTAAATTTAAACTATTGATTGATTGACTATATGTATTTATTACATGGGCAGATGGTGGCGATAACGCGTTTTCAATGGCAATGTACGATGACATGCACGTTCTACGCACCGATGTGATAAGTCCCATTACTACGCTGTTACGCACTACTTTAAGCTGTTATTGCACTGGTAGCACACGCTCATCACGTCGATGTCACAGGAAAAGTTTCTACTATTCACTGTTTCTTCTTCATTTTGAGATACCACTGGATCCCAGACTAAAAACGCCGTTAGTGATATTATGTGGGTTGCTGGTAACAAAAAGCGTCCATCAGTTGCAATAAAGTTAACGTTTAGAAAGGGAACAAAGCAAGCTGTAACAGTGTAACAATATAAACATACAGAATATTTCAGTTTATATATTTGTATTAATCACCACAAGAAAAGTATCAGGGCTCAAGTGGCCCCGTGATGTTCGATTAATATACACCAGAAACTGTTCCGACATAATATTTATGAATGAATACGATGAGATTGGTCCTTATGCACACCAACGGCAATGCAGGAATTTTATTGCGTCAAATGTTAAAAAATGTCAGTTGTTTGAATCGTACCATCCAGTTACAAGCCTTCTCTACAAACAGTTCATGGATTTTGAGGTGAAAACAAATGGCATTCCAAGATGTATCCATAATTTCGTAAAATGTACAGACCACCAAAGTCTAAAACGTATTCATAACCAACCGTTTTTGCATAACTAGCAAAATGTGCCTTTTCCCTACAGACAAATAGTTCCCAATATCCTAATTGTTTTGTCTTTGCATGATTTTCTATTTGTATTAACGGTTTACCTGTAGTACACAGAACCCATGTGATAAATACCTTTTTTGACGATATCGGGTGGTAAGCATTCATTGTTTCAGGATGTTGTATTGTGGCTCACAAGCTGGCCCAGTACAACATTCTGAAACAACTCGTGCATACCACCCGATATCGTTCAATAAGTGTATAACACAGTGCAAGAAAATATTGATTTCTGTGTTCAATAAGAGTTTTCTAAAGCTTAACATGTATGCATAATAATTCAGCATTTATCATTTTAAGTACTGTTTTGCATTATTATATAAAACAAGCACATCAGTATTTTTTAAGCCAGTGGAGAGGTAAAGCAAACAAAGACTCACTAAAACTCTGTTTCTTACTTGTGAGCTGTGTAAACAGGAGTGGAGCCCACAAGGTGGAGGTGGTACAGGCAGTGACCTCCGGTCAATAGCTCCATCACAGCTGCATCCCGTGGCATCGTTTTCATGTCCATCAGCACCAGTGTCGCCATCTAGTGTACGCTGATGCAAAAATCATTTAACGATTATTACAACAACTGTTTCATGTCACACACCACAATAATGTTTGGCAAACAGTTTTTTGTAGAATGAGATTACATTTACAGCATTAAAAAATTACACAAACCATGCATGATAAAGTCAATCAATCTTGATTTAGCAGGCTGCAGAATCTAATTTGCTTCAGGGACAATGTTTTCCTCATGTGTCAACAAACATTTATCTACCATAAGTTGCCACAATGATTTTTTATTTGACACAATGCTGCTACTCAGGGATGTGACACCTGTCAATCAAGGCTTGGGGCAATCTATAAATAGACCCGTAATTATGTTCTCTGCATTTAATGTGTGCTTATGTGTGGCAGGATTAAGATGGTTTTGACACTGACAAATGGCAGGATACTGCAAGTTGAGCAAAAACAAACTCTGGCCATATGTAGGTGATCACGTAAACAGACACTAATGCATACATCATTTATTTCTATAATTAAATAATACTTTGATGAGTAGGTCACACGGATGGTTTTTGATTGACTGGTGCATGTCGTAAAAACATTTAAAAAAAAAAAAAAAAAATACTACTTGAGACCCGAGCTTTGTCATCTGGTACCTCGTTGTCTCTTGCATCTAATCAATTAACATGGGCATAACAGTGATAGATACAAATACATTGTCATAGATGGAAAATTATTGAATAGATAAAAATAAATTAAGGAACTACAATCGTTAGACTTTTGATGCAGGTATGATAAGCAAATGCTGTTGTACGGTTTTTTTATATTTCTTTATCTACATAGACATACACTTGCATAAGACCCAGACGAGACACCTGCATTTACTGAAGGCACCTGCCTAACAACCGCTCCTTGTTTAATCGCCCCAATCTCCCCCCGTAGTTGCTCACATCATCTGACAGCCAGTTTTTAGCGAGGTGGTTTCTATCTTGGGTTTGAGTCAACTACTTGGGCCTGTCAGAATGATCGATGTGCATTTTGTTAATCTTTCCAGAAGTTGACAGCCCAATTCATGTGACTGTATGCGTGATTCGCCGCTGACACGTTGATGCCGCTTCACTGAAGACAACACAGCAGCAGAAGATTGTGTTCAGTCGCTCGCCTCAGACTCAATTTGGCGACGATGCAGGATTGCCTGGCAACGGCGACTTGTAGACATGGCGTAGTCTTATGACGGAGGGATATAAACAGACCACAATGAAAACTAATATGGCGGTAATCAACATAAGATTGATGAATGCAGTTATTAATGGCTTAATGTGTCACCCGGTTGGCCCAAGAGATTAGGGGAATATTACAAGATATATTGTGAAAAACTACATATTACTTCCAGTGTTTTGCATCTTCAACGCAACTTCTGCCTGTGTTTGAAACGCTTGTGGTAGCACAAAGTGAGTCAGACAACAATAATGCTACGACATGATGCTAGTCACATGACAACTAGTCACACGACAGTGGTCACATCTAAAAAGATTTAACAAAATTGCCATACAGAGTGCATCCATACCCTACAGATGTTAAGTGGACAAGGAATTGTTTGGTTTATCAAGAGCTAGTCCAACAATTTTGCATCAATGTGTAACCCACTCTTCCGAGATATTAAACAACTTTATTTTTAAACATATCACGCTGGTTGCATTCACACAAACAGCAGACGATCTCTTCTATTCGTTTAATATTCTCTGTGAGAATGAACCGTTTATGATATGAAATCTGCTCTGTTCCTTAATACTGTTACTTCCTGCCTCCCTGTTCTTGTATCTTTCTTAAGAACAAAATATTATGAGTATTTTTATGACAGTTCAATATCTTGGAAACTTCTATTTGATCTCCTTATCATGTGACAGATAATCAGTGAAAAAGTTACGTGATCCCTGCATCAGCACTTTTCACAATGTAAATGAAACAGATTTTGGCTGCAATATTCATGCTGATTGCAAGACTTCTGAGATACCTCCAAATATAAGTGACAACTGTTTATCAGGAAAATATACTTAAAATACAACTATGATGAGCAATGGTTTAAACCAAACCAAACATGACCATGACTTAAACACTATAGGAAATTGCTTGAATGCAGCATCATTTTTAACAATATACAGACATTCTTGGATTGAATGATGAAACTATCCTAGAGACTACTCCGAAATCAGCAGTCAGTTTACATTTTCAACGAGCTTTCGCATTGTCAAATCATATTAATGTCACCAGTTGTTGCATTCAATAGAGTGAGCGGAACAGCTAAATGTGTTTGCTAATCCTCACATCCATGCATGCCTAGGGCGGTGCAGTTAATGCACTTTGGTATTCTATTGCAAACTCAGGGGCAATGGATTAAACGCCGTGGCTGTCATGCATAAACCTCATAAATCTAGCTCTATTCTGCCTTGCCACGCAGTCTCCGGTGCTCTCCCGCTTAGTATTCTCACCGTCCAATCAACTTCTACTAATACTCGGCCTACCTCCTTTGAATTATGCCAATGTTACTTAATAAACAGTGTATTTCATGCCTGTTTTGACGGCTATTGTATGGGTATAAATATCGACTAGTTTTGCCATACAGGGTCTATACAGAAAGCATTTGAATGATTGTTTGTCAACAAAATTTGATGAAAAATTTGATGATTTAATAGTATGTTAAGTAACTCACTATTACTTCAATACACACTTGCGTAATTTCCACCTACACAACGACAACTGTATAAATATGAGGGATGTGTGCAATATTTAGTAAATCATTTAAAGTAATACATTCTTAAATCTGCAATACACTATTACAAATGCTTGCGATACAGTTACAAAAGGCACTGCTATGTTTGGTTAAACAATTATATACCCAGCAGGGAAGTAAATATAAAATGCAATGCGTAAGTATGTAACCTATTGTGAACTCAAAGACGTGATCTCTGTCCAGCCCACTGGTGATGCAGATGTATTCAGCTCAAGAATATTCTTGTCACATGACATGCCATGTGACTGATGTACAGTATAAACAGGTGCAATGGAAGAACTTGGCAGATATACATTTTCTGTCACCCCCCCGCATGTGACATGCCTTACCTGTGTGTCACCTGCAATATCCATCTGGCCACCAGCACATTCTTCCGGGGCTGAAGCAAACAAAAATACAATGATTATAAGTACTTCTCTTTGTCCAAGGTATTCCAAATATTGTATATATTTTCCTGGTGTGCTTAGTTCGATCACATATATTATTATTATTATATTAATATTAGCGGGACTATACTTTACTTTTACAGAAATATTTTGGGACTGTCCTTAGTTGCGAGGTGTTCGACTGTGCGTGCAAATAACAGCTAGCCTGTGTCTGCATGCATGGGTGCACAGTCTTCCCCTCTTCCCATAATGACTACATCTTTGGACACCTAAAATAATTAAATTCTCAGCTGTTCGAGTATTTACAAACTCGAACGAGTCGTGACATTGTCATATGACTACCCGTGCTAATGATAGCTCTTTATAATGTCATCAGAGAGAAATTACACTTTATAAAAGATAACTAATAATTTGTGTCCGATTACATAGGAAAAAAGAAATTCTACACAGATGTTTGTAAATGGAAGGTACACAAGAAGTATTATTTTTGTCGATTTTTTGGGTGTCCAAAAACACACAATGCCAAATACATAGTCATTACTGTAATTGTGATCTGCCTTTTTCCTATGTCCTCATTGTTTCACTGTCTCTGTTTCTGCTGCAATCAACCCACCTCCTCAGCACCATGTGACCTGCCCACATCATCCCACTTCTTAATATTCTTCCCATTAGGCACAACTGCCTGACAATCCCCTCAGGCCATTCACCCATAATAGCATTAAGAAAAACTCCATGGCAGCTTTAATTGCTTTGAAAGAAGGGAATAGCAACCTTGGAGGTTTGGTACAAAGCAAGGAAGGTCACCAACTGTATACCTATCTGCTCCATGACATCATCAGCAGATGTTGCGTTTATATATGATATGTTGCACAATCTATATCCAAACGCATCATGCCACAAGAAAGCTACAATGGTCAATATGAAGTGTCTGGATTAAGCCTGAGGCTGGCAGATCACAGATGGAACTAGAGCTTAATTTCCACTTCTGCATCTTCCAATCCTGTTTGGGAAAACAGAAGGCAGTTTCAGATAACAAAAGAACATGTACCAGTGTTTCCCCTGGGTAAAATGATGGGTGAGGTGGTAGGGGTGGGCTATGCAAGTGCTGCAGTAGCAACGCGTTGTTAGGGGGGGTCCGGGGGCATGCACACCCGGAGATTTTGTTAAATAATAGCTACGAGGTGGCAATTTCAGCATATTTTGGAATAGGTGGCATAGAAAAACGGCGAGGTGGTCTGTCTCACTCGTCATATTCCAGGGGAAACACTGAGGTATCTGCAGAAATGTAAATTTTTGTCACCGAAAATTATCTTTTAAGTGTTTCAATATGGTACATTTGATATTAATTCACTAAGGTACTGTAATGCTTAATAATTTTGGCTGGTAGGTGGCTGCAGATTATCAGCAGAAGGCATTCCCATGACCAACATCACTGCCACAAAGCACAATATTGTACTCCATAATGATGTTTCTAGCTGTCTACCCTATATGTCACTTAAATCATGGATAACTTAAGGTTAAATGTATTAACAAATTTAACTATCACCACAATATTTCTCTACATTTAGTCTACAACAACAAACTTAATAAAAATGTTGTGGTACTTTTAATAACAAGATTTAACAAGATTGCCACCCAGATAATTAACTATAGATGGTAGGTGGACAAAGAAGCCTTTTGGCTTATCGAGATTCCAACTGTTTTTATCTACATGTATCCTGCCCTTCTAAGGTAAGTGTCAATTTTTTTTTTTTTAATATTCATGCTACTAGCACCCACACTATCAGCAGATAATCTGTTCTGTTCATTTAGAGTCCTTTTGTGAAAATGAAAACTTTCTTATATCTAATCTACACTGCTCCTTTACTAATGTAACTTCATGTCCTCTAGTCCTTCTATCTTTCTTAACTGAGAAAAAAATATTTCTATCAATATTTCATAACCATACAATATTTAAAACACTTCTATATGATCTCTAGTGTTGTTAAATCACATTCTTTTAGGTGTAGTTCATAACTATCAGGTCCCTCAATTTTGGTATATTTTAGTTGCTCTCCTCTGTACTCTTTCTAGCACATCTATGTCCTTCTTGCGATATGGCCTCCATGCTTGAATACAATATTCTAAATGAGGTCTAACTATTGTTTTGTACAGCGGTATTATTAGTTCTTTTTCTTTATGCGCTTTACTTCGCCCTGATCAATCCAAGGATTTGATTTCCCTTTGATGCGGCAATACTGCACTGCTCTGAAACCTTCATATCAGCACTAATGGTTAACCCTTAAGTTCTTTTCTTTTACAGTAGTACTTTGTACAGTACCTCCCATTGTATATTGTACATCTTCGTTCCCATGTTCTGAATAGAGGTATTAACATTTCCCAAAATTGAACATTTGCCACTTTTCAGACCATTTGATCAACCTGTCACGATCATCTTGTAAATGTTGTCAATCTCCATCACATTTAATCCTTCTAAACTATCTTTTTTTATTTTGTATTGACCATCAGCAAATTTCAAAACCTTGCTTGTTATATCATCGTCCAAATCATTGATATATATATTAAGAATAACATAGGTCTCACCCACCTCCTCTGCATCATGTGACCTGCCCACATCATCCCACTTCTTAATATTCTTCCCATTAGGCACAACTGCCTGACAATCCCCTTAGGCCATTCACCCCTAATAGCATTAAGAAAAACTCCATGGCAGCTTTAATTGCTTTGGAAGGAGGGCATAGCAACCTTGGAGGTTTGATACAAAGCAAGGAAGGTCACCAACTGTATACCTATCTGCTCCATGACATCATCAGCAGATGCTGCGTTTATATATGATATGTTGCACAATCTATATCCAAAGGCATCATGCCACAAGAGAGCTACAATGGTCAATATGAAGTGTCTGGATTAAGCCAGAAGCTGGCAGATCACAGATAGAACTAGATCTTAATTTTCACTTCTGCATCTTCCAATCCTGTTTGGGAAAACAGAAGGCAGTTTCAGATAACAGAAGAACATGTACCAGTGTTTCCACTGGGTAAAATGATGGGTGAGGTGGTAGGGGTAGGCTATGCAAGTGCTGCAGTAGCAACGCGTTGTTAGGGAGGTCCGGGGGCATGCACACCCGGAGATTTTGTTAAAACTAGCTTTAAAATGGTGCATTCTGAGGTATGTTTTAACCTTTATTCTTGAATATAGAGGGGAAGTACTGATCCCTGTGGTACCCCACTAAAAACTGATTTCCAGTTTGAAGCCTCCCCATCAATTACTACCCATTGTCTTCTGTCAATCAGCCATTTTTCTATCCAGTTAATTATACCATTTCCTATGCCATCGGCCTTTAGTCTAAGCAGTAATCTTTGATGTGGCACTTTGTCGAAAGCTTTCTGAAAATCTAAGTAGATGATATCTTCTGGTGATCCCTCGTCTACCCACTTAGCGTTATCTTCCAAAAAACATAACATATTTGTTAAGCATGACCTCGCTTTTAGAAACCCATGTTGAGATGGGTTTATCAAGTTATGCTTAAAGGAAATAAAAATAAGGCATTAGCTAAAATCCTTTTTCCATGTGTACACACAGTTCAACCTTGTATGTAACATTTGACAACACTAAAAAATACAGAAAAATACATTTGTAGCATAAATTCGATTTTAAACCCGTCTGTGTAGCGATTCCCGCGGAAAATAAAATTTAATGAGCTAGGCGATCACGTGGTATCGGGACGTCACTTATGACCCACACTCGCATCAGGCCGACCCTTTCCATGCATTCAGAGCATGTTTACAAGTATAGCGTTTGGGTCGAAACGAGCGTCAGAATGAGTTATTGTGCAATATTCTGATGAAATACAAACACTAGTCATCATAGAGGAACAAGCAGTTATCTTACGGTTCCACATGAATCCAATTTTATTCAAAACAATTAATGCGAATGTGCCTACAACTACAAGTCGACTAGGTTTCGCCGAGCTTGGGCTCGTTTTCAGAATAATTATATCGAATGCAACCAACGAGAGATAATCTACACCAATAAACATACATAGCAAACATATATCGTATCCAGCTACAGAAAGTAACATGTATAATCTCATAATATCACTAGAATATCGATGTATGAAGGAGGAGTTGTTCAATTTATCATAACAACTTAAATCAGTGAGTGAATTTCTATCGGTCCTGTTAGCTCGGTTGGTAAAGGCGTTGGTTCCTTAGCGTTTATTTTGCAATCGGGCGACGCCGGTTCAAACCCCACACCAAACCATTGATTTTTTTACACTTTTTTTGGTTTATGTTTTCACAAAGTAATATAAACCAAATCATTTTTATACTATGATGCACTGTTTATAAATATTTTGGTAGTAATTATTTATTCGCCACAAAAATGAAAATATGTGAATTATATAATGATTTTTCTAAATTTTATTCATCCAAACAAATATAATGTAATGGATATATAATTTATTAATTGTATATATATAAAACAAATGGTGATCAGTCTGATCACCATTTGTTTTCACATATATAATTACAATATATTACCGTACAATATATATACAATTAATAAATTATATATCCATTACATTATATTTGTTTGGATGAATAAAATTTAGAAAAATCATTATATAATTCACATATTTTCATTTTTGTATAAAAATGATTAGTATAAAATGATTTGGTTTATATTACTTTGTGAAAACATAAACCAAAAAAATAACATTTAGAAACATCGCGTTATATATAATTACCATATTTTTATTTTTGTGGCGAATAAATAATTACTACCAAAATATTTACAAACAGTGCATCATAGTATAAAAATTTGGTTTATATTACTTCGCGAAAACATAAACCAAAAAAAGTGTAAAAAAATCAACGGTTTGGTGTGGGGTTTGAACCGGCGTCACCCGATTGCAAAATAAATGCTGAGGAACCAACGCCTTTACTAACTGAGCTAGCAGGGCCGACAAAAATTCACTCACTGATTTCAGTTGTTATGATACAACTCCTCCTTCATACATCGATATTCTAGTGATATTATGAGATTATACACGTTACTTTCTGTAGCTGGATACGATATATGTTTGCAATGTATGTTTATTGGTGTAGATTATCTCTCGTTGGTTGCATTCGATATAATTATTCTGAAAACGAGCCCAAGCTCGGCGAAACCTAGTCGACTTGTAGGCACATTCGCATTCATTGTTTTGAATAATATTCGATTCATGTGGAACGGTAAGATAACTGCTTGTTCCTCTATGACTAGTGTTTGTATTTCATCGGAATATTGCACAATAACTCATTCTGACGCTCGTTTCGACCCAAAAGCTATACTTGTAAACATGCTCTGAATGCATGGAAAGGGTCGGCCTGATGCGAGTGTGGGTCATAAGTGACATCACATCTCGGCATCCCGAAAAGCGCGCCAAAAATATGCATATTCGAAAATGTCCGGATGTACAGCATTAAATGTTGAATTTCTAATTCATTGATTTTTGTTTTGTTTTTGGCTTGGTGGACATGGAAATAGATAGCAGGATGTAATATAACATGAATTCAAGCCATAGATGTTTTTATTCCCTTTAACAAGAAAATCCACCATGTGATCTTTAATTAGTCTTTTGCTAATCTCTGATGATAAACTCATTGGTCTGTAGTTCTCTGACTTGTTTCTTGAACCTTTCATAATGCATGTGGTATGCTTGAAAACGGAGCATCGAAACGCGATAAGTCCACCAGAAAAGATCCCCTCTTGACGTGAATCACAGAAGGACATAGGTTAGTGAAATGAACTCAAATGACTGCCGTCAAGCAATCAGAGAGCAGTAAAACAGCAGGTCGACTAAAAGCTCCTGAAATTGTCATTATTGATGAACTGTTCCTTGGAGACCAGAGGACAAGTCACCACTCCTTGTGGACACCATAATATAAACTGACGGCCGACAAAAACCACGAATCACAACTTCATTGCTGTCTAGGCACTCGCTGGACAGTGTCACCTGACAGAATTAACAGACTTAGCCTCATCATCTCTCCATAAGCCATTGTTTAATTGCATTATCATATCACTGGACCACAGGCTGACATGCACTTCATTCAAGACATGCATGTATGTACTCAACAGATTCACAACCTGTGAAAGGGCTTGACATCCCTTGTTTGAGCAGTGACCAAGTGTAATTCTCTACAAAAACCTTGAAAGGGACATATCCAAAGCAAGACAATACCACTAGCCAAAGCCATCCTTCAGGACACTGTGCCATGAACTGCGTCTGATACTAAATGAAATTGTCAGTATTAGTTTACGTCCGGTTTTGAGCAAGATGAGGATATCTCTCCGTGTATCTTTTCATCTCTGTTTCTGTCTCTCTCTATCTTCCCCTGATTGCCTGTATGTCTCTTGCCATATTGTTTCCATATCTCTCTCTGTTTTTCTCTTACATAACCAATTTTGCCATCAGCTAAAAACCTATATTGCTAATAATGTCTGTCCTCTTAACATATCCATCTATCTGTTGATGACTTTCGCATTGTACACGATCATGAGAATGCCTAATCCGCTGGTTTTCTTGTGACACGGAGCTCAGCTTTTCCACGCGAAATTGGCACCAAAGAAATTGTTTTAGTATTAGTAATTCCATAAACCAACAAATCCAGCATTCAAATCTACTAGCTTAATCCACCCATGGAGTAACAGACCAAAGGTATAGCAATCATCACTGCTACACCACTTTCATTTTAAACTCCCATGCAGTATGTAGCATTGATCACCAACCAATTATCTCAGGTAGGAGAAAGACACTCAAGATAAGCAAAGCATATCGCAAACACATAAGTAAATAACTGAAATAACCATCGTTTTTTTCCCCCAAATACACCAGTTGATATGAGTTTATCAAGTTATGTTTAACAAGAAAATCCACCATACGATCTTTAATTAGTCTTTCTAATAATTTGTATCATACAGTGCAAACACTGTTGTTACTTTGAGTATAACAACATTCTGGTTCCATGGCTAGTTTCTCAAGAATTCTCAAGAATCTATTTTGTTTTTGTTTCACAGAAGAAATATAGGAAAACAAAAATAGTAAATTCCTTGAAACATAATTTCGCGATTTCACTTTGTTACTGCGAAAATAAAATTCAGTTATAGTCCCACACAAAATCAAGATGTTTGAAAAAAGTTCCGTTATTTAAAGACAACAAAATATTTAAAAAACATGTTCCAACAATAAGAAATGGGTCCTGGGCAAGGAACTGAGCAGACGTCTGGCCAACTGGCCTGACAGAATTTCCACGTATCTGTCACTACCTGACTGAGTAGCTCTCTCTGTTTGTAGACATTTACTTTCTGAACGACTACTCACTGTTCCACATTGACATCTCCGCCGATTCCATTACGGATTCAATTGATCTGCAATCACGACTGTCCGGCATATTATGTGGCTGGAGTGAGGGTTGTGAATAATGCATGCGTGTACTAATAGTCTTCAACCTGTGGTCAATACAGGTATTCTCTGACATCCAGACACTAAAGGACACTGCAATAAATAGCGCGGAGTAGGTCAGGTGACCCTGTAGTGGTTTGACCACTTCTGGTTTAATGTTAACCTAAAAAGGTTATTTGTGATGATCGGAGGTTCATTTTATAAATAATTTATCATGTGATTTATACCATGGTTGGATAAAGTGGTGGTATTCAATGATGGCTTTATTTGCATTCAATTCATTCTAGGAAATCATGCAATAAATAAAACTGAGCCTAGGTTCCATATTTTGTAATGTGCTGATTTTGCATTTGCCATCATGTGGTTCCACAGATATAACTGCTTGATAAGGCGGGACCGATCAAGGGGTGAACGGGTACGTCGCCACATTTTTCAAGATATCGACGGCAACGTTTTGCTTGTACTATATATCTAGTGACATCCATGGTGAGAGTGGACAAACTTTTGTTTTTTTGGGGGCATGTTTATCAAGAAACCTGCTCAATGTAACGTAGTACTGGTTTACTAGATCACACAGTGTAGTTTTTGGCTGAATCGGTATTTGTAAGGTCCTCTCGAAGAATGTCTATATTAATGTCAAGTATCAGTCGGAAAGTAATAAATTGTTGTGCTGGTCTGGACTCGACTCTGAGACACAGATCAATAATTACAGTATGATGATCTGATAGTCCACCAGTAACAGATACTGCCTTGATGTTACTGCAGTTTGTGATAAACAAGTCAAGCCAATGTCCATGGATATGAGTAGGGAATATGTGACGTTGTAAGTCAAATGTTTGAAGTGCATCTATGAATAACCTAGTATTAAGAATAGGTAAATCAACATGGATATTGAAATCACCTAGAATATATAATTCTTCATGTTATTGTAATGTAGTTTCAAGAAAATCTTGAAAGTTATCAAAAAAATGTACTTGTGTTTCCAGGAGGGTGACACAGTGTATCTGCAAATAAAATTAGCAGACATAGATGAACCTTTTATAAGAATACATCATGCCTTGAAGCTGAGGTATACAGGTGAATGGAGGATTTCTACCTTGAACAAATCAGAAACCAGAAATGCGACACCACCACCCCTACCTGACTGGCGTGGATGATGGTGTAGAGAAAAGCCAGGAGGAGTGATGTTAGCAAGACAGGAGACAGTATCAATTGTTGTCAACTATGTCTCAGCCATTGCTAAAATATCTATGTTTTTATGCTAATAAATCAGAAAGGGCAGCAGATTTGTGACAAACAGATCTAAGATTGGTAGTCGCAGAATGTATATTATGTAATGTTTTTGGACCAGGATTAATTGACACATCACCTGCCAAAAGGAGAATGGTAGATAGTTAAAAAGATGGGTTACAACCTGATTTTTTAACTAAGTTTTTGGGCGTGCATAGAATGAGACAGGAAATACATAAAGCTGAGATTTTGGCAAAGCTGATTTGTGCACTATTTTGAATGAATATTCTAGATTGATCATAGATTGGCTAAGGTAAATTTCATCTTCATGAGAATAATGTGTCTTAAAAAAATACAGGTAGACACAAGAAACATATGACGACCACGAAGAGAAATCACATTTTGTATAACTTTTGTAAAAATACTGAAATCAATGTAGACGTAAAAAGGCTTACTGAGATATATAATTAATACATGACACTGAAAATAACGAATTAGAAAGAGATTGCAAAGACCAAGACTAAGTACAGCTGCAGGGAAAGGAGTCACAATATATTTAACAAGATTTAACAAGATTGCCATCCAGAGAATTAACTCAAGATGACAGGTGGACAAGGAAGCCCTTTGGCTTAGCAAGTGTCCAACCCTTTTATCTATATATATCCAGCCCTTCTGAGGTATGTGTCGATTTTACTTTTAAACATATTCACACTACTAGCACCCACACAATCATCAGATAATCTGTTCCATTCATTCACAATCCTTTGTGAAAATGAGAACTTTCTTACGTCTAATCTACACTGCTCCTTTACTAATATAACTTCATGTCCTCTAGTCTTTCTACCTTTCTTAACTGAAAAAAAAAAAATATTTCTATCAATATTTTCATAACCATTCAATATTTTAAACACTTCTATCTCATCTCCTCTCAATCTCCTGGTCTCTAGTGTTGTTAAACCAAATTCTTTTAGGCGTTTTTCATAACTAAGATCCCTCAGTTTTGGTAACATTTTAGTCTCCTCTGTACTCTTTCTAGCATATCTATGTCCTTCTTGTGGTATGGCCTCCACGCTTGTATACAATATTCTAAATGAGGCCTATCTATTGTTTTGTACAGCGGTATTATTAGTTCTTTTTCTTTATATGCTATATTTCGCCTAATCAATCCAAGTATTTGATTTCCTTTTGAAGCTGCAATTCCACACTGCTCTGAAACCTTCATGTCAGCACTAATTGTCAGCCCTAAGTCTTTTTCTTTTACAGTAATACTTAGAACAGTTCCCCCCATTGTATATTGTACAAAACTGAACAACATTTGCCACTTTTCAGACCATTTGATCAACCTGTCAAGATCATCTTGTAAATGCTGTCTATCTCCATCACTTTTAATCCTTCTAAACACTTTTGTATCATCTGCAAATTTCAACACCTTGCTAGCTATATCATCGTACAAATTGTTTATATATATTAAGAATAATATAGGTCCCAGTACTGATCCCTGTGGAACCCCACTCAAAACTGATTTCCAGTTTGAAGCCTCCCCATCAACAACTACCCGTTGTCTTCTGTCAATCAGCCATTTTTCTATCCAGTTAATTATACCATTTCCTATGCCATGGGCCTTTAGTTTAAGCAGTAATCTTTGATGTGGCACTTTGTTGAAAGCTTTTTGAAAATCTAAGTAGATGATATCTACTGGTGATCCCTCGTCTACCCACTTAGTGATATCTTCCAAAAAACATAACATATTTGTTAAGCATGACCTCGCTTTTAGAAACCCATGTTGAGATGGGTTTATCAAGTTATGTTTAGCAAGAAAATCCACCATGTGATCTTTAATTAGTCTTTCTAATAATTTACAAATCACCGATGTTAAACTCACTGTTCTATAATTATTTGACTTGTTTCTCGAACCTTTTTTAAATAACGGTATAACGTTTGCTTCTTTCCATTCTAAAGGAACCACTCCCTCTTCTAATGACAAGTTGAAAACTGTTGCAAGCGACAATTTCCAATAGTAGTTTGGGTGGAATACCATCCACTCCAGGTGATTTATTATCCTTCATAGCCCTAATGTTCTTAGCTAACATTTCTGGGGTTACAATTAACTGTCTTAAATAGTCTGATTCTGACCCCTTGAACTTAGCCTCTGGTACTGGCAGTGAACTAATGTCTTCTCTGGTAAAAACTGAACTAAAATACTCATTCAGGTCTTCTGCCATTAAGAATCCCTCTGATATTATATTTCCAGCACTATCTTCTAGAGGACCGACCTTATCCTGAACTTTCTGTTTGCTTCGAACGTACGCATAAAAACTCTTGCTGTCATGTTTTATATTACAAGCTAATTTATGTTCATAGCTTCTCTTTGAATTTATAATTTCAGCTGTAGCTTGGTTTAGTGCTTCTTTATAAATGTTGTAGTCTTCATCATTTCCAGTATGTCTATATGACTTCCACATCATTTGTTTATACTTAATTTTTCTAATGGCTTCTTTCGATAAGTGTTTCTTTTTGGACCGTTTCCCGTGTTTTTTTAAGGGAACAAATTTGACGATGATGCATTCAATTTCACTCTTTAAGATATTCCAGCATTCTGTTGCTGTCTTATTCTTCAGTGTGTTATTCCAGTCTATCTTTGCTAAATATTTCCTTATGTCCTTATATTTTCCTTTGTGGAAATTTCTCCTGTACTGCTTTTTACTATTCCTTTCTGATTTTACTTTAATGGTAAAATGTATTTGGTTGTGATCACTATTCCCCAGTGGCTTACATATCTTGACATTGTCAACTAATTCATTCTGTGAGGACAAAACTATGTCTAACACATTCTCTCCTCTGGTTGGTTCTAGCACATGTTGAGAAAGGAAACTGTATTGTACTAAAACTAAAAACATGTGGTCCTCACTTCCCATACTCTGTAGAGATTTCCATTTTATATGCCCATGGTTAAAATCCCCCATAATAACACAGTCCCGTTTGCTCACTTTCCTTATAGCATTTTGTATTTTTTCATTCTCTTCTATGCTTACGTTTGGACTTCGATAAACTAATCCAACCGTTAACGTTGAGTTTCCTGTAACTATGTTACACCAAACAGCTTCTTCGCAATGTGCTTCTCTGTCTAATTTTATTTCATAAGCCTGGATAGATTCTTTAATATATAAAACAACTCCACCTCCCCTTCTTCCTATTCTATCTTTCCTAAACATTACATATCCTGTCAGACCCAATTCAGCATCTAATATATCGGTGGTTGTCCATGATTCGGTTATACCTATTATGTGAGGGTCAATATCTTCTACCATAATGTTTAGTTCATTTCTTTTGTTTACTATACTCCTTGCATTTAAACAAACACATTTATATCCAGCTTCAGAACAGTTTTCCAGACTGTTCTTTGCTGAATTATTTGTGCTGTCTTTATCTATGCCTCCAGTTTCAGGCTTCTCTGCGAGTCCCCCCTGCGAATCTAGTTTAAATAGATGCAACCTGACCCACTGTCAACAGATTGCAGCAGATTCTCTGAGAATACTGTTGCCCCCTTTCCACTTAGATGGAGACCATCTCTCATGTACATATCTTCTCTCCCAACAAAGTACCCCCATAAATCTATGAATCCCACACCCTCTTTTTCACACATTTGCTCAACTAGTGCGTTGATCGCCATCCTCTTACAGTTTCTGTATGTTGCCCCCCTTCCTCCCATTACTGGCAAAATTCCTGAGAGAACAACCTGTTCCACTCTTGTCTTCTTTAGCTTCCTCACTAAATGTCTGTACTTCTCTACTATCCCAGTTGTTCCCTCCTTGTCTGCATTATTTGACCCTACGTGTACTAGTATAGACCCTCCCTTGCCATGCCCCAATACCTTCTCTACCCTTTCGGTCACATGCTCTATCCTACCCCCCGGTAGACATACAACAACGTCCTTCCCCTCGCATATAGTCTTGTCTGTTTTTTCCAGAATTGAATCGCCCATAAATACTCTCTCTTTTCTCCTTGCCCCCTCAATCACTGCCTTGGAGTAGCTCCTCCGGTTTGCATATGTCTGGTTGTTTCTTCTCTCCTGTCACATTCTCTTCCATTCCCTTCTTTCTTGTCGCATTTTCTCTTGTCCCCTTTCCTCCTGTCATCTTCTCTTCTAGCACATTTACTCTCACTTCCTTTCGTCCCTTCATCTTTCCTCCCATCACATTTTCTTCTCTCCTCTCCCGTCCCTTTTCCCCGGCTACCTCCTTCACTACGGTCACTTTCTCCCCTGTCACCTTCACGCCTGTCATGTTTTCTGTTTTTTTGCTAAACACTCTGTCTTCTTCCATCAGTCTTCTGTCTCACAGTCTTACCAACTGCCTCTGTGGTATCTACCTCTTCACCACCTGTATCGCTGTCGCGTCTCTCCTCGTTCTCTACAGTCTGACTACCTGTTGATCTATCCCCACTGACCCGTTTTCTTTTCCTCTGCCGAACACTTTTCCTCCGTCCCTCTGTCTTCTCAATTTCTTGTTCCTTCACACCGGTCACCTTCGCTCCTCTCAGTCTCCTTACTTCAGTCTCCGTGTCACAACTCTGCTCCTTCTCTGTTGTAGAATTCTCAACTCTCTCCACGTCATCCCTCTCTGCTCCATCTATTTCTATGTTGAGTCTCATCTCCATATCCTTCACTATATCCGTCAACTTACACACCTCCTTCATCAGACATTCCACCCTCAAACACTGTATGAACTAATAATAATTTAGTTAATTAGCTATTTTCGACCAGGGCTGACTCCAGTGTCTACACTGTGACTTCAAGGCCTGTTAGATGGAGGAATATCAGATACTGCAGGTCAGCCTTAGACAAACTAGGAAACCAGTGTATTTATACATATAATCATGCACAGAAATATAAGCCTGAATTAATATTTTAAGTGCTTGTTATGATAAACAAAAAGACGATGCGTAGCATATAAAACATGTGTCATGTATAAATGAACATTAAATTACGATGTAAACACTGCTAAAAAAATAACGTTACAATTTTGAATAGCGGTATTGGCTCTTGCACGTAATGCGAGTGAGCAATAAAATGAAACAAGTCTCGAACATAACAAACAAAGCCCAGAAATAAGCATTTGTATATTTATTTGAATAATGAGTGGAATAATAGATACTGCTGTATAATAAAGATATTGTTAAATTAAATCATTTAAATTAATGAAGCCATGACAATGACAAAATAAAGGAAACAGCAAATGAATAATTTGTAAAATGATGTCGGTGGTCACCTAGCAACCAATTTCATTATATTGTATATGTATATATATATATATATGTATATAAGCAAAAACGATCAGTTTCTTGCTCAAAAAGCACTGTGCAATTCAATTCAATCACAACAAAACAGTTTTTTTAGAATATCCTCAAGAAAGTCACAACACAAAATATCCTGACCAATAATTTCCTGTTAAATTCACACTCACTGACTTTCCGTTATTTGACACCACATAATATATTGTGGCTTTAACAATGCCCTAACTCACTCCCACCTGTAATAGCCTGTAATTATCCTGCTACCACCAGATGGAGCAGGTTTCACAGAGCAATGAGCTAAGCGGTAAGGATGTAATAAAATTGTCTGCACAGTTTCCTTCTGTCAGGAAGAATGCACTTCCATATATCAGAAAAAGAATGGCTCTCACTGCACACCGTCGCACAATTCGCATGCCACCGCACATTTCGCATGCCACTGCACATTTCGCACACCACTGCACATCTCGCACACAGCTGATTCTTCCTATGTGAACAGCCTAGGGGAAGCCCTATGCCACATTGTGGGTGCTGATTTATGATGACTGATGACATGTTAATTGAAAGATGAAAGGATTACATACTGTTGAATGTCTCTTGCTTTCTATGGCATTGTCAGGAGCATGTGCTAGCTAGCCACATGTATTCACATAAACTCATGTTTCATGGGTGTTCATCCCCTTTGATGTTGGACCACCTGGCTTAATGACTACATACTGTTTACTATGCTACAGGCGTCGACCTTCTTGTTTTGTCTGGAAGCCCAGTTCTGCTTTGGCTAGACACACTTTCATCATCTATTTGGATCTGCTTTCTTCAGGTATTTTCATATTTGCTACATAACATTTTATACAATTCAATGGAGTTTTCATAGCCACATCAGTTGTTATATAATCCTTCCAAAATTCTACAGTACAAAATATACTATAGAAAACCATCCACAAAATCCTATAAATAGAACATTCTATTAAATTTTTTGCTAAGGGGGATGTGCACATTCTCCAGCAACCCATTCACTTCGCCAACATTCAGAGCATTTCCCATGATTCAACAGCCATTTAGTTTGGCAGGGGGTGTAACGATTGAGATACACTAATACTTGAACCATGCCGCAGTGTCACTGCTGCCTGGTGTATCTGTCAGTCAATGTGATGGAGGACGTTTTAAAGATTATTTTAGATGCAGAGCAACTGAACAACTGAAGTAGCAAGCAAGACCTTTTCAGGGATCAGTAAATATGTGCATTTCTGCTATATCGGATTCATCCAGAATGACCGAAGCAAGACCGCTATGCCAAATATTGAAACATATTTGTGGACCAGACATCAACAACTTCCCGAGACAACACAACTTGAGTTGGTCCTCGCTCTCATTGATATCAGTAATAGAATAACACATTGGATTTTTAACAGAGAACGTGGCTCAAAGCCTAAGCCATTAATTTCTTCTGGAGTCCCAACTCTTTAACTGAGGACATATTTAAAGGATCTGTTGTTAGACAAGGATGGAGTGGAATGTCATTGCTCAACAACTGTCACGGTTAACAATTTACCAAGGACTCTGCACTGGTGTTGAAATGAACAGGTCTAGCAGGCGGTGAGGTGTAAAGTGCTTTGAACGGTCCTAATGTGCTACGTAAAAACTGTGCATTTACTGTCTTTTTAGCACTTGCAATAATGCAATAAATGCTCGCTGCAGCCCGGTCCATGCCAATGAGAGTAAACGACATTGACAATGCCACGAGCGGCAAATGAGCCATTCACGATAATGTTCTAAATACGCCAATAATTCAGCGGCATACACCTGATTCGCTTCGTAACGGGGCATTAGCAGTCTACACTCACACACACTCAATCTATTACAGTGTCTGCTTTGTACAACTATGTGTCGTGATAACTCACACTGGATCTGGGGTGTCGTCTACGCCCAAGAGGATGGCCATGTCCTTTTCAAAACAATTATTTCCCTCATAGAACCAATGCTTAAACCCGGTTTCCATGGCACAGGAGATGAGAATGTACATGCCCTAGAGTGCCACAAGTTAAAGCTGACACTTGAGAGTGCCTGGTAATCTTGGCAAGCTGAGTGCAGTCAGGCAATGTGGAATGAAGGAAATTACCCAACTTTTAATTAACAATTGCCAGTGACTTTTGAACCACCATTGCATACTGCTAGTGAATCCATACTGCTATAGAACTCTGCACAGAGATCAGCTATGGCACTACTGTCATACCCACTGCCTGTTTGGTGCATCTCATATGCTTGACTGGGAAGCTGTGCTCTGGCCTGCATAACAAGCAAGAACCAGAGGTATTGAGAACCAATCTGTGTGGGTTTTGTTGCTTCTGTGATACGGACGCCAGGCAAAAAAGACCAGTAACATCTAGTAACTCCTCCGAAAGACATTTGATATGGAGTGAACAAAATGGCCCACATTTTAAGTGACAGTAGATGAAGTTTAAAATTTGAACTGAATTTCAAAACCAGGTTTCCTGCCTCAGAATCCTGTGCTTATGACCCTTGGCAATAGCAAGGGCACCATATTAGCAGGATTGATTTCATATACCTTACTCTAACAGACATAATTTGGGAATCTTCTATTGAGACCATAATTGCAAGGTGGTTGTATTTCCAAGGTAACTGTAAAGTGAGATCCAGATTTATCCCCATTAGATTACAAGCTCTTGGACTGTGTCCATTCCACAGCAAAGGATCATAGCCCAGCTTCTCATATGTCGATCTGGATGTCCATCAACTTGCCTGGATAACTTGCCTGGATCTTCGGGTTTTAAAGTAAGGCACAACAGCCTTGTGTACACCCGCCTTTATGCATCGTATTTTGGTATTGAGAACGTGGCTTGTCTTGTTATTTTGCATTTTTATTAAAATTTAAACCTGTCCATCTTCAATCCTTTGTCGAGTTTTGTTTTGAAGGAGAGGATGTTTTCAGCGTTCACTGTTTGCTGAGAAAGGTTGTTCCAGTCTAGGAAGATGCATTGTGAGAAGGAGTGTTTCCTAATATCAAGTCTGCTTGGTGTCTTATACAATTTTTTGTTGTGGCCTCGTGTGCGGTTTGTTGTTATCTTGAAGAAGTCCTCTTGATTGATGTCGTCGATGCCATTGATAATTCTGTAGACTTGGATCAGGTCTCCTCTTCTTCTTCGGTATGCCAGACTTGGTAAGTTAAGATGTTTCAGCCTGTCTTCATAGTTCAAGTTTCTTATTTCTGGGACCAGCTTGGTTGCTCTCCGTTGTGCTCTTTCAAGGGTGTTGATGTCTACGGCATAGTGCGGGTTCCAGATGGAGTCAGCGTAGTCGAGATGTGGTCTCCCTAGCGCTGTATATAACAATCGGAAGCTGCTACTGTCCAGATGTTTAAACGTGTGTTTGATGAGGCCTGTCATCTGGTTTGCCTTCTTTGCAATGGTGCCAATATGCTGTCGGAATTTTAGGGATCTGTCGAACGTTACACCGAGATCTTTTTCTGTTTCTGATGTGGTGTCGATTTCTGACACTTCCCCATCTTTACTTGTCATCGTGTATGTGGTGTTAACCTTTGGCTTGCCAAAAGTCAGATGTTTGCATTTTGATGGATTGAAATGTAACTGCCATTTCTCTGACCATGATGTTAGTTTGTTAATGTCTTCTTGTAATAGCTTTTTGTCCATTTCACACCTTACATCTCGATATATTTTTGTATCATTGGCGAAGATCTTGAGTCCACTGTTTATACCATCTGGTAGATCGTTGATGAACAGGATAAATAGAATGGGGCCAAGGACACTTCCCTGAGGTATGCCACTTGTGACCTCTGCCCAATCTGATAGCTTTCCATTTACTACTACCCTTTGTCTTCGTCCCGTTATGAAAGCTGCGATCCATGCTGCCACTTCTCCTTGGATGCCATACGCAGTTAGTTTTTTTGCTAGTCTTTTGTGTGGCACCATATCGAAGGCTTTCGCAAAGTCAAGATATATTGTGTCTACACATCCGGCCCCGGGTCAATGGTGGTAGTTCAATTCTCCATGAATTCTAGGAGTTGGGTGGTGCATGACCTGCCTGGTCTAAATCCATGCTGATCTTTGTGGAACATGTTGTTCATAGTCATATGAGTCAGGAGATGGTCTCGAATAATGCTTTCCATAATCTTACATGCTATGCATGTCAAACTGATTGGCCGGTAGTTGGAAGCATGTCTTTTTTAGTTCTTCTTGTGTAAGGCTGTTACGTGTGCTGTCTTCCATTGAGCTGGGAGCACTCCATCCTTCAATGACCTGTTGAAGATCAAGAGGGGCTCCACCAGTTCATTTCTCAGTTCATGTAGAACGTACGGGTGACATCTGTCTGGACCAGGTGACTTGTTTGTTTTTAAGTTGGTTAATTTAGCCAGGACTTCTTCTGCTGTGATTTCAATGCTGATCAGCAGGTTTCCATTATGTCTGTCTTCGAGTGTCAGAATTTCCGTCAGATCTTCGTGTGAGAACGCACTTGTGAAAAATTTTTTTAGTGTGTCTGCTTTCTCTTGGTCTGTCTTTGCTGTTGTGCCATCATCCAAGTCAAATTCACCCATGGCAGATCTAACCTTTCTTCCATCTTGGACATAACGCCAGAACACCTTGGGGTTTTTGCTGACCTCTGTTGCAAGCTTCTGTTCAAAGTCTTTTCTAGCTTTCCTTACAGCACTGGTCGCAATGTTTCTCACACGTGAGTATTCAACAAGGTAAGTTCATAAGATAAAAGCAATATTGCCTCTCCACTCATTGTCTGTGGGTTATCCGACACCCACTTTTTCAATTTTCTGCAGCTGCGAGCCATCAATAACCTCTCTGTCTGCGGTTGGTGGGATTGTCCATGACGCAGACGAGAAAAACATCAGGTTTCATTGGAGAAACCTGCTGCTCGTATCTTGGACAACCATGGTGAGGTCATCTCTAAAAGCTCCACTGGCAGCAGGAAAGACCAGAATAGCATAAGGAAAGTTAATTATTTTGTGCATTCTCTATTTTATGTCCTATTTTAAGGGCACACATTCTGTTTGATTTTATCGTAGCTACAATTGAACCTAGAACCCTGTCATTTATACAAATAAGAGTACTTTTATATCAGGTTAAATTATATACAAATATGTATTAAAAAAAAAAAATATAACAAAATGTCTATAAATCACCACTGTAATACTAGTAAAAATATTAATAAATTTGTCAATAAGTTGATTATCAAAATGTTGGATTCGTTCACGTATGGAAACTAATTAACTAAGAACTGCACCAATGCTGTTTTAAATTAGCGCTGAAATAATTATTACAAATTTTATCATTTGGTTTCACAGGTAAACAGAGAAAGATAAAAACAACCAGTGATTAAAATATCTAAAATTTGTTTAGTTTCTTTGAAATTAAACTTTCCTAGGTAATTAAAATCTCATTACCATTCTATCTTTATTCAGAATATGTTACATTATTCTAATGGCTTTAAATGATCTACTTGAAATGCATCCTATTCTCAAAACAACACACAGAAGGCATACCTATGGACAAAAACATAAAAAATATTTTTATAACGGCTGTGGGCCCCGCAATGGGCTTCAAAACAGCAGACATCAGGCGCGCAGTATGGAAATGCCTGTCCAATTTCGCAAATCACACCTGACGGGAAGACAAACATCGATGTTAATGTTCGTTTTATGACTTCTCCATCCCGGGTGAATCCTGTGGGTTTTATTGCAAGCGACAGTTTTGAATTGTTGATTACTCGCAAGAGACGCCACACATCAGGCTTGCCGAACCGGCGTGCACAATTAAAGAAGCTACAATAGTCGGCAATCTGCTCGGCTCATTTGTGACTATCGGGACATGGGGAAGCCGTGGAGTGACCCAGGCACATATGAAGTGCATCACGCACTGATCCGCCACAGATACCAGACTTGTCGATGATAACGCGAGAATATATTGCCCATTTGCCCGCATGCTGCAAATGAGCGGCCACACAATAACAACGTAAACAACTTGTTCCTCACCGATTTCTGACAGGCATACAAATTTGCTATGATGAAATACACTGGCACGCAATCTATTACGCAGTAGCTTTCCCGCAGGGATACAAGATGGCTTCATTTTGTTCTTGTGTTTATGTATCGATTGCTGTCTATTAGATTGTTACTATGTCTACAGCTGGTCATTTTCATACCGACGCTTTTAGAAGCTTCCATTACTTTGTCCATCAGTTCTTCTAAATGGCAGAGAGTACAAAATGGATGAGGAACTAAAATGTGCCCAAGTAGAAATAATGGTGATGATTCCTCCTGTAGACCAATGAGAAACAAAACCGTAGTCTACCAAAAAATGGTGCGAATGAACGTGTGAATCTGATCAAATGCATCGACTATTGACCTGGAGAGTTCATCACCACTCAAACACCCACCCCATTTGCCTTCTAGATTCTTCACCTTATAGCTACTTTTTTATTCCCACTTGTAAAATAAACTTGACAGTAAAATTTGTGTGACGAGGTATGTCGACTGGAATTCCACAATGGTAATTTGACAATGTTACATATCACATTTGGGTACCGTTTAATAATTGATCATATTTTGTGTGGTATTTTACACCATTTTGATCGATTTTATTAAGGTCTATATTAGGAAAAATCCCTGACAGATAACACATCTCCAAAGACACTCGATGACATGGCTTAGATTGAAGACTAACATCCATAACACCAACAGGTTTTAGGAAATCTGTATTAAAGACTCACCTTTTATTATTCATTTTATTTAGATGTAACTCTTCAAATAATTCCACTTGTTTATTTTTATTATGATGGACAATATTTGAATATCTAGTATCAATTATTTTACCAGCTTTTAAGTTTTTTTAATATATATATATATATTTATTTGTGTATTTGTTACTGTAACTTATGCAACAATTTACATTAATAGTTTTAACTCGTTTTGTATGTTATCAATCCGCCATGTGGGAATTAGAACTTTAATAATATATTATTATCATTATATTACTATACCCACCATCTGCTATGTCGTGTGTCTCTAAGGGACAGTCAAGTTGTTGACTCCGTTTGTGGTAGACGGCAATAGCCAGACAGATGAGCATGAACACAGTGGCGACACCTATTGATCCTCCAACAAGTACCAGCAATGAGGATGGCTTCTCTGTGTAGTCCTGTAAGAGAAAACATAAACGTTAGCGGGCAATCATGGATACTTATATTAAACAACTGCTACAATGTATTACTAATCAGGAATCCATGATGACCTTCAATAACAAAGCAAGGTCATGCATGCGCTGGAAACGTCTGACGCAGGCCTGCCAAGTAGAGGGTAATTCTTGCAAGGTTGCTAGATGTATTCATAATTTGAACTGGCATTAAAATTTGAAAACAAATTGGCGGTTAAATAACTTAAAAAGACACAAATTAGTACTTGTGGGTTGTATTGCCAGGTTGCTCTGCTCATGGGACAACCATCCGACAGTTCTAATATTTACTGCACAAAATACATGCGCATTAAGAAGATCATAAATTTATACCTCTAGAAAAAGGCAACATTTGCATTTAAATTCCTCGATACCAAACTATGTTTATTTGAAGGTACCAAGGAAGCGCAAATAAATAACAATGGTTGCATGCTGCGCAAATTAAATCTAGCAACACATCGTACATTAATCTTCAGCACAGTGAAGTGATCAGTTTTACCTGGTGACCATATAACAGATAATGACGATGTGCCTTTGGGGCATTTGTCCATAATCAATTGCATCTCTCTAGTTGGTTGAGTCATTAACAGATGAAATGTCTTAACCACTGCCTGAAGCTGCTCAGCTGATAAATACTCACTTGGACACACATTGAACAGATTTATTTCTGACATTTTTAATAAACCACACAATTAGTTTCTTGTGTACCACCGAGTGTGTAAACAATGGGGTATCATTTTAGTCAATGTCCATATGGTATTTCCAAAAGAGAAAAGCACCTTGCTTTTGTATAGAAATCATCTTATTAATTTGACGTCAGCTCATTAGTGAGATGTATTATTTAACTCCATATACCAGATATTCACATAATGTGACCAATGGTTTTTTCAGTTGTAGAAAATGCATCACTGTTATATGAAACAAACTATTTTGCATTTGCTGTAGAAAAAGATACCGACACGTGTAGTATGCTAGTAAAAAATGCCATAAGAAATTGCTTTCAAGGCAAAAGAATAAATAATTCCAATCACTAAGTGGTCAATTTGATAGTTAGCCTGGTCAAATTATCATCATTAATTTATAGCTCTTCTCACATAAGAGCAATTTTAGTGCATTTCCTACATATAATTCAATTTAATACTCACACACTGAACACAGACAAGTAGTAGTGTATGTTGATAATAAATAATTAACATGTTTTGATCGCGAACGTTCAGTCACCCAAAAAATCAACTGGTGGATTTCGACATAACAACACATTACAAAGAGAAATACTGTAACAGTCCCATAAATTATATATTCTGGCCATTTGTCTATGGCGGAGTAGAGCAGTGCATCAACAGAGAACACCACAGCAATGCTACACTCATACAATAGAAGGCAGTCAGGCGGAACTATAAGTTCGGCCATGTGGAACGTTGTTACATGACATAGTTATTAGGCATGTGGTACATACAAATAATGATGAAAGTGAACAATAAACAAATTGAGGGCTGCACGTATAACTATAGATTTGATACAAACAAGTACTTTTTATTGTACCAAAGGGATGAAAGATACAAGTATTTGTTTCATTACCTCAAGACTTATTTTTGTTACTGACACTTATTTTTGGAAAGGCGTTTAAATCTTCCTTTGTCAGTAAATTAATTTTGTTAGAAATTGATCCATCACAATCTCAATATTTACTCGTTCCAAGTCTATTGAATCTAATTCAACAGAACGTCGCTTTCAAATATTGAAAACATGTTTTTCTTCCATTTTTTTATTTATCAATTTGTAGAAATGGTGTCAAAAATTAAACCAACCCATAGCATCATTCCCAAGAGAGATGAGGTGAAAGCGTATGAGGAATGGCACAGGCTTTTTAAGGCAAAGTGCAGGCTTTCTTATGTATGACACAGGCTTACTGATGCATAACACAGGCTTACTAAGTAAATGAAGGTGCCCAGATATATTACATCAAACAACAAACAATACAATATGTTAAATTACATTAATAAATTCTGGTTTACGAAAACACATTTGTGAGATAAAGATGCTGAGAATGTACAATGACTAAACTGATAAAATAACCATGATTGTAGTCATGATCATATGCAAACGTTATTGACTGCACACATTTTCTTAGTAATCATACTCGTAATCGTACTCATAATTTTAACGGTAATAGTAATTGATTACTTTTGTGATTTGCAACCTGTGCATACCACTACAAAATGGTGCATTTTGCAATATAATAACATAACGAGACATTAACGGACTGCCATGTTACGAAGCAACTTACTACTGTCTTTGCTTTGTTAAAGTTAAGTTACACCATGCACACCATGAAATAAGTGAGGCATGTTATAGTCAAATGTGCTCGCCAGGAACCTAAACTGCTGGAATGAAAGTATGTGTTCAGACATGTAGAAATAATTAATTTCTCAGCTGTCTTAAAATATAAGTTACAGAAAAACAATTCACATATATGCTGTCTGAATACTACTGAATGTGAACAAGTCCTGGCATAGCGTCTGATTTTACTATCGATGCTATTAATAGGGATTTGTAACATCAATGGTGGGAAGGTAATAAAAAGACACACTTTGTTACAGATCACAAATAACAACTAGTGTCCATTCACAGTTACATAAGAACAGAGACAAATTATTTTATAGACGTCAAAACATAAGGTACCCAAAATAATTATGTTTGTAGGTTGCTTAGGGTGTCTGAAAACGAGTAAAAATAGTAAAGTAAAAATAAGTTCTTATATAGCGCGGTATCCAGTCCTCAGTACTGCTAAAAGTGGTTTACACTTTACTCCCTGACAGACCTGTTCAATCGAACACCATCTCGACTTCTCTGGGAAGCATTCAGCCATGCTGCAATTAATGCGCAAAGTCTATTCATACACAAATATCCACCACTATCTATAGGCAGGTATTCGTTCATATAGTTGAGTGAAATAAAGCAATGTAAACGAACTTGCAAGGTTCGACACCGCCGCACAGGATTCGAACCTGGGTTCTCTCAGTCGAGAGTCCAAAACTCTTATCGCTGCACTACTGCAAAGGCGACTGAATACTGAGTCATTACAGTAAATGCAATGCTGGGCTCCAAATATGTTGCAGTGTGGTTACAGATCAATGTCTCTTAGTCTACAGCATAGCTTAGATGTAATTAGGAGACCTCTTAGTGGAAGGCCAAGAACTGTAGGTGGCCTGTATGGACATAGTGCTACTGATAAGTGCAGTTAATTGAACTAATGAGTGCATATATTCTCACCACAGGATGGCAAGTAATGAGAACTTGACAATCTGGAGTTCACAGTCAGAGTTACAGGCGTATCTTATAACTACAGAAATAAAATGAAGGGAAATCAAAATATGGAACAGCAAGGCACTGGAAAAATGAATAACCATAATTTAATCTGCCAAAACAGTAAGCTATTTTGCAGCAATTTTACTATCATTTAGGGCATGTAAGGATGTTCCTAAATATTGTTTTCAAGGTGTCAAAATTTCACGTATTCTTTTTTGTTTACCTGTTGTCTGTTTTTTCCATCCATTTTCTGTCACTGCTCCTGCACTGTGAATTCTACCACCCATTTCCCTATCCTTCCGCTCTCCTTCAGTTTCATTTTCTTTCTCTCTCTCCCTCCCCTCTCTCTCTCCATCCGTACCTCTCTTCTATCTCTCTCTCCCCCTCCCTCCTTCCCTCCCTCCCTCCCCCCATACCTCTCTCTCCCTCTCCCACTCCCTCTGTACCTCTTCTCTCTCTCTCTCTCCCCCTCCCTCCCTCCCTCCATATCTCTCTCTCCATCCCTCCATACCTCTCACTCCCTCCGTATCTCTCTTTTCTCTCTCCCTCCCTCCCTCCCTTCATACCTCTCCCTCCCTCCCTCACTCCCTCCGTACCTCTCTTCTCTCTCTCCCTCCCTCCCTCCCTCCATACATCTCTCTCCATCCCTCCCTCCCTACCTCTCTTCTCTGCCTCCCTCCCCCCTCTCTCTCCCTCCATACCTCTCTCTCACTCCCTCCATACCTATCTTCTCTCTCCCCCTCCCTCCCTCCCTCTCTCACTCCCTCCATACCTCTCTTCTCTCTCTCCCTCTCCCTCCCTCCATACCTCTCTC
>CM034537.1:35183886-35327513 GCA_020002185.1 Paraescarpia echinospica | reverse complement strand
TTGCCTTCTAGATTCTTCACCTTATAGCTACTTTTTTATTCCCACTTGTAAAATAAACTTGACAGTAAAATTTGTGTGACGAGGTATGTCGACTGGAATTCCACAATGGTAATTTGACAATGTTACATATCACATTTGGGTACCGTTTAATAATTGATCATATTTTGTGTGGTATTTTACACCATTTTGATCGATTTTATTAAGGTCTATATTAGGAAAAATCCCTGACAGATAACACATCTCCAAAGACACTCGATGACATGGCTTAGATTGAAGACTAACATCCATAACACCAACAGGTTTTAGGAAATCTGTATTAAAGACTCACCTTTTATTATTCATTTTATTTAGATGTAACTCTTCAAATAATTCCACTTGTTTATTTTTATTATGATGGACAATATTTGAATATCTAGTATCAATTATTTTACCAGCTTTTAAGTTTTTTTAATATATATATATATATTTATTTGTGTATTTGTTACTGTAACTTATGCAACAATTTACATTAATAGTTTTAACTCGTTTTGTATGTTATCAATCCGCCATGTGGGAATTAGAACTTTAATAATATATTATTATCATTATATTACTATACCCACCATCTGCTATGTCGTGTGTCTCTAAGGGACAGTCAAGTTGTTGACTCCGTTTGTGGTAGACGGCAATAGCCAGACAGATGAGCATGAACACAGTGGCGACACCTATTGATCCTCCAACAAGTACCAGCAATGAGGATGGCTTCTCTGTGTAGTCCTGTAAGAGAAAACATAAACGTTAGCGGGCAATCATGGATACTTATATTAAACAACTGCTACAATGTATTACTAATCAGGAATCCATGATGACCTTCAATAACAAAGCAAGGTCATGCATGCGCTGGAAACGTCTGACGCAGGCCTGCCAAGTAGAGGGTAATTCTTGCAAGGTTGCTAGATGTATTCATAATTTGAACTGGCATTAAAATTTGAAAACAAATTGGCGGTTAAATAACTTAAAAAGACACAAATTAGTACTTGTGGGTTGTATTGCCAGGTTGCTCTGCTCATGGGACAACCATCCGACAGTTCTAATATTTACTGCACAAAATACATGCGCATTAAGAAGATCATAAATTTATACCTCTAGAAAAAGGCAACATTTGCATTTAAATTCCTCGATACCAAACTATGTTTATTTGAAGGTACCAAGGAAGCGCAAATAAATAACAATGGTTGCATGCTGCGCAAATTAAATCTAGCAACACATCGTACATTAATCTTCAGCACAGTGAAGTGATCAGTTTTACCTGGTGACCATATAACAGATAATGACGATGTGCCTTTGGGGCATTTGTCCATAATCAATTGCATCTCTCTAGTTGGTTGAGTCATTAACAGATGAAATGTCTTAACCACTGCCTGAAGCTGCTCAGCTGATAAATACTCACTTGGACACACATTGAACAGATTTATTTCTGACATTTTTAATAAACCACACAATTAGTTTCTTGTGTACCACCGAGTGTGTAAACAATGGGGTATCATTTTAGTCAATGTCCATATGGTATTTCCAAAAGAGAAAAGCACCTTGCTTTTGTATAGAAATCATCTTATTAATTTGACGTCAGCTCATTAGTGAGATGTATTATTTAACTCCATATACCAGATATTCACATAATGTGACCAATGGTTTTTTCAGTTGTAGAAAATGCATCACTGTTATATGAAACAAACTATTTTGCATTTGCTGTAGAAAAAGATACCGACACGTGTAGTATGCTAGTAAAAAATGCCATAAGAAATTGCTTTCAAGGCAAAAGAATAAATAATTCCAATCACTAAGTGGTCAATTTGATAGTTAGCCTGGTCAAATTATCATCATTAATTTATAGCTCTTCTCACATAAGAGCAATTTTAGTGCATTTCCTACATATAATTCAATTTAATACTCACACACTGAACACAGACAAGTAGTAGTGTATGTTGATAATAAATAATTAACATGTTTTGATCGCGAACGTTCAGTCACCCAAAAAATCAACTGGTGGATTTCGACATAACAACACATTACAAAGAGAAATACTGTAACAGTCCCATAAATTATATATTCTGGCCATTTGTCTATGGCGGAGTAGAGCAGTGCATCAACAGAGAACACCACAGCAATGCTACACTCATACAATAGAAGGCAGTCAGGCGGAACTATAAGTTCGGCCATGTGGAACGTTGTTACATGACATAGTTATTAGGCATGTGGTACATACAAATAATGATGAAAGTGAACAATAAACAAATTGAGGGCTGCACGTATAACTATAGATTTGATACAAACAAGTACTTTTTATTGTACCAAAGGGATGAAAGATACAAGTATTTGTTTCATTACCTCAAGACTTATTTTTGTTACTGACACTTATTTTTGGAAAGGCGTTTAAATCTTCCTTTGTCAGTAAATTAATTTTGTTAGAAATTGATCCATCACAATCTCAATATTTACTCGTTCCAAGTCTATTGAATCTAATTCAACAGAACGTCGCTTTCAAATATTGAAAACATGTTTTTCTTCCATTTTTTTATTTATCAATTTGTAGAAATGGTGTCAAAAATTAAACCAACCCATAGCATCATTCCCAAGAGAGATGAGGTGAAAGCGTATGAGGAATGGCACAGGCTTTTTAAGGCAAAGTGCAGGCTTTCTTATGTATGACACAGGCTTACTGATGCATAACACAGGCTTACTAAGTAAATGAAGGTGCCCAGATATATTACATCAAACAACAAACAATACAATATGTTAAATTACATTAATAAATTCTGGTTTACGAAAACACATTTGTGAGATAAAGATGCTGAGAATGTACAATGACTAAACTGATAAAATAACCATGATTGTAGTCATGATCATATGCAAACGTTATTGACTGCACACATTTTCTTAGTAATCATACTCGTAATCGTACTCATAATTTTAACGGTAATAGTAATTGATTACTTTTGTGATTTGCAACCTGTGCATACCACTACAAAATGGTGCATTTTGCAATATAATAACATAACGAGACATTAACGGACTGCCATGTTACGAAGCAACTTACTACTGTCTTTGCTTTGTTAAAGTTAAGTTACACCATGCACACCATGAAATAAGTGAGGCATGTTATAGTCAAATGTGCTCGCCAGGAACCTAAACTGCTGGAATGAAAGTATGTGTTCAGACATGTAGAAATAATTAATTTCTCAGCTGTCTTAAAATATAAGTTACAGAAAAACAATTCACATATATGCTGTCTGAATACTACTGAATGTGAACAAGTCCTGGCATAGCGTCTGATTTTACTATCGATGCTATTAATAGGGATTTGTAACATCAATGGTGGGAAGGTAATAAAAAGACACACTTTGTTACAGATCACAAATAACAACTAGTGTCCATTCACAGTTACATAAGAACAGAGACAAATTATTTTATAGACGTCAAAACATAAGGTACCCAAAATAATTATGTTTGTAGGTTGCTTAGGGTGTCTGAAAACGAGTAAAAATAGTAAAGTAAAAATAAGTTCTTATATAGCGCGGTATCCAGTCCTCAGTACTGCTAAAAGTGGTTTACACTTTACTCCCTGACAGACCTGTTCAATCGAACACCATCTCGACTTCTCTGGGAAGCATTCAGCCATGCTGCAATTAATGCGCAAAGTCTATTCATACACAAATATCCACCACTATCTATAGGCAGGTATTCGTTCATATAGTTGAGTGAAATAAAGCAATGTAAACGAACTTGCAAGGTTCGACACCGCCGCACAGGATTCGAACCTGGGTTCTCTCAGTCGAGAGTCCAAAACTCTTATCGCTGCACTACTGCAAAGGCGACTGAATACTGAGTCATTACAGTAAATGCAATGCTGGGCTCCAAATATGTTGCAGTGTGGTTACAGATCAATGTCTCTTAGTCTACAGCATAGCTTAGATGTAATTAGGAGACCTCTTAGTGGAAGGCCAAGAACTGTAGGTGGCCTGTATGGACATAGTGCTACTGATAAGTGCAGTTAATTGAACTAATGAGTGCATATATTCTCACCACAGGATGGCAAGTAATGAGAACTTGACAATCTGGAGTTCACAGTCAGAGTTACAGGCGTATCTTATAACTACAGAAATAAAATGAAGGGAAATCAAAATATGGAACAGCAAGGCACTGGAAAAATGAATAACCATTCCTTCCATTTCCCATTTCCATTTGTTCCATTTTCCATCCATTTCTATCCACTCCATTTCCATTTCCTTCCATTCCATTCCCTCCTCTCCTCCATCCTCTTCTATCTCCCTCCTCCACCTTCCTCTCTCCTCCCCCCTCCCTTCCCTCCCTCCTCTCTCCCTCCCTCCCTCCATCTCCCTCCATCCCTCCTCTTTGCCTCTCACTCCTCAGGTCTCTCATCCGTCCCCATCAATAAAATGTCATCATCATCATTACAAACATGTCATCATCATCATCATCGTTGCATTAATAATATGTATCATAAATCATCATCGTTGAGTCGTCATCGTCATCATCATCACCAGCATGTTTTAATGGCATCATCATAATAATAAATCGGCATCATAATAATAAATCATCCGTGCGCCAATGTTTAATGCGCAATGCATAATAAAATAAATAAAACCATCCGTATGTAATAATAAAATAATGTCATCATCATCGTGCGTTAATAATAAATCATCTGTGTTTTAATAATGCATCATCATCTTGCGTGCGGTATGTAATAAGGTCATCATCGCCATCGTGCGTCATCCGGTCATCATCATGTCATCATTGCATCATCATGCATGTATCATCGTTCCATCATCATAGCGCAATGTTTTAATGTCATTGCAGGTTGTACTCGTCATCATCATCATCGTGGCATGTAATGGCAAACCATCACGGTTTGGCGCAAATGTTATGTCTGCCAGAAGATAATAATAATAATATTAATAATAATATGTAATAATAATAATAATAATGTCATAAATGCGGTAAATATGCATCATCGCGTGGCATGTAAATAAAGTTTGTCGTAATATTAAAATAAATGCATCATCATCGTGGCAATAATATGTCATAATATGGAATATCGTTTATGTTTTATGTCATCATCATCTCATCGGGCGTCATAATGTCAGGTCATCATCACGCGTAATTTTGGCATCATCACATCATCGTTCATCATCATCGTAATATCATCATCGTTTGTATATCGTTTTAATAATCTCATCCTCCCTCCTTCTTCCTCTCTCCCTCCCTCCATACCTCTCTCTCCCTCTCTCACTCCCTCTGTACCTCTCTTCTCTCTCTCTCCCTCCCTCCCTCCATACCTCTCTCTCCCTCTCTCCCTCTCTCTCTCATTCCCCACTCCTGCCAGATCTCTATTCATACAATCCTGCCATCTCAGTCTCGGTCCCAAAAATGTGGATACCATCTCAAAATCACTGGTTGTTTATATGGTGGGCACAGATCTGTTAGCACTACAGCTGATGCTTGTTCACAGGTGGTCATTAACTTCACGCAGCGACAACTTTAAAATGCAGATTTAATTAACAGGACAGATTAAACACTAATGCAATTTTCCAGGAGAAATTATGGTAAAACAAAGGATGTTAAAATTACAAGTGTGTTCTATATTCAAGACGATCTGGAGGCAATTACTTAATTAACAGAAACATAAGGTTGGCCTGGGCCTTGTAGTAATAATAATAATAATAAGACAGTTTTCCTTTATGACCAATGTGAACAACAGCACTTAAATTAAAGTTGCTTGTTATGTTTTATTCGAGTCATTGTAAAATATGTTTTCTGCTTCCTGTAGTGTTCTATGAATGTTCTAATAAACACTTTCCACAATTCTTTGTACACTTCTGCATATAATCCAACGTTCCTCCTGTACTATGTATGCTGGGTGCCTATAACAAATCGTATTCCTCAACATCATTTATTTTGACTATACAACTGATGCTATCTATCTAGACAGCTGTACGTTCATAGATGTAGTAGTGCGACAGAGAATCGAGCACATGTGGACAATGACCTGTCTTTTTAGGTATTACTTCCTTGTCAAAACAGACAGTAATCTTTATTTTCGTGATTTTGTTCAAATATCTAATTTTTTAAAGATGCAGACAAGCAGTTCAAATTTTGGCAGGAAAATACTTGATATTAGTAATAGTAGTAGCCAGATACTCACCCAATTGCATGAGAAAGAAAATTATGTGCGAGGTTCCTTTTTTCAGTTGTTAGAAAGCCAGCTAAGAATGCAGCAGCTACCGGGTAGCTTGTTTTTTCATTATTTACCAATGTGGTTGTCATAATTCATGGGAAGAAAACATCCACTGATTTCCCATTTGCAACAATCATAACCACAATACCAGTTAACCACAACCTAAGAAAACCACAGGCCAGACTATTATCCTAACAATGTCAATCAATAAGTAGACCCACGTCCTGGCCACCTGTTATATCGGTCAAGTAATAAACAGCTGTGTGATTGACATGATAGGTTAGGACATTATTGTCAGGAGCAAAAGACTTTAAATTAGGTCTTTTCTCAGCAAAACAATATTATATATTGAAACTCAATTTGTTTTCCTCCTATTTGGCAATGTGAAGCCATGCCTGATTGTAACAATGAACTGTTTTTAATTTAAATAAGTTTATTTAAACCCCCTGAACCCGGTAGGTGTTCGCACCATACCCCAAGGTATAATGTGCCCTAGCTTAAGTGAATTATTGATAGTTAAGGATACTAATTTTGCCCCAATAACAGTTACAACCACAACAAGAAACGTATATTTAGATGAATGTATTGATATCCTGTGCACGGCTATGTTGTGGTAATGGGGTATAACCAAATGGGTATGTATGGATACGGCTTGTGTATTGTAGGCTGTAGCAACAAAATCACCGAGCGCAGAATGTGAACTGCTCTTGTTCGTGTCCTATGAAATGTATCCATGCATACTACTTGCTGTAGAGGTGTGCTGGTGTACGAGTATACCTTACCCCTTCCAAATATCGTTCACCCAGGAAAAAAGATACTGTAAGATATCTCCATGTTCCCCTTTCAGTGGCCAGGCTCATAATCAGGTTTAGAGAAGGGGTTTGTATTTTCACAATACAGATCCCAGGTGGCGCCAATGATTCATATGGGCATTTATTTTTTCACACTGCAGAGGGTGGCACAAGTACCGTGCACAAAGCACTGCTTACCTACATATTCAATCGTCACAAAATAGGAGAAAAATAAAACGGTTACTATCGACAGTTGTGTGTATAATCGACAATATATAACTATCAATAATTACTATTGATAGTATGCTGTCGACACATCTACTCTCAAGATGTGTTGATAGTTCATTGTTATTGTTACACCCCAATCAATAGACCCTCTACTTGGTCCAGCAAAAGCTGCACCAGTTGATCTTAGCAGTGCTGTTTCATCTGATCCAGGCACATTGGTTGGACCAAGGCAAGCAACATCCATATAAAAAATGGCAGTCTCCCAGCTGAAGTATTCTGTACGGCCATAATAAAATATAGTTATGTTTCCGGTAACACAGATTTTTAAAATAGGGTAGGTAGGTAGGAAAAGCATCTTATTTTTTTAAACATTTTATGGCAAAAAAATAGGGTAGGCAGATCTATTGTAATATTTTATTTTATTTATTATTTTTGTTCAACCATTTTAGCTAGCGCCATATATTACGCCATCCAACGGAATTTGTTAAAACTATGAAACCCAGACTTTGACACTTTGCAATGATTTACACGGAAATCAATCCAATACTAGGGATGATCACAGAATTTCAGTTCCTACAGGTCGAACCTTGTTACTTCTCAGGACTTTTGCAATGATTATCTGTATTTTTTATCATGTTGAATGATCGTTGTAGTAGTCAGAGGCAAGGGTTGAGGGTCGGCATCATAAACAATATTTTTCTTTTGCTCTTGAAAAAATGCTTAGGGTCGCACGGATTAACTAGGGACGGTAGGGTTACCTGGAAACACAGGTATTATTTTATTTGGCCTAAACCCCACAAAAGGGCAGCTGTGACGTACCCTGATCAGCTTGCCAGAGATGTAGGCTTTGGTCCAACTGTGGATCTATATATTAATATAACATTTGAGCATTGTAAGTCTATATCCTCTCAGGCACTGAGATTCCCTCGCTTCTTTTCATTGGCCTCTGATCTACCAACTGACTATGTATTAAAAAAAGATAAAGGTAATTACTTTTTTTTTTCATTGAGCTGTCCAGTTATTATTAGATGACATCACTGGACCTACGCTAACATTACTCTCTGCTGCTGTAATTGAAAACAGCAGGAGTTAAATAGTTATGGACACAGGTTTGTTAAGTTCAACATACTGTACGTAATGGATAATTGCGCCCTTGTGTTGTTGATCCAAGGTTGAGTCTGTTTCTGTCAGAGCAAGAATGGTCTGTTCGCAACTTAAACAAAATCTGAGAACACTATTTAACAGAATTCTTTAAATAAAGATTACTGTCCAATGTAGCAAGGAGACAATACAAATCCAGGTCATTGAGCACACGTACGTAATGCTCTACCACCGAGCAGCCATCTGCACGGATAGCAGCAAGTTGACTGTTCAAGACAACTGTCACACCTACAGTCTTAGTCACCAGTTACCATCATACACTGACTTCAGCCCTGAAGAACAACACGACTTTCTGATGGGAGAGACCACCTCACCTGGGGAAACCAAAGTAAGAGTCGAACTGTATCGTGGTAATATATACAGCAAGACACCACAGGTGATATTGAGTTGCTGTGGGCCTGGTGCGTGGATGAAGTGTGCCGGGGGGCAGATAACATGAACGCTGTTCTATAAGACTCAGTCAATCACATGTTGTTGGAGCATTTAACTTGATCGTCTAATGCCAGTCAGCTTTGCACGTATACAGAGATAGTGGTATGAGAAGCATTCGAACTGTAATCGAGCTATTGTGCCAGTACAAATATGTGGGTATGCCAACATTTTCCTCCAGGACTGTTTGCATCTCAGGCGCCAAACTTTCTGGAGTTCATCTACAACCCTTTGCAGGAAGAGTCATGCTATTATATTTTCAATATTCTCCATGGTTTACTAATCGTTTTAAGGTTCATAGACAAAGTCAGTAGTTACAATGAGGGAGAGCAATAGCTTCCAGACTACAGTCATTGTCCTTGAAGTGAGACGTCAGTGGCCACCCCAAGGGGCAGTTGCTATGTCATAACACTAAAACACACAGAAAACAAAGATGGACAACAGGAAGTAAGAATGCTTCAAGACTCAAGTCAACGTCTTCATTAGTGCCTGACATCAGCACCCATCCGAAGGGACAGCTGCCAAATAAATTGAATCTTGAATCTTAAGCCAAGGAGAAAAACACATAGGAAAAAAACAACATTGTAATTAATCGACAGAGATTGAGGCTTGCATCACACCATCAAAAATTATGCTCTCGTGTGTGTGTGTGTGTGTGTGTGTGTGTGTGTGTGTGTGTGTGTGTGTGTGTGTGCCACAAGCATATCTATGTTCAAGTGACAGAACTGTCATAAAACCTGTGCCACTGCAGCATGGAACCGTGTTTAATTAATCAGCTGTTTAACCCAATTATAAGTATGACAATGATGTCAATATAATTTCTGTGTTATCTAAAGGAAATTATAATAATTCCAAATTGGGCATTTACACATTTTGTGGCCAGCTGGTGAATGTAGCATGGGTTATGACAGTAAAATATATTTATTCCACAAAGCCTGTAACTGCAGTAAAACACATGTTACAATGGAAACTATACTTACATATTGTATTTACCTGTTTATGTTTCAACAGTTTTATATTTTGCTTATTTTATATACGTAATTTATATGAACTTACAGCATAGACACTACAGAAGACTAATATTTTATCCTAGGAAAGTAATCTCATTTCAGGTCACACTGAGATTCCGTGTGACTGGTGATATCGTGTGATGTGTCGAATTTCTGGAGGCAGTGTAGAATTCTATGTGTGCATATATAAATGCTATTTGTAAGGTTTCTAAAACCGGCTCATTGTCTGAATAGTTATCCATCCGGTCCTGACATTTGTTCAATTATATACGACTCTGGTGACAATATATAATTTAGTTTTTGTCAGGACGTGAAAATCAATATACCGTAATCAATAGGGCGTTGTTTATTCAGTTATATGGTGTTTTGAGTGGTCCTCATATTCCCGGTGATACCTCTACCCACATATGTTTAGGCTATAAAGCAGCTGAATATTACCTGATATATTTCTACTATACATTTGTATGTCAGACAAATGCCTACATCCAGCAGGTCTGTCCATTCAAGGGTGGGACACCTGCCATGCAGGGACATTACTGTGTGGATACAGAAGTGTTTGTAACAGGCAGTGACCACGCCTTTATGCAGGATCAATCTTTACCAGTCCAAAAATGTCCTGGTACATATACAAGTTCATACACGCACATAAGCATGCATGCACAAAATTCAGTCCAAAAGCACATATATATATATATATATATGATGTCAATATATGATGTCAATATAATTTCTGTGTTATCTAAAGGAAATTATAATAATTCCAAATTGGGCATTTACACATTTTGTGGCCAGCTGGTGAATGTAGCATGGGTTATGACAGTAAAATATATTTATTCCACAAAGCCTGTAACTGCAGTAAAACACATGTTACAATGGAAACTATACTTACATATTGTATTTACCTGTTTATGTTTCAACAGTTTTATATTTTGCTTATTTTATATACGTAATTTATATGAACTTACAGCATAGACACTACAGAAGACTAATATTTTATCCTAGGAAAGTAATCTCATTTCAGGTCACACTGAGATTCCGTGTGACTGGTGATATCGTGTGATGTGTCGAATTTCTGGAGGCAGTGTAGAATTCTATGTGTGCATATATAAATGCTATTTGTAAGGTTTCTAAAACCGGCTCATTGTCTGAATAGTTATCCATCCGGTCCTGACATTTGTTCAATTATATACGACTCTGGTGACAATATATAATTTAGTTTGTGTCAGGACGTGAAAATCAATATACCGTAATCAATAGGGCGTTGTTTATTCAGTTATATGGTGTTTTGAGTGGTCCTCATATTCCCGGTGATACCTCTACCCACATATGTTTAGGCTATAAAGCAGCTGAATATTACCTGATATATTTCTACTATACATTTGTATGTCAGACAAATGCCTACATCCAGCAGGTCTGTCCATTCAAGGGTGGGACACCTGCCATGCAGGGACATTACTGTGTGGATACAGAAGTGTTTGTAACAGGCAGTGACCACGCCTTTATGCAGGATCAATCTTTACCAGTCCAAAAATGTCCTGGTACATATACAAGTTCATACACGCACATAAGCATGCATGCACAAAATTCAGTCCAAAAGCACATATATATATATATATATACATATCAATATATACACATAAATACATAATTATGTATACAATATATATTTTCACAAGCATAACACATTTTACAGCATAATGCACATACAAGTAACAGTGACAATCAATAATATATTATTTTAGCCCTTCAGATTAAATTCCCACCCATCCAAATGAATTCAGCTGGTCCAAAAGACGGGTGGACTGGTCTCTAGATAAAGCTATACAGGGACTATCATACTCCACAGTTTCTTAGTGAAATTGACACAGAAATTAACATTTACACCTACTACAAGATCAGAGACCAACAGATTTACACTTCTTTTTAATCAACAAAATCGCATTCATCGCCTGTTTTATTGATGACAAAATAAACCATGTAGAGCATGCAGTGAGAGGTCGGCATCGTGTTGCTTTTTGACATTTCATGCAACGCCGGTGGCCAACAAATGGCAGGAGTCAGGGCTCTTATCTCTGATTCCCATGACAGCAATCTCCAGAAATAATGCATGGAGAAGCCGGGAACATTGCGAGGTGGACATTAATATCGGGAATAATAAAGTGTTATCTGGACAGCATATGTTGCAGCGGTGTCAGATGGGTTCTCTGTGGAACACCTGTCATATGGACTATGCACGCTGCTCATCATAGCCCCATCATTCATACCTACATGGCTCAATGCCCAGCAAGTCATCCATGGCCAACTGAATCTGACGGATAAATGCAGGTGGGAGATTTATGGCGACAGTTATGGAGATCGACGCGCGGATAATCTATACCGGGAGGACAGAGAGTGGCAAAGAAGGATTGTTTCAGTGTTCATATTTGCTGGTGCATTGAAAATTAAACAAATGAATATACTTCAGTTTCATTGGATTCCTGTCATATTTCATATTATGGGTATGATCTGTACTACTGCCTGGCTGAGTAAGGGCATTGAAACAGAAACATAATTTGTTGCTTAGACACATTGAAATGTTAAGAAAAACTAAACTGTAGAAGCTTTGGACAGATTTAGATTGAACAAGATTTAACAAGATTGCCACCCAGAGAATTAACTCTAGATGGCAAGTGGACAAGGATGGGTTTATCAAGTTATCTTTAACAAGAAAATCCACCATGTGATCTTTAATTAGTCTTTCTAATAATTTGCAAATCACCGATGTTAAACTCACTGGTCTGTAGTTCTCTGACTTGTCTCTTGAACCTTTTTTAAATGATGGTATAATGTTTGCTTCTTTCCATTCTAAAGGAACCACTCCCTCTTCTAATGACGAGTTGAAAACTGTTGCAAGCAGTATGCTAATTTGTTCTACAATTTTCAATAGTAGTTTGGGTGGAATCCCATCCACTCCAGGTGATTTATTATCTTTCATATCCCTTATTTTCTTAGGTACCATTTCTGGGATTACAATTAACTGTCCTAAATAGTCTGATTCCGCCCCTTGAACTTAGCCTCTGGTAGTGGCAGTGAACTAATATCTTCCCTGGTAAACACTGAACTAAATTACTCATTCAGGTCTTTTGCCATTAAGAATCCCTCTGATATTATATTTCCAGTATTATCTTCTAGAGGACCGACCTTATCCTGAACATTCTGTTTGCTCCGAACATATGCATAAAAGCTCTTGCTGTCATGTTTTATATTACAAGCTAATTTTTTTTCGTAGCTTCTCTTTGAATTTCTCATTTCAGTTGTAGCTTGGATAAGTGCTTCTTTATAAATGTTGTAGTCTTCATCATTTCCAGTACATCTATATAACTTCCACATCATTTGTTTGTACTTAATTTTTCTAATGGTTTAATTCTTTCGATAAGTGTTTCTTTCTGGACCGTTTCCTTCCATGATGCATGGTGCAGATGGTGGACCTGAAGTAGCTAGAGAGATTGCAGGGAGATGTCAATGGACTAATTAAGGTTATTCAGGGGTAGAACTACCCACTAGTCCGCTAGTCCGTACACTAGTAAAGATTACGGCGGACTAGTAAATCTGCCTACCAACTAGTCCGGCTGTCTAGTAAAAATCAGCATGTTGCATGATGCCACCATCTGTACCATTGACAAACTAATTCTTTACGTAATGAGGCGACAGTGAAAAGTGAAACAGTGCTGTTGATTGGCTGTTGTGTGACATCAAATTCTGAAATGACAGTTTTGTTTGGTTTAGCGTATCTGGTAGAGGGGTAGGGCTAATGAGTGCAATTGGTGGTCATTTTCAAATGCACGGTTTTCGAATACGGTTTACATCTACATTGCTTTATTAGTCTACATTTATGCACGATGTATCATTACTTGACTGGGGTTGCAAAACCAGCAGAAAAACGCAAGCTGGAAAAACACTGCAACTGCCCACCGAGCCATTCAAGTGCTGAAAACGGCCATCATGGACCGTCTGACGCATTTGTTGCAATTTAAATTTGTGTTGTTTTGATATTTTCAGGACTAGTAAACCTTTTGGCGGACTAGTAAACTTTTGTCTTTACTAGTCCTGCTGTCCAGTAAAATAAATGCTGAAGTTCTACCCCTGTTATTACACATAATCTTCATCGCTACTACCTATCACACATTTTCACCTAAGAAACCGGCGCATTTACCAATTCACTGCACTTTCCTGTAAGAAAGCTCAGGCAGCTTTGATCTTATAGTTCCTGTCAGCATTCCGTCTGCACAGTTGAAACAAACATTCAACTCCAACATTTTCATCTATGTGTTGCGCACTGATTTTAAGATATGTTCAACTGGATGACCCTCTGAGGTTGGGTTTCCAATTATTTAGGTGCAACAGAATTGTTTGTATTATTATAGTTTTCCTTTCCATATTGTGTACATGAAATAATACGCATGTAGGTCACACACACTGGCATTCAATAAATCTATCATAACGACTATGCAAAAGACACAATGAAGCTGTGTACGCGGAATTACGAAAACCCAAATACATAATGTCTTCTATTCTATGGCGGCATTGAAGCCTTTTATGTGCTAAGACAAAGTGGCACTGGAGACAGGATAACAGTGGGCATGTAAAAGGCACAAGTTCGGCGGCAAGTTGTTGCCCGCCGTTTAGAGTTCCCACTGTGACTCGCATTAAACACAGCTACTGGTTCATGCAAATGTAATTTCTAGGAAATGCCAGATACAAACAACCCAAGAACACTAACCAGTGCCATGTTGGACACACTTGTCTAGTTAGTCCGTAGCTATGCACAAGTCATACATCCTTGCAGAGAGGGATTTAAAATGCCACTTGTCTAGAATTCGGGCCCACCTCAATTTCCGCCATTATTACACAATGTGTACAGCTCAACCATATACAATGCAATTAATGGTGGAACGTATAAATTATTTAAAATCTGTATTGTGAAAAACACATTTGATCACTTTTTCTGTTCGAATGTGCAGAGGGCTTCGGGAGCAATGTTTGATAAATAATTAATGTTTCACCGTTTCAAATACGTTGTTTGTAACAAATGTTCAATAATACTCACTAATTGCTATTTCATTGATTGGCAGGCCATAAAAATATAACTTTCATGTTGGGTGTTAGCTAGTTTTGTGGGCAATATATGATTTCATTGACATTGGAAAAGATGGCGCTTGAAGAAAGTCAATCCTCCACATTAACATGTTGGAAAATGTAATGAAACATGCTGTTTCATTCATTAATCATGTATGTTCATGTAATGTCTAGAAGATAACATTTGCTAAGTTTGCAGCTGGTGGATCCCGTGAGACGTTGCAGCCAACAAGGTACATTTTCCTTGGTAGAACTAAAGTGCTGGATTATTGTGGCCTAGGGCCCAGTGATTATAAGGTGCATTAGACAGCCAAATGAAATTGCCAACCTTGACAATGTAGGCGATTAAGGGCCTTAGCTGTCGCATTTGGTGGGAAAGTGATGGCATCCTACTTACAGTCTTGATGTTTTGATGGATTATCGAGGTCATTAAATCAAATAGTATTACAACATCCTATTGGTTCATTAATATTATATTTAAAGCATATTCACTGATAACGCATTATGTATCGATGATTCTACCTCATATATTCCATCAAGTTTTACCTTTTGATATTTCCCCCACAGGTAGTATGACTGTTGGAGGCAATTATATCAAGTTACTGTAAGCAATCTGGTTATGAACAGTTCACAGTTTTTCAAGAAAAGCTATGCACACACTCAGTGTCTCGGCTCACATACAGAATCAGTTTTCTCATTTCAAAGCACTTAGAGGCTAGATTTGAAAGGATTAAGCGAAAAGCCTCTAGTTCACGATTAATTTGACAGGATGGCAGAATTGTTAAGCCGACTGTTTGCTAAGCCTCTCTTCTAGAATCTCAGCCAAACCCGCCAACATTTCAACTGATGTGGCAACTGGCTGCTACTGCACTACCCACCATTCTGTCCAGTTTTGATATCCACGATAGAGTCAATGTGCACTAATATAAATTCCACTGGACAGGTGGCGCCTCAGTTGTTGGGTTTGCTTATCCATTTCCGGACGTTGCGGCCTTGATGGATTGTCTATAGACAGCTCTTTCGTTTGCCAGTCTCCCCACTCGCCAGACGTCCCATCCATTCCTCTATGTCCTTCTCCCATTGTCTCCTCTGCTTCTTCTGCCTTCCACTTTTCCTTCCATTATTAGTCTCTCTAGAGATTGATGCCATTTCACATGGCCGAAATAACTTAGTTTCTGTTTCTTTACAAAGTTCAATAAAGTCCCGGGTATAACACCAAGCTCATCTGTGATGGATTCGTTAGTTCTACGTTCAGTCCATGAAATTCTTAATATCTTCCTATAACACTTATATTCAAATACATTTGCATAATGTGTGATAGATATCCATGCCTGCTTCGCCACTTGCTCTTATTAGCTCTGCAGTGATGTTATTAGTGCCAGGTGATTTTCTGTCTTTTAGACTTTTTATTGCCCACTCCACCTCTGAACGCAAAGGCTCAAGTTCATCTTCTGGTTCTGTCCTCTCTCTGCCTTCATCCATGTCTACCTCTTCTGTTTCTTCTTTCTTAAATATTGCTTCCATCTTTCAAGTATGTCATCGATTCCTGTCAGAGTCATTCCCTGTAAATCTTTGATAACGCCAAGTGTAGGTTTGAATGTCTGTGTCACAAACTTGATTTCCACGAACATACTGCGACTATCGTTCCTTCTCATACATAGTTCTATCTTTTTACATTTCTTCTCTAGATATTTCTTCTTGTCTTCCTTACACATTCGTTTAATCATCTTGCACTTCTCTCTGTATTTCTCATGATAATTCTCACTCTTTTCTTTGTTCTTCTTTCCTTTCTTCAATCATCTGCAGTGTATCTTTGCTTATTCATTGTTGTTTCTGTCTCCTCTTTTTAGTGATGTGTTTGTCAGCTGATTCCATAATGATGTTCCTAATTTCTACTACCACTGTCTGTAATACTTTGAAACGGTTCATAACCTCTACTCACTATCCTTCTGTGATATCACTGACATCACACCTCACTATCTCTTTCCCTCTCTTCATCTTTCTTAATTTTATCGCAGTCTTGGCGCTTAGCAATTCATGGTCAGAGCCACAATCGGCTCCCGGTAACGTCTTTGCATTAAACACAGACTTCCTCCATTGTTTTAGTATCAATATAAAGTCGATTTGATTTCTGTTCCGACCATCTGGTGTTGTCCAAGTGTGCAATCTTCTTTGATGTTGTTTGAAGAAAGTATTAGTGATCATCAGTTCATTCTCTATGGTAAACTCAATAAGTTAATCTCTTCTCCCATTTCTCTCGCCTAGTCCATATTTCCTGATAATTTCCATTCTCTAGCAATTTATTTTCCCCATGACATGCGGTGACGTAAAAATTGCATGGGGCTACATAGAAAAATCTGGATAAATGTCCATTGCCAATTCACATTGAAAGACTCTTTCATTGGCATTAAAATGAACCATGACCTTAAAATAAATGCCACTTATTGAAGCACATTTTACTGTTATTAAAAATGGCCTCAACGAAGCTACTTATGCATATTGCACCATACAATTTCCGGTATGGTAAAAAAAGTTGACCATGCGAACATCGTTACTGACCTAATTGCCCTTTAAATGTTCGCAGGGCTCCATTAATAACAGAGGTGGCCAACCATGAGACTAAACCAGGTTAATTGTCTACCAGGCAATTATCTATGCATGCTTGGTGAACCTGACATTTTATAATGACTCATATTTTTAGCACACAATATGGAGGGGCACGTGTACGTTTTGAACATCTGTAACAAATATGGAATTGAACGTTGAGCTAGTTTCCCCGTCAACCAATTACATTTTGTTCTATGATTGCAGTCATTTCCAAACTACTCCATCTTTAGCCGATCATGATAACTAACATACATTTCTGATTCTTTACTCCTTGTAGCTGCTGTATCTGCTACAGGCATAGACAACCATGGCCCTTCAATTCCTCAATTCAACTACCGTATTGTCAAGATGTGTTCATTTGCACCATTGGTGGGCTAGACAAAGAAAGCATCACTCTGTGAGATCACAACCAGTTACAAATCTACCCCCTACGAACCCACCCTTCAACATGTGCAGGATATTCTACTTGCCCCTGCCACAGACACCAGGTTGAAGTGCCCTGCATCTTTACTTCTCCCATCCAAAATATATATGTATAACTTCTTGAACCGATAGGCCATGTGGTAGATGGGTGGGCAAGTTATACCTAATGTTTACAAAGGTCTAGGTATACAGTAATGGTGGCCTGGGGGCTTGGACTGATATCTGGATGTGCCACACTTAACCATTGGGCCACCATGGCAGCTTTTTTAATGAGAAAAATAAGAGCTGGTCATGACAACAGCATCTGGCAGGTGAGGTGTAACAAAGACTAAGCCTTAGGACACATCACAATAGGCGACGTTCTCGCGTTACTGCAAACTAATGACCTGGTTGAGTGATGCCTACGAATCTAAGGAAAAGCCCTTGGAATATCTCTGATTAGATCGATTAAGTTTGTAGTTTTAAAACTGCAAACTGAACTCAAGTTTGTGCGACATTTTACCCATGAGCATTGCACAGATTCATGGGTGATGTTGGTCACATCTGCATAGTTGGCAGCTGAAATGCAATCTTTGGATTTCTCCAATATGGTAACCATTTAAATGTCACTAAATGATTGCTAGTCTGGAACTTTACACATTTGTTTTGTTAAACTGCAATAATGGATGATTCGATTAGACGTCCCATAATGGATGATTCGACAACAGTGATACTTCATCTGGCACCTAATATGGGTGTGGAGACAGTTGTCCACGCTGTATTGCTGACTGCGCTGCCATTCATACAAATGTCAGCGAATGGTTAGCATTATGGCAATTACTGCAGTATGTTTCAGTCATTTTACTAGCAAGAGTGAATTCTCGCAGACAAATCACCACGTCTTTAATATTCTATAACTTTATTCTCCATTTAAAACAATGCATTAAAACAGATGTTTTCGTTTAGTTACACATTTAAATGGCAGTAAAATAATTGCCAATACAAAAAAAAATTGTAAAAACACATTATAGTCTACACTAACAATTGGTAAAACACTCATTACAAAATATTTCATACATGTTCTGCTGTAAACAGTTTAATCAATACTAGCATTTAAGATTACAAAGGCAGAGAGAATAAACAACTTATTAAAAAGTGTTTTTCTTGCTAATGGTACATTGAAACGTCTCCCTGATGGAAGTTTCTTGATAGTTGCATTCAGAGGATGGATAGGATCATATACTATTTGGGTACCTTTTCTTTTTATGCAATGTCATCTTTAATTCATACCCAGAGCTGCGCGTCCTTTTGAAATCTGTGGGCATCACCATTCTGATATTATAATGTGTTTTTGAGCGTTAGCAGGGAAAATGTGGTGGCTAACAATGACAAGATGACGGGGCAAGATATGCCCAAATTTTAATCAGCTACCAGCGAACACTTTGTAACAGTCAAGCCAAATAATCAATGTTTTTGATTCAGTAAGTGATAGCATGGAGAGCTTTCGGGCAACGAGGAAAATATTGCGTGAGCAGCTAATAAAAAAGTGACAGCTTGTGTTGTCAGCCTATTTATCTCTGCCAAACACAGTGGATCAGGTCCAACTCTGTTTCAACAGTACCTATTTACCACTTTACTACTTGCATCTGATCAGAAATTATACTCAATATGTAAGGTTTTACCCGGGTCTCAGGTAGATGTGTCAATTCTTAAAAATTGTCTGTGCATTTTCTAGAAGATGCTGAAAATAGTGCCATCATAAATTTGAAGGTTGTTATAATATGGTTTCAGTTATCGTTAGTTCCCATCAATACAGTCTGCCTTGGTTTTCATATTCTGTTGTGTAATATTAATGGATGGTTTAACAGAATCATACAGCCCAATATGCATGCATGAAAAGTTGGTCTAAATCAACACTTACTAATGCATGGCACAGCTTTGGACTGGTGATGTCTAAGACCTTTCAAAGACCAATACTTGTCAAATTTAAGACCTAGTTTTCCATCAAAATGCAACACAAAATAAGAATGAGATTTTGTTCAAACACCCTCTAAAATACGAGACCTTTCCCATGACAATTCCACACAAACTAATGATAATTGTGTTCAAATGCCTAGTAGGAGCCATTTATTTATTTGGTACTTGTACAATTAGATACATCTAACTCTACTCCACAGTATCTCACATTTATCGAAACAGACCAGGCTGGCCTAATTTTTTTAAATCAAATTTAAGTTCTTTCTATAAAAATTCAAACTTGTAAGATCTTTTGAATGGCTTAACAATGGAAAATCTTCTTTAATTGTTTTTAAAGACTTTGCATACACCCTATTAGATACAAATATGCAATACACAAAGCGTTTGTAGATAATCTGAGATGGAGTATTATCTGAGACAGTGACACCACACAGTGACACCGGAACGCGCTAGATTTGTGAAACAACGTGGAAAACAACAAGTGCACGACTTGAGATCGATCAATATTTTAATAACTAAAGTTGAGCCTCAAGTTGAATGAATTCATTGTTGTGTAATTCTACGCCAATTAATTCAACGGCTCAAGTGTTTCCTCAAATTTCCCAGAACAATTACAGCTTGTCCCTAATGATGAATTAATCTACAATTTCAGTTCGGTAGTAATAAAAAATATTGTTGATGTCTGCTTTTGTTCATGAAAAATAACCTGCAAATTTTTGGTTAAGTTCTGTGGCAATTAAATTAAATATAACCACAAGATCCTACCAGTTTTTTGTATCCATAAAACGCAGTGTTCCTGGGTGAAGAAGGGTAACTACTGCAGCGATCTATTATGTCTACTATGTGATGTTTTTGGACAGTTAAATTCCCCGAGAATCCGATATATGCAGTTTGGAATACTCCGACTTATGACATTTTGGTGAAACAGATTGTGTTCAGTGAAGCTTGACCCAGTAATGACCATACTTAGTATTCATGTTGCTGAATGCACTCACTGAAGTGGCTAATTAATACCTTGTCTTGTTGTGTTAGATAACTGACTGATAGATTTCACAGCTAGCATACCATAGGTGTGTTGGAAGCACACAGGTGCTTCCCTTATTTCAAAGGATCTTCTGTTTGAGTTGTGAGGCATTCAGTAAGAACACCACTCAAGTGTGACAAGCTTCTGGGGCGGCCATGATATGACACAAATTAGTCATTCCAGTGGGTGAGATCACTGCTTCATTGCTCATGCTCTACTCCGATATAGGGTTCCCGTTATGATTCCATAATTGTATACGTGTGGGATTATGACAGAACTATTTGTCTACGTTTTGACATCATCATGATGTACAAAAAGGCTGATGAGCATTTATGATAGTTAAAAATGAACTGTTTGAATTGTTACTTATCTAACTCATGAGGTCAATATCACAGATATGTGCTGACATGCTTCTATCCTTGTTATCTCTCAGGGTTTGTTTTAGGCTGATCAAATTTAAATTGGTTAAGACCAATACTTCAATAACACAAGACCTTTCCCCTTGCCAAATCCAATGCAAAATACAAATGAGTTTGTTCCAACATAATATGCAGTCCATTCACCTTTGTCAACATATAGCCTATGGCCTGGGCTTAGTCTACTACTCATTTCAGAGCTTTCTACAAAAATTCTCAGTTTCCAACCTTATCAACATGTTGATTCGTGGAGCCCTGTTACTATTATTGGCAATACACATCCAATTAGACTTCTTCTTGTTGCCATCCATTTGGTGCTACCTAATGGCTCGTGTAGGCACATCAAGGTTCTTATATAGTACGGTATCCAGTCCTTAGAACTGCTCAAAGCACTTTACATGTTAACTGGTCAATCGGAGAATCCGTTCAATCAAACATCACCTTGGCTTTTCTGGGAAGTGTTCAGCCATGCTGGAAATGATGTACAAAGACTATTTATACACAACTATCCACCATTGTCTACAGCCAGATACTCATTTATACAGCTGCATGAATTGGAGAAACACATATTTGAATAAACTTGCTCAAGATTCAACACGGCAGTAGGAGGATTCGGACCTGGAATCTCTTTTTTGAGAATGCAAAGCTCTAGCCACTATGCCACTGCACTCCACAGTAATTGACGACACTGGCGTTGTATATAATATGCTGTTGTATATTGGAATAAAACTTTCAATTTGTATGACAATTACATTAAATCTATATGTGTGCATAGAGTTCCACGTGGACTTACGCATTGCTAGAACGTTCAATGAACTTGGCATGAAGAGATTACTGGAACACTTGACACCTGCATTAATCAATGCTTTAAAGAGAAACTTTTCAGGTTATCCTTTCTACAGTATGAAGATGACAAGGATAATTTGATAAACAACTGATCACAGCAGAAATACAGGGAATGGCAGATTAAGGCAAGAGCTGGCTGAACTGATACTTAGGTTGTGTGCTTAAAACACAGGTGTCTGTCCAGTTACCCAGAATCCTCCTCTCAAGCCAGGATTGGAGATAGTATTAGTAGGAAGTTCGCTGATTCAGTTGTATTTCATCCAAATTGGTGTCTTGATTGTAGGAACCAGGCGAGCACACCCAATTTCAAAGATAAATTCTTGGAACTTGCTTTTAGCCCCACCTGTCTATGTTACTGTTCGTGTTTATTACGAATGTGTCGTGTTAGATTTCGAACAATGCTTATTCAAAGCAATTTGGCTGGCTGTGTAAGGTCAATATATTTATTCTTGCATTAAGAACATTGTATTCATAAATATTAATGAGGGACATATAATATTATGTTTGATTTTAAATTCCATCTTGAAATGATTAAGCCCTTCATGATTCAGGTTCATCATTGCTGTTCAAATTACTAGCATAAAATGTGGCATTGGTTAAATAAATAAGTGCAATTTTACCTTTGTTAAAATCATTGAAATAATTGTCATTGGTCATTAAATTGAGTAACTTGCAGTAAAACATTACAAATGTTATTAGCCAGTTCACTTCATTTTATCACATATATCTACAAACGAGCCAGGATATTGTACACATTCAATCCGAGAATGTTTAGCTTTTGATAAAATGAAACTTGCAGTAACAAAATTAATTACGGAGGGACCTTTAAGAACATGCTTTCTCAACCTTGCCACATTACACTAATGACCCAGGGGATCATGTATCAACAATTAAACAGTAACATGCACATCGCTCATTAACTAATAGCCTCCCACTAAGGCAAGCAAAGTCTTATATGACATGACATACCTCTTAATAGTTCATGCTTCGTATAGACACCTTTGCAAAGTACATAGCATGTCACATGCACTGATCACAATTTTGGGGACATTTTAGTGATTTTTATTAATTGCCTTCTGCTTGAATGTATATCTTCCAGAATCTGTAAAATTGACAAACCAAGACATTAACAAAGTTTATGCTCATTAAATCCGCAAAATTTCTTTTGGCAAAATGCATTCAAAAGCATTTACCGCAAAAGCTGTCATCATGTGGAAATACAGCAGAATCATTTCAAAAAGAATGGGACGATGTCATCCACAGAAACGAGGCGATCACCACCACCACTGACGATATCAAATGACATATGGTACGTCTGTCTCATGGCGTCTTGCCATGGTTCATGACAAGTGTCTGTCACAGGACTGACAGTAAGACTGGACAGTTGTCACCAACAACACAAGCACCCCTGTGTGCAGCTGAAATCAACACTCTCCCTCCCGCCTTATGTGACATCAACCAGAAATGTCACCAGTCTCGTTTCAACTCAACTAGATTTCATGCTGTAGTCCTACATGTGAATCAGACATGTTAAGACTCCCAGGTTTGCTGGGAGATTCACAGAAACCTACTTCTCACCTTCTCCTTGACAGCTCACCCAGATTTCTATGCCAAGAAAACAAAATCATTATGTGATGTGATTGTCAGTGAACTAATTGCAATCGAGTCTGAGGTACTGCTCATCAATACAAATTGTTTTATTTTACTAGTCCACAGACAATTTATAAAATTAAAAATAATGTTAAAATAATGTGTGTCATTTAATAATGTACATAGACATAAAGCGAATCTGGTGATAATCTTCATCAGTGACAAAACATGCCAATTTACATGCAATTCTGATATCCTACGACCCTTAATTTATGTGTACATAATTCCCAAATACCTTATTGCAAAAATCTTCTACACTGGCATTTCTGAAACTCAACACAAACATAAAAATGTAAGTTCTTATATCCTTAGAACTGCTCAAAGCACTTCACACTTTACTCCCTGGCAGACCTGTTTTAGTGAACACCATCTCAACTTCTCTGGAAAGAATTAAGCCATGTTGCAATTACTGTGCTACGACTATTTTTACACAAATATCCACCACTGTCTCTAGCCAGATACTCATTCATATAGCTTAGTGAAATTGAGCAACGTCAAGAGAACAAACCAAGATTTTAGACAGCAGCAAGAGAAATTTGAACCAGGAATCTCTAAAATGAGAATCTGACATTTTAACCACTAAAGCACCAAGCTTCACAGCATGTATGGTCAATGACTGAACAATTAGAAAAGGATGTAGTATATCGTGTACAGGAACAAAACGTAATGAAGAGTTAGAACAGCTAACACCAAAAGATCATAATGATGTGCAAAATCAGGAAAATATGTGGACAATTTTTAGGTAAATAAAAAATACATTTTCCATTTATCATTCCATTCATAAAATTAAATGGACATTTACATTAATAAAATCAACAAATACAACACACCTGTGTCAATATGTGGTATTACAGAAATTACAACACTTACAGGTATGGCGCAATATATCTTGCTAGTTACAATTGTGACATAAATCAATTTCACAGTCATTACTTAATAGCCATTGTTATTGGCCAATATCCATACTCTGTGAGATTGTGTGATGCTTGACATGCCAATACTTATATACTGACTGGTATTCGAATGATAGGTTCTCATGGTGTTATTACTAAAACACCAGCTGCTGCAAATTCCAGGCACAGAATAAAAGAACATGTCTTGATTTTTTATCTCAAACACTCAACTGCCGCTTACATTGCAACACATCCAGAATGGAATAATTCCTGCTCTCTTTCCGGGTGCCTTTCTGGGTCTTTCTCCTCTGTGCGCATACGTGCATACTTTTTACTCCAAACCCACTGTATGGTACAAGTTCTGATTGGGTTTCTCAATCAAATACATCTTAGGTTAAAGCAATGACCAGTTTTAAGGTTCACAGTTAAACTGATCTGATATTTAGACTGTTCTTTGCAAAATATTTTATTCAAAAGCACAACCTGGTTGGCAAGCTGTGCAACCTGTCCAAAAAGATCTTTCAATTTTGTTTTTAAATATTTTCACACTGCCTGCATTTTGACTATGAGTAGAAAATGTTTAATTCATTCATTGTCCTCTGAAAATTACAATTGTCCTTATTCAATCTATACTGTTCCTTTACTAATGAACACCATTTCATATTCAAAGTTGAAATAAAGAACTCATGATATAGTAGGCCTACAAGGAGTTAGGTTTTTTCAATGTTTTGTTACACATGTTTACAGTTTACATTTAATTAATTAGTTTTATAGGTTTTAGCACAGCATGTAATGATGTTGTTTTAATATTTTATGTGTAGTTTTATATAGAGATGGGTCCAGTTTGTTTTTTATTTCATGCTTCTTATGTAAAGCACTTTGAATTAGCCAAGAAATGCATTATACAAAATACATCTATTATTATTTTTATTATAACATGTTTTCTTGTATTCATGAGACTAGTATAAAATGCAGCTACACACATTTATATCGGATTAGTATGGATTTATGCAGAATTTCAAGTCAAACACAACTAAGTGGATTTCAACCCCAAATATTTTGCATGTCTGCTCAAATAATTTTATCAATTTGTACATATAATGTGGACTGCAATCCACAATAGGTGACACTGCCATTACAATACTCGAGCGACTGTCTATGAGACTTGGGCGACCGTCTAGGACAGATGAAGAGTCGCATACGCTTCACTCACTTCAATCAGCTTTGCCCGGGAGCAGATAGAATTTCACGATTAACCGGATTTACTATCATGCAGAAAACATTGAACGGCAACCTGTTCACAGGGAATCGATCATGTTCTGCGAATAAACGTCACGACAGGCGAGAAAAAACACGTCTGTTGTCTGTAATTCTCAGGTGTCAGATGCTATTTCACATTCTGGTGAAACCTGTTTTTATTTCCTTTTGTCTTGCATATTTTATAACATGAAAGATGTCCCCATTTAGAGGTGAATGTGATCAAATGGGTGGCTAAATTTCACGAGTAATTCGCTGAAGATCAGGGCAACATCGAGTGTCACAATCAGTGATGAGTAGTTGCGCGTGTGAATGCATGTGTGTGCGAATGCACACACATGCAGGACAGATCGAAAACAAGAACAGCTAGAATCATCAAAGTTGTCACACAGTTCAGAGACAAGAAGTTTGACCTTGAGTTCAAAATTTCAGACGTGTAGGAAGAAAGCTCAGAACAATGTTTTAAAAACAACTAAAATAACAGTAATGCCAAATTAATGCAGAATTGCTTTTATGTTGCTTGACAATTCAGCATTATTTTTACATTTTATGTGACAAGACAAGTTAACATAATTCATGTGGACACAGAATGTGTATGTAAACATGCAAAACATGTGTATGTGAAATATACATATAAACAATACACATGTGTGTGCAAAGAACATGTGTAAAGATCTCCTTTGGGTGTGTTTAGGATGAACACAATTTGTGACTTAATTCATGAAGGTGTGTATATGTCTGGGCAACAATTCATATGGATTGAGGCAATATTGCAGGCTTCAGTAAAGTCACTGGAACAAAGAGAAACCTTGATTTGTAAGACCTTTGTGTGGCACACACACTGCATTCACATGACAAGCAGCATAATTCTTTTAGTCAACAGACGTTCTCTGCCCAAGCAGGTGTTAGACAAATTTACTATGTTTTAAAATATTTCTTTTATTAAAAAATATTCTTCGTCACATTTCAAAAGCAGGTACCCATTGTCCATGATGCAAGATGAGAATGAAACTACAAGATGGAATGGATAAACATAATTATAGTCGAACCTTGTTCTATGGTCACCTCAGTAATACAGCCACCTCGCAATTAAGGTCACCCTACGACTGTCTGAAATTATGTCTGTAACAGTAAAGTATAGGTTATTAGTCCCGCTAATATGGTCACCTTGATATTCATGTCACCTTTGCCCAGTCCCAAGGGTTACCTAAATAGCGAGGTGTCACCGTATTCAGTCATCATCATCTGACTGTTCATTAACTGTGTGTTCAAATTCAAATATTTTTTCTCAGGTAACATTTTGTCACTTATTCATCATCTCTACATCTCACTCCAGTTTGCAATGCATCATAAAATGTTTAAGGCGACACCCAACCAAGGTAGTCGTGGAGACATGCAATAAGCAACCCGATGCAGCACTACTACATCATATCTCACATGTCTGTCTCCACACATGCTCCCTCAAATACCCACTGAATAAATGGCAAGGCCACAGCAGAAACAGCTTTCAATATGGATAGCTACAAATCAAGTTTCTTTTCGCCTGTTCTTCTCTTTTTACCAGTGGAACGTGGTCGACTGCAAATGTCCACCAGACAGGACAGACTATAATGTGTGGTTGTCATTCAGGAGATGTTCCCATACCTCCGTGCACACAGGCCAGACTCTGGTTTATCAGACAACTCTTCCGCATCTAAAAACCTGAGCTGACGGAGACACATGGGTGAAGTCGTACAAAGTCCTCGTTATAGGGCATTGACCAGAGGTTTTGTCAGGATGCAATTTGTTTGTTATTATTACAAACGGATACAAAGTGGAACATCACTATAAAGTACACAGTGGAACCTCACTATTAATTAGACAGTGGAACCTCACTATTAATTAGACAGTGGAACCTCACTATTAATTAGACAGTGGAACCTCACTATTAATTACACAGTGGAACCTCACTATTAATTACAGTGGAACCTCATTATTAATTATACAGTGGAACCTCACTATTAATTACACAGTGGAACTTCACTACCAAGTACACATTGGACTGTGGAACCTCACTATTAAGTACACAGTGGAACCTCACTATTAAGTACACAGTGGAACCTCACTATTAAGTACACAGTGGAACCCCACTATTAAGGTCACCCTCAGGATTGAACAAAGGGGACCTGAATAGCAAGGTGAACATCTTAGCGGGAAAATATCATATACTTTACTGTTAAAAAATAATTTGGGACTGTCCCAGGGTGACCTTAATTGTGAGGTGGCTGTATTACTGAGGTGACCATAAAGTGAGGTTCTACAGTGTTTTTTCATCAAATATGTTAACATCAACGCCATCTCTGGTTTCTAGAGAATCTCCCTAGTTACTTAGCGAATCTATATTTGAGTTCATACTTGTAAAATTCACTGTAACTGAATAACCAAATAAACTTTCATTCATTCATTAAAAAAACAAAAACAAAACATTAGCACTGCTATCTAGAGATCAAATTTGTCTTGGTATACAGCTGTCCACAAACCGATTATAGCATCGAGTGGCTTTGCCAAATCATTGATCAATTATAAAAATCAAACCGATTCCTTCCAATAGTTAAAAACCATCATCCACAAGACAATGTCTTACTATAAACAGTTCTCTAAATTCTCATGTTTATCCAACATCATGCATGCAAAAGTCTGGCAGTGTGTGTCAATCGTAAGACACCACAAAACATTTGTCTGATGGTTATTTGACCAGTATGGTCCAATTTGAAAAAGCATCAACAGATATTGTGGACAATCACACATTGTACATCTTTTGTTGTGGCTACTGATGAATCACTACACAACATTTCGTTAATGAAATAAATATATTGCTAGAATTGTGATGATACAGTCATGCGTTCATTCAACAAATGTTGCACATTATGTGCTGATCCAGACTTTGTATCGTGATACAAAAACTTCTGTATCTTGTGAGATGTGTGTCATACAAAAAGAAATATGGTAATGTGCACGACTTTAAGGGCCTGAGAGCAGCTAACTCGATAATCTTGATGTGTTGGTCTTTTTGCTTGGTGCTTTACATTATTTTAATTGAACTGTACACGTTGTAGTACAAATTAATATTATTATTATTGTTTATTTCCTTTAAAATTTCACATTCTACCTTGAAATCATGCATTGTTAAAAGAACACATCTTACAATGTATACAATTTAAAATAGTCGCCTCCAGCAGACATCACAGTAGAGTGTTCACATAGGAATCTATCAGGCTTGCAGGCGCATTCTTATCTCCAGAACAAGAGATATGACATGGCAAATGGCACTGACAGCTGCTTGTCTTTTTCTAAGGGGAAGCCGACAGGAATGCACATTTAACTTGCTTGGAGCAGGGAAGCGGTGTCAATTATGGCCAATCAATCCCGTTTATTTATGCCGCTAAACTATCAGCCAGTCCTGTTATTATCAACGCATAATTACTCCATAATAACTACCTGTAACAGTGCCGTTGACTGTCCAACTGCACGGGCTGCCAGCAACAGTTAACTTCACTTATGATGGCTATTTATATGGCGCCAGTGTCACCGGAATGAGGCTTGTTACCCTCATCTCCAGGATACAAGAGGAGACTAAAGACAGGCGTGGCCGTCTCAGCCCAGAGCATACATCCTCAATGGAACAGCTTTATAATGTGCACACTGAAGGAAAACAATTCAGAACACAGGCTACATGATGTATAGCAATGCTTAGGGGTATGATGTAGTCCCTTGTTGTGACATTAATGTGTAAATTTAACTGTAACTGGTAACTTGCAAAGACATCACTCTCGGTCTGTGGCTGTGTATAGCAAGAAATAATCAATTTTATGATGTACTACACTTGACCAATTTTCTGAATGAAAAACGATTGTGTTGGTGCTTCTTAGTTACGCTAGCTTAACCAAGCCTAATATATGCTGGAAACTGAGAGCTGAGAAACCAATGTAAAAGAAGACAGAATGGTTGAGAAATAGACAGCACGGATGGCATAAGAAGCCTACAAGAACTGGTGGAAGACAAATAGTATTAAAGGTTGACAGATATTGTGAAGACATACCTGTGGTGGGATCAGCAGATGTGGAGTGAAGGAAGAAGGCAGGGATGGTGGAACTTATTAGTATAGGAACACTCTTGCCTTCTGTAACTGTCTGTACCTGAATTAATAACTACATCAATAAGGAATCGTCAACAATTGTCGACATTTACCTAATCATGAAGCATAATGGCATACTAGTTATCAGACCCCCCTCCTCTCTCTGAATTATTACTTTAAAATATCACTAATTTTCTACAATGAAAGTCATATTTTGGCTTGCAGCCGTGTGACACGTGACACCGTTCTTGAATCGACACGAATACCTACAATCATTATAATGTTTACATATATATCTATTTACAATTATTATAGTTAGATGCCATTCACATGTGAACATTACTATTTTATAATTAATATACAAGCCTTGACCCCCCTTTTGTATGCTTTGTATGAACAGGTAAATGTTAATAATTGTGAACAACTCCAAAATGACAAAATGCCTATTGGACACATATCATGACAATGGTGGCTAGGTATGGCTTAGTCTCTTAGATTTTGATTGAGACTTCTCAGAAATGAATGTAGGTGTTTACCTGAACTAGTGCTGGGGGCAGATAACTCCACTATTCTTCTGTGGTTGGGAAGAAGCTGTTTCCAAATATTTTTGATCGAAGCCTGATCTGTAGAAACTGGTTATCGCATGTTTTACATCTAGTATCGTACCTGATATATTGGTTTAGGGGGATATCTATAAAATCGTGTTCTATCTATAAACTAATATGCAAGCTTTGGGAGCTGTGTGGCAGTATCTCCTTCAAGGTATTGAGAGGTTCGCTCACTTCTTTCTGTGTTCATTCATAGCCTTGGACCATTCGCTTCTGATCTACCAATGGGCAATACACTAACAAACCCAAAAGCAGTTATATGGAGTTTCTGACTTTAATACTATGTGTTAGCTGCTGCTGGCGAGACACTCACCAGAGAGCGCCATTGTGTTGTTATATTAATTTTGTCTGGATGTTGTTGACATGCCATAACTGGTAACTGCATAAATTAAAATGGTCAGCGGAAAGAAATATTAGATGAAAGGTATGCAATGGTTATTATAACTGCTGTGCTTAATATGTTGTTGTGTGGATTTGGATGTGGATAATTACTCAGCGAAGTCTTACCAGAATTTGAAACTGAAGTTGGTAGTAGGATCCGAACCCCGGTCCCTTCAACCGAAAGTCCGGCGCTCTACTGTTCTACCACCGAATTCAACCCCTACCACTGCATCCCACTGAATGAATGGGATTAAGTTAGTGTTATATAAGATGTAAACTTTTGACTTTCTTCTTGTCTGAAAGGTCTTACCTCAAATCCTGTAAGGAGTACGATTACAGTTCCTGTGTCTTAAGAGTAATTGTGTTTACACAGTCTGGCTGCTTGTCTTTATGTAGACAGTTCTGAATAAATGCGGGTTGTGACTTTTGGGGAGTTTTCACAGCACAACTATACAGATGTACATTGTCCAGGTGTTGTTTTTGCACTTCAATGAGAAAGCAGTTCGTAGCGCTAAATGTTAACCACTACAGGTCACACATTTATTCACCGAGTGGGATCTGGCACAGAAACCAGGTAGAAGACACTAATGGCTTGTAGTGTCTCTTCCGAAAGATACCTTTTGTAAGTTATGGGACAGGAGTGTCACGTTTACCAAAAATTCCACACAAAACTATGTTAACTAATGGACATTTAATGTGCAGGAAAGCATAAAGAAAATCGTATAATTTTAAACGTGCGCAAGGAAATACAAGCAGTGCACCTATTTGTGGAGCGGCTCATCAAAGACGCCGTATTTGACAAAAAGAAGGTCCAACAAAACTGACTTCCATTTGTACTCTCTGCGACCACTGTATGTCTGTCCCAGTCACAGCTGGAGTGTCACTTGCAGGGGACAATGACACAACAGACGTAACAGGTTAAGGATGTCAGTCTTGACAAATTGGACACATTCTTAAGTTGCTCATTTTTCTGACTCACACAAAGGAGGTGACAGTAATCATCAGTCTGGGATCTGGTGCTGTGGCCATGGCGAACACTAATGGAGGCACTACAGGGAGACAGACATGATGCAATCAGGAGACACTGTCAACTGGGAGGTAACAGGAGGAAACTTGCTAGGACCAAAATTCACAGATTATAGCTCCAATTACATGATTTAAACAATTTAAATCAACACGGTTGCAATCTAAAGCAAAATGCTCCAGATAGTATTGTGCCATTTGTTTATTGCAAGTCCATAAATTTAATTCATTTGTGTTTGTGTTCTGTCAATTCTGTTTTAATTAGACAGACAAGCAGTATTTATTTTGACCATCATAAGTTCATAATGAACAATATAATATTCATTGCAAGGTCAGGGAGGCTCCCATTAAGACAATTATATGCCGCTATCATGGGAGCCACCCCACAGATGTAACATAATTATGTGATTATCACGTGATCAACTATATATGCATACATATATGTGTATACATAGTATATACATAAATTAATCACAATCCCATGACTCACCTACGTATTACTGGTGGTTTCTATCTACGGAAATCATTGGTTAATCATATCTGCCAATGTCTGTATTCAAACGCAGATTTAATATTATGCACTTGTGTGTTCTGCTAGTGATTGCGAGATGTGAGATAATGTCTGGTCCCAATTTTTTGATAATATGCTCTGTTCCATTGTAATTTGGCTTTGTCGCATTTTCCTAACCCCCTCAAAATTGAGTGTAAATTTTAATTGTATTATATGAAAATTAATAGTAATTTAATAAAGCAAAACAATATTGTAATAACATCAGCAGTGCACAGAGGTAAATCAATCTAATTAAACAGTAAGTTTTTTTTATAAGCGTACATGGTATTGGATAAAACACACTTGGATGATCAAGGTACTAGAACAGGTACGTTATATTATGTTACAATACAATTCAATACAAATGATAATATTTTGTACTTCTGAGATGATTCTTAACAAGGACCTGCAGTTGTAACACATGCGACAAGGCCATTCCGTGAACAGGTGTGGGATCACAGGTCACACATACAGGAAAACATTGATGGACAGATGGAAACAGTGTAGATGAACAAGTGCTTCTATGAATACCATTTCTGAATGTTGTAGTTGCCACTTCCCCCAGCAGGTGATGAGCAGGACACAGCTGTGAGTGTGTGCACAGGTACACCTGCAGGCAACGATAGTAACCAAGCCTTTTTCAGCTGACCAATCAGCGTGTCAGATTCTAAATAATACATGGACACAGTGCTGCGTGACGTCATTGGGACTGCATCGTATTCTACACAATTCCATTACACAGTCATAACTGTCACACTGTCGACCCAGCAACTGTGACATGAGGGATAATTATAGTAAAAAAAAAACACCCTTCAGATGGTGTAGATTTTTCACATGCAATACAGATCTTTTATGAGAACTACAGCCAAATGTCCAGTTTTTATATATTTGTTTCAAATAAAAAATCGAGTTAGAGTATCTTCTGTTTAATCACATAAGTTTAAAATTGAATGACAGATTTAGCGCGGTTGCAGCACAAATTTGTTTAATGCAAGCCAGATTTCTGGTGAAACCTGGTAGACTCAATTTGATGTAGGTATATATTGTAGATGGCGATGATCAAATGGAACTCCAGTGCTATCAGTCGATTAACCAGTGAAAAGAACTGTTGCATTTATATGGAATTATCCAGAATATCAGGTTAAAAATCAGATTTCAACAAAACATAGCAGCACTGAGAAGAGCTTACATGACTTCAACTTTTGTTTTGTGTGCATGTTAAGTTTTCTTTAATTATTTAAATTATCAATTAAACCATATAAGTTGAGTGTATAACATATTCAATGTGTGGCATTATACCCAGAAACTGTTTCAAACATATTGTGGATTTTAAAAACTTTGTTAATCGTTAATGGAACCGTTATTAAAAAATTCTAAATTCTAAGCAAAAACATAAATATCTGACAAAAATGCACCATTAAACATATGATAAATGTTGTTTATTCAAAGATTGCTTTTTACTGCACACAAAGCACTTTGAGTAGGTGTTAGAGCTGCAAATGTAGCAAAATCGATAGAGTGAATGTTTATCACAGTGTGCCCTTGAAAAACACTGCTGTCACCCATAAAAACAATGCCATGGCCCATGTGCTCATACTGGGGCATTTTATGTAAATTTACATGACTTGTCACTACCACAGAAGTCAGAATGTTGTGAACAATTGTACATAACCACAAGTCCTAGCAAAAACTGGCTAGAGTTAGGCCAACATTATGGAATCTCCAGAAGCCTACAATTAAACTGGCCTTTCAGAACAGCATACACTTTTAAATGCCCTTTTAGAATAAAAACAACTGCAGATATTTAAAATAAATGATCATCTAAGTTAATTTCACAACTTCAAGTATGACCAACTGTTTAAAAACATTGTTCTATAACCATTGATTATTGGTTTATATTCAGTGTTTTGTACCATATGGGACTATATGGTTTATGATACATGTTGTATTGTGTATACTAGATATTGATTTTTAGAAAGGTTGAATTAACATTACATTGATAACAATATTTTTAGAAAGGTTGAATTAACATTACATTGATAACAATATTTTTTATTGATTTTATGATGTATAATTAATGATACTCATTTTATAATTTCGTTGCTCTTATTATATTTTAGAATAATGCTTTTACAATTCTTAAAATTACTACTTTAAAGTCATCAATGGTCGAATACTGTGCAAGATACAAGATATTTATTCACAGGCTACATTCAGTTAAAACTGTTTTGATAGTGGTGACGTGCATACATTATGATAAAAACAATACAAAACAATATACTAAATTATGTATATATAAGTAAGTGAGCAGGTATACTGGATGAAAATATAATACTGAAGAATAATGGTGGAGTTGTGGTATCAGCACCCAGGGGGAGCATTTTGTTGATGTTAAATAGATCCCAATGTGATGATGCACCATGAGCATCTCTACGGCAGATACCAGTGCTATATAAGTCTTTATTATTATTATAATTTAAGTGACATAGGATTTTTACTTTGGATGTAATAATAGTGCCACATTGTGAGAAGCAGCCAATTAATCAACTATCTTAAATATTATTTACTCCTACAGACAATTGCACTCCACTTGGAAATGAATTAGTACATTTTATCATTGCAAGATAATCTTGCTTTTTATTATAATTTTTTTTTAATCTTTACATCATTTTAAAAGTTTCAAGTATTGTCAATTAAAGGCTAATCACATTACATAGAACACTGGTTCGACTGAATAAAAACATCGGTTTCGCATAACAATTCTGGTCCTATGCCACACCACAATATTGTCCACAACTACAGTATTTCTAATCAGAAACATCAAAATGGGCTGCATGTGCCATACTGTACAAATTCTTAGCAACACATGAAATTGATTGATATAGCACCTGGGACAAAAATTAATTCAAATTTTTTTATGGCAGACACATCAGCAGTGACAATAACACCGGTTCATCAAGACACGGTTTCAACTACGTTTAATTCCTGAGAGTATAATTTCCATGTTTCCTCCCGAGCGCTGCTGATCGGGATCATCAAATAGATTCGTGCCCGGGGCTACAGTTATTAATGCATAGGGGAAAACTTGTGAAACATTGGTTTAAACAGATTATAGGCTGTCAACTGGCTGTGTTTAATAAACTCATTAGTTTAGTGAATGCCTGGTTTAGAATTCAGGTCACTTTCTTATGCAGCTGATGTCAGTCCTGGGGGGTGAATCTCCAGGATTACACAGGTCTGATTCACGCCTAAAGGCCCTTCATCAATTCAGTTTATGGCACGTCTTGTTTTAGAATCTTTTCATAAAAAAGTATAATCTACCTAGTGTCCTCAACAACACACCAGTTTGTGTAAATGTTTTATTTAGGTTTGACGAAATCATTGGCCACATTGTAAAATTTGTTTTTATGGGATTCTGTCAAAATGGGCAATATATTTTATGAAAAAGGGTGTCCGAGCTCTTGTAAGTTGAACAAACTTATGATCTTACAACTTACAATAATTTTGCCATACAATATTTGTATTATTAACCAGATCCTGAAGTGAGAGAAACACTAGCAAACTGTTTCATTGGTTGATGTGGCTACAGGGATAAAATGTTATTATTCTGATTGGTAGATGCAGCAACAGGGACAATGTTCAACACATCTGACTGGTGGATGCAGCAATTGGTACAAAGTTCAATTCTCCTAATTGGTGGATGCAGCAATTGGGACAAAGTTCAATTCACCTGATTGGTAGATGCAGCAATTGGTACAAAGTTCAATTCACCTAATTGGTGGATGCAGCAATTGGGACAAAGTTCAGTTCTATATCTGTTTCAATGCATCTAGGTGTGATAACAACATTTCACATCTCGTTCATGAGCATTATTACATGAGTGTGTCAGAGTGTATTAGAAAATGTCAACTGTTGTCACAGCTATAGGTTACATTATCAAACCAACTTAACATATTACTTACATCATTCACATACTACTTGCTTGAACAACAATGAACCAGGTTCATGATGGGGTAAACCAATCTATTGAGGGTGGCATTTTAAGACAAGAAAGTTTAAAGATGAGACACATATGTGGAATGTTTTATGCACATGGATCTAAGCTGGCTCATTCATGAGATAAAACATCTTTCTGGCAACTTTAATCATTGTAACATACCCCTCATGAAATACCCCACATAAAACTGTTCGAAAAGACTGTTTTGGAGTAAAAAAAGCTTGTTTTCCCCATACTGGTAGACACAGAAGTGAGTGCAAATCAGGAATCACACCGAGGTTGAACTCAGATACCAAGTGCTCACTGATATGTCTTCATCATCGAATCGAATCGAATCAAATCAAGTATCTTTTACATGCAGTGATGTTGACAGCGAAACTGCACTGGATCATTAGCTGGGTTATTTTTATTAGTTCGTCTGGGGAGTTTTTCCACCAACCATGGGTCAGTTGGTTAAAATTAATCAAATAACTGTCAGATATGTTTAATGAATTGATACGCAGACTGTTGCTAGATTCTTGTCTGCCGAGTTTACGGCGGAAGAGTTGTCTAAGTGAAACTAATCACGCCACAGGAAAAAACATGCACGCATGATATGTGGCAGCTTCATACCATTAGATGAAGATTACGCAATTTAATTTCATCAATACCCAGGAAATCCATGACATATGCCACAACACTATCACACTTAATTTTAGCCAGTGCTTACAAAGTGGCTGGGATAGGTAAAAAAGTAAATACAGGGACAAGTGAAGTGCATCCGATTAATTATATTTCATTATAAATGCATATTTATTTTAGAAAAGTAAACAACTAAAATAAGGCAAAACTAAGTCTTTAAAAAATCCACTACTGGTAGAATTTTATCTGAACACTCATTCATAACATCTCACCGATGCTTGAATATCTTATTAACAAATCTTGTGACGTGCGTACATTAAAATGATGAAACATCATCTAAATTCATCGTAGCTATTATTCAGCTCTTGAGCCTCCTTTCTTTATCAGTTCCATATTTCAGATTCTTCCTCCCACGGATGATCCTTGGGGATGGTGTTAATCCCGTTGATCTATATATCCAGCCTCCCTTAAGACTCTGTTATACATAGCATTCCCAGAGAGGGTGTCTATATCCATCAATACCACAGATGAGGTGATCTCATATGGTCTGAAATACTACATCTAAGTGGGCTTGAGAATCGTAAGATGTACAGCCGGTCAACCATAAGGCCAAATAAAAAACTCTTTCTGATTGCGTGATGACAAAATTAGGTAAGTAGGTACATTTTTTTCAGCATGTATATTGTTGCTAGATTCAGTTATGTTCATAATTGGAATTGAAGTTACCTTTCCGAATCCTTGAATTCTCTTACAGAGCTTTCGGTGTCCTTACAACACCCTCATCAGCGTTGGACTGCTCTCGGTCATCATGTGACTTCGTTGATAGTCGTCACATGACAGCAGTTCCAAGAAGATCACGGGAAGGTTGTACCCGGTGTCTATGTTGAAGGGTACAACCTTCCCACGATCTTCTTGGAACTGCTGTCATGTGACAACCACAAACGAAGTCACATGACGACTGAGAGGTAGCAGTCTAATGCTGATGAAGGTGTCGTGAGGACACCGAAAGCTCCGTAAGAGAATTCAAGGATTCGGAAAGGTAACTTCAATTCCAATTAGGTACATTTCTTGTTTTATGTAATGGCTCAAATGAGCAACAAGGTGCTAGGATTTACATTAAAGAAAACATTTGCAGAAATATCTCCTTACTAACTTAACTATCATAAACAGTAAAATATTTCAAAGGCAAGTGATTCATTCCTTTTGGTTTACCCATCAGGTAGATGTGGTGCCACCATTCAATCACGTCAGCATACGTCATGTAGATCTTGTGTACCGAACTTACACCAAACGCGTGACCAGGTCGACAACTGGACGCTGTTACCCTTATTACTGTCACCATCAAAGACAGGCCTACTTAATCAATTGAATAAAAAATCTGGCCACCAAACCTAATTTACAAAATGTCATCTTCTTTCAAACAGACCCATGGACACAGCTAGAGGGAGCCACATGTAGCTCTAGTATGGCTGCGACAGATTCTTGCAATTAGTGCGGGTGTTTCTAGCAATTAGTGTGAACGATAAATCGCTGATGATTGATTAGCACGAGCGATAACTCATTCAAAGGATGGTGCATTGCATCTGTCAAGCCTGTTTTTAGACTTTTCGATACTGCTGGCATTTATACAATCAGTAGGTAATATGTTCCAATCATTTATCACCTTGTGTGAGATTAAATACTTTCTACTATCCAACTGATGCTGGTGTACAGCTGGACTGGTCAGCTAACTTCTAAATACCTCCAATAATTGCTCTTAAATCAGCAGTAATATAATGATAATGCTAAGTGATATTGTAATAAAATATTTGCAATCATTGACTGACGTTATTTTGTTTGTTAAAACTTCATAAATTATACAATTATCTGTCATCGGTTTGTCTAAGAATACATCTGAGGGATGTGAAAAAATACATCACTGCCAATAAAGTCAAACATATGCCGGAAAACAATTAATTCTCAATATAAATAACCCGAATCCGCTATAAACACACAATAAATGCTGTCAGACTGCTGATCAAAAAATAACAGGGGCTATTCATTTTTTTCAGCCCAAACGTTCATATATGGAAATGTTAACAAAATTGTCTGATATCACAGAAGGCTGGGTTCACATAATTATATTATATATAAGTTGGAGTATCGATAATCCACAGGTTCCTTATTTACGTGTCATCTGGGTTTTTGCTCTGGATGGCAGCCAATCTTGTTAAATCTCATTAAATAAAAGTCCTCAGGCTAGCTTTTAAGATGCACGGTTCACCAAACACACATGCTTTAATCTGTAAAGTTACCATCAGGAGCTAGCTTCCACAAATGAGAGAACTTTTCACACAAATCAAATTCCAGCAACAAACATGACAACATTGGTTATAATGAAAGCAACACACTTAGTACACTCAGACCAACATGAAACCACACACCTAAATGTATGTGACATGAAATACCAGCAGGAACTGAAACTAAGATTTATGCTGCACGATGTCTAACTGAGCCAATATATAAAACTTACCAGCTGAAGCAGAAGGACCATGCCAATGTTGCTGATGTCTAGAAGGACGTGTTTGATGGAGATCTCACTCAGTCTCTCCTTTGTCTCTGCCGTCTTCTCCACTTGCACCTCCAACTGGCGCAACGTTGCTAGTCCATTCTCCAACACTACAGAGCCCTGGAACATCCCATATGGTCACGGTCAGCTTGTGGTACTCTTCCTTATACAGTTAGACACTGCGTATGTGGATGAGTGGAGTGCAGAAGGAGAAATGGAAGATGGCAATGAATGTGTGGTGAGATCTGGTGGGAATGGAGGATGAGTGAAGGAGGACTGGAGACAAGATGGTGCATGTGGCAGGAAATTATCACTTATGGAGATGGAAAACAAACGTTGAGGACTGGTATTGACACCAGCCTCAACGTTGACTCCAGGGACAAAGAAGAGAGCAACGTCATTGCTACATGTACACCATCCAATTTTGTGGGCAAGAACATTGACCACATGATAATCAAGGACAATCATGGCCTAATTCATTGATAAACATAAGTTTATACTTGGCGTGAAATATGCATCATACAGCTGAAGTCATACAACAGTCAAAGACACACAGGGTATCTAAATGAGGAAACGCTTCTCTTTCCAGAGTATCTCTCAAATTTCTTGGATCTCACATTTCTGTCAATTTCTATTAATTCATATAGGGAATGTGTCTTATTTTTCTTCATATCACATCAGTGTAATATGATATGAACTCATTTCTGTGAAAAAGAATACTTCCTCAGCAGGCATTTACACAGACTGTGTATCTATGTGTCGTCATTTTGTCTAGACACCGACAGACACCGGACATACCTGACACCCAGTTCATGATAAATGTAGATGAACATAGTTTGACCCACAAATCTGCACTGAACATTCGTGATGAGAACATGCGCTTAAAACAGATTCATCATGCAAGAATGTTAAGAAACGTAATGCTTGTACGCAACTCAATTAATTATATTTTACTTAATTTACCAGAAAGTAATTGATCAAAAGTCAATAAAAAGGTATTAAGATTAGTCAGTGCATCACATCCAGTAGAGTACTATAATATATATATATATATATATATATACAATATTAATATATAATATCACTAGAAGGCATATTGGTGCACACTAATATATAGGCCCACACCACATAGGTCGCGTACCGACTGCCCTCATATTAAGGGCATCAATGTCTCATGAAGATATGCAAACTACTGACTGCTAGTAGTAAAGCACATATAAATATCTATATTTATATATAATACTATTGAGGAAGGCTAGTGATTGTGCATGTGTGTGTGTGTGTGTGTGTGTGTGTGTGTGTGTGTGTGTGTGTGTGTGTGTGTGTGTGTGTGTGTGTGTGTGTGTGTGTGTGTGTGTGTGTGTGTGTGTGTGTGTGTGTGTGTGTGTGTGTGTGTGTGTGTGTGTGTGTGTGTGTGTGTGTGTGTGTGTGTGTGTGTGTGTGTGTGTGTGTGTGTGTGTGTGTGTGTGTGTGTGTGTGTGTGTGTGTGTGTGTGTGTGTGTGTGTGTGTGTGTGTGTGTGTGTGTGTGTGTGTGTGTGTGTGTGTGTGTGTGTGTGTGTGTGTGCATGAGCGTATGTGTATGTGCATGGCTTGCACACACACATGCATGCCCACGTAGACATTAATTATTCTTTTAATTACAAAAAAGTGTCCATTCAATTTAAACATTAAAAGTTAAAAACATTTAATTAAACATTTGCCGTGGTGGTTGTATTAGGATTACAATCTAAGACATAAAATGTGATCAAGAACTTGCTGATGCAAAGGCAAAGACCATAGACTAAAATAATAGTGGCTAGCATATGTCTCAGGAGACAAAGCTTGTCTTGTATGGTTCATGCCAATAGATTGCCAGCATGGGTGTGTTTCTGGTGGGTTAGAGAGTGAGGGAGAGGTAGGTCACCTTTTTTGAGTCCACAACAGATTAGGCCTACACATTTACCCCCTATGTGAGATTATTTATTTCCAATAGTATCGGCACTAGATAGAACAGATGATAGGCTCTCAGTAGCTCATCTGAAAGATACATATTTTCAAATGTCTTTATCTGGTGTTACACGAGTAGTTGTACCCAATGTTGACAAGACGACTTGGCCTTCACCTGGATGGTTTGGGTCCAACATCTCTTCGTCCGGAGGTGGGCTCCAAACCAGCAATTCCTCTTGCACGAGATCTACTTCAGCCTTACTCAAACCATTATTTTAACATGATGCAGGCATACTTTAAGTAAAATACAAACCTATTCTTAAGTTTAACTATTTTTGTTATGGTGTAATTAAATCTGTCATAAATAATACATGAGTTAATTGTTCCACAAAATATAACAACATGTAATCGTTCATTTAATGACAACGTTGCATGCTTATTAAAGACTAACTACCCATAATCAGCGAAACATTTCCATCAATACCTTAAGGACACAGATCTGGTACGAAAATATAAACAGGGAATCTTTTCAAATTATGACTTCACTTGAACATCTGCCTTGTAAGTTTGAGATGGCGAGACAGGCACCTGAGCCCAATACTCTGATGTGTCTGCCACCTCATGTGACCATTCATGTGACCATTCATTCATCGCAACATGCTGCAGAAATGCTCGAGACTGCCTCTTAGCGTTCCCGCCAACATAATCCCCGGACACAGTGTTCAAAGGCATCCGTGGTAGATTTGTCTTTTCCCGTCACCAAGTGTCCTAACCGCAAAGGTTCCTCTACTGACACACAGCTTCAGGTCTTCTTTTATGTAACCTGGCCTTTGTAGACTGGCGCTTCTCTCGGGTCAGAACAGGTCAATTCATGGCACAGACCGACATTAGCATGTTCTACTGCATGACAGAAAACAACATGTTTTATTCTTCTTCGTTCCTTGTACATGGTGTCTGGCTTATCTTTAGAACTATAGTTGGGTTAGCATATGTAACGTGAATATATTTACATGTTTGCGTATGTTAACATTTTTCTCATAGACAGTTTGCATCTCAGGCACCAAACCTTCAGGAATCCCTCTACAACCCTTCGGAAGAAAAGAACTCTTATTTTTTGGAAACTTGCCATTCCAAATTAAATTCTAACTGGTTTTAGGGTTTGCATTGTACGTTACATGGGCGTAAATAAATCATTCACAATGTTAATCATATTTTCTGTGACTGTGGCAAGCAGTGCTGAGGACATTTTATGTAACTTGCACAAATGTCATTATGAATACTTCACGAAAATGCTTCCTGCATCTGTATGTATGTAGTATCATCTATGGGATGGGCAGTTACATGTCAATATCATTCACAGTTTTATTTCTGATTCCTGCAGATATGCTTAAATGCAAAACTGGCAAATATCTCACAAAGACAGCTTACAATATAAGAAGAAAACATCAGTGGACTCTTGTTAAGCCAGTCTTATACACCTGAGTTTGTAGTAAGATCATCATCACCAGATGTGAACTGTATGGACCAATGTTTTACTTTGTATAATGACCTATTGGTGATAATAAATACAAAGGGAAACCACAATAAGCAAACACAACATCAACCAAATTGAAGATATCACAGACGACAAGTAATAACGCAAGTCTGTGATACAAGTCGATGTGATATATTTGTCATCAGAAGCCAACTGTGGCAAGATGAAACATTATTGATTAACCAGTAGCTATATATAAACTTAAGTAATGTCAGCCATCGCTGAACTATTTGACCAGTGGCCAACTACTTTCACTGGTCAATGACCTATGTAATATGGTGGCACTGATAATGTCTAGGATTTGTCAAATGTGTAACTGTGCCATGTGTAACCATATTAACTGTTCATTTACTCATGCTATCTGTTTTGGAGAAGGTCGATCACAGACTTGAAGTACCCTGAATCAGTACTCCAACCAAGGTCAGGAAGACAATGATCCAACCAACTTACGGTATCAAGGATTACAATAATATATGGTGAAGTCTAAACTTCTCTATAAATGTGAATGACGCACAATAAAACAAAATTCAAACAAAAATCGAGTAGAATGAGCACAGTCACATACAATATATGGAAAAGGATGTGGAGATACATGTTGAATACTGTACTTACAGACAAAACAAAAAACAAGAATTATCCTGTACCATTTACCAGCTCATAGAAGAACAAACCAATTAAGACAGACAAACCTCTTCACTTACTGACTTTTACAAAGATTGTGTTCTACTCGAGCCTAAAGAGCTACAAATGACAATGAAATATTAAGAAATGTTTGGAGACAGGTAATTGTAGCTGATGTGTGTTCTAAGCTAACACTGCAAACAGGGCACGGTGATGATTTGAAACAATCCATATGTTTCTGTTACTTATTCATAATTTTTTTTAAACCTAACTTGCACACTTACGTATTAAAACAGTGCTGGATAGATTCAAAATGCTGATGAAATCCTGATTAATTTGGCCAATTGGATACACAAGCCATCTCAGGTCTTATGGTTTCAGCTACCAATCCAAAGTAACAATTTTTTGGTCAATATAATCCTTGTAGCAAACCATACGTTGACAGATGTGAGCTGCAACTATTTTCTGAACATGCGTATCGTCTGACATCAAAGCAGTGATGGACAGAAATTGGCCGAATCAGTGAGATACTAACAGGCCACTAAGGCCGCTGAGTGACTGATGCAACCAATTGACCACTATAACCATGGACCATGAATGTTGAAATGTAGTGAAACAGCCCACACTAATGATGCACTTATGTCTGTCTCTTACTCTAGGAAAATGCTATGTACACATCAGTTCACCAGTTAGTTCCTTTTGGCTCCACTGTAGTCTAAATTACAATGTCCTTGTGGCATACTACTAGGTGTTATCGTTTGAAGAATGAAAATGGTTGAGCTGGCAGACAATTCAGCTTTCTGACTTGAGCCCTGGTATCATTAGTAGTACCGGTAATGTCGTTATATTTTTTTCTGTAGCTTCATCCTATTTGTGGCTATTTATAGCTGTTACCACTGGTTTAATTTGGAGTGATGTTCTGATTTCAATGTAACAATGTTACCTAAATAAAACCTACCAAAATTGTCATATAGAAGACAAATAGTTTGATCGTAGAAACTAATTTTGTCGACTGCACGACAAGTATACATATTCAGCATTCATTATTGCAATGAAAGATTAACTATGCCAATTCATGTCTATGGTATCTAAATAATTCATCCAACTGCATACCTTAAATAATGTATAATATGGCTGAACTATCACACTGCTATTTTGTTGCCACATTTGTAATGTTAATTGGTCACATTTAATCAGCATCCAACATAAGATGATTCATTTGAGAATCCAGAAACTTGAAACTAACACATAACTAAAATCCAACATAACTTTCTAAATTCATAATACAAATCACATACATCATAGAGAAATACATATTTGATACACTGACACTTTCCATTTTGGTTGGTCTACCTGTGATACAACTCTAAATCCATTTTAATGTCACTGTTTATACTAAACCAGTACATATACTACGACCCACAGTAAGTGCCACTAAACTAGTGTCACCTTTCTACAACAGAAGTTGCCAGTGACACTGTCACTCATGTCATTGGTGACCCTGGTGACACATCACCTGCAGCCACTAGTAAAGGTGCCACCTTAACCATGTTATATGTGGTACACAGATCACCTGTGGTAGTCACATATGCTGCAGGACAGTGCTGGTGATGAATGACCTTTGTGCCATGCCTGGTGCTTCACAGATCTGTGTGAGATGCTGCTGGCAGCTGTTGTCAATCCCGTGGGCGATGAGAACTACTATGAGAATACAGTGTACACCAACAGTGTGTACATTGGCAGTGCAGATACAACACTGGCACAGATGACATGCAGATGAACAACAATTGGTGTACGATGGATAGACAAATGGTGTCCTTGTGTGAGATATTACTCATGGATAGAAATGTTGACTGTTAACTACTACAAGATGGCATATTTCTCACTATTGCAATGTGAATTATAAGTTGACTGTATAATTTTATATGATGGAGGTTACTAGAGCATAACAGTTGATGGATGGACTAATAATAATTTTTAAAAATTGTTTATGAAGTCAATGAAATCATTTATGCTTATGCCCATGACCAAAATATACTTTGCCGTGGATGCCTGTCTGTGGGTCTATCTGTACACATGTTGATTAGTATGTATGTCTCGTTGTCTGTACAAATGTCACACTGTCTGTCAGCCTGTCTGTCACTTTATCTATCTGTCTCTATATGTGTGTCTATCTATATTTGTTTAAACACACATGCACGCACACACACGTGCATGCACGCACGTACGCGCACACATTCTACAACACATCATTCATCCATGATGAGAGACAGACATGCACTGATGCATATCGATATACGTGTTATAGCTCCTACACCCTCATGCTTACGGTTGTGTATGGATACACATGGCAACAACTTCCACGACTAACAACTGACACATCAAATATATAAATCACAATAAATTCTTTCACCACCTAGATCTGTTTAGCATACAAAATAATGATTTCAACAGTCTCTGGGCATTCTTGACTTTGTGATTTTGATGCCTGCTTTTTGGCTGCATCATAACATGTTGTGCTGATGTAAACTTGAATACACTGTCACTATGAGTCTGTGTATGCTGCACCAGGATAGTGGTATGTAGGCAAATCGACACCTTTTACCTGGTGGCTTTTCACTGACATTGTTATGACAGTTATCTTGTGTACTGACAAGTTTTCAAAATCACGACATCACTACCAGGACACTTTCGTTGGTGTGTCACGCAAATGGTGTTCTCACTGATAATGTGGTGACTTTTTGTTTTAGAAACTCATTAAATTTAACAACAGATTATGTTTATAATTATGGATTTTCCTTATGAGCTCATAACCTTAATGAAATAGTTCTGTAGAAGCAACATTTCTGAGCTAATGACAATGTGTTATCAGTTGTCAATCCTATTATTTTCAATCCAGAGCAGAGGTTCCTAAACTTTATCAGCCAAAGACCCCCCAAAGTCTGTCTGGTTGAAGACCCCCAGATTCGCATTTCACACAAAATGAACCATTCTAAAAGAAGTCATTGTTTGTCGACCATTTCAACTACAACTACACAGTAGTCCCCTGGAATCCACCCAGGCAGATATAGAATGAAAAGAATCAACCAGTGAAAAATTGTGCAAGGATTACTGTCACCTACATCGGCACAATTGATCTTTGGACTAACTGCGGATGTTTTAATAAGTAATGTGTAGTCAATGTTGCATCCAGAATCTGCAACAAACTGCTCATCACTTTAAAACATCTGAAACATCTGCAATCTTCTGCCAAAAAACTAACTTTTTTCCTAAATTACATTTGCTGTAATGGTGACTTTTACGTTTTTGTAACTCTTCGCAATTCTGCTTTGCGATACTTCTGAGTCTCATTATTATCTTAGCTGCTTCTATTTTTCAAATTTCAAGTGCATGACATAACTCATTCTTCAAATTAAATACATAATTTCACACACCTGACACTTTGAACATGTACAACAGAAGACTGCAATTCATATTCATCAGTGAAGCTTATTAATGAATATGTTCAAGCATTGTGTCACTCACTTGTAAATAGGTACCACTGATAGATATAAATTACGCATATTACCTGAGGTATTTGTTAGGGGGATACGACACAGTGATTCCTGATTCATTGAGGTGACAACAATGGAATGTCAGTGCATTGATGGCAACCCATGCAGCTTCTAATTATATCAGTTTACTTACAGCATGTGCTCTGCTGTGACAATTGCATTAACAATGCAATTTGGCATCTTGATTGAATCTGCACTCACTAAGAGATACAGAAGGCAATGGTTAAAGGTGCCTTGTCTGTTCTTCTTGAATGTTTATTAACATTTATTTATTGTTCTTAATACTAGAATGAATATTCAACACAACAGAACAAGAGGAAGGCAAACTGGCCTACAGAAACACCAGTGAAAGAATATATATATAGTCTTCTGGAGGACCTGCAGTGCACAGCGACCTTCATACGAGAAACTGGAGTGACAGTCGGGCTGAGCAAATGATGAAAGAGAAGAATAAATATGTGTTTAGTTGCACCTAATAAGCTCAAAGTATTTGCAATTTAAAAATGTCTAACTAATGTCCTTAAATAAACATATGTATATCATTTAGTTTGTGTGAAATTAATTCTTATGGCATCGCCAGCAATAATCCTCCACCAATTGTGAATACCAGACTGCCAGACATTGGCCTGCAGAGCTGTCTCGTGGAGACCACAAGTCTTACATCTCCGTGTGATTTTACACTTCCCTGGATGCCACAGACAGTACCAGGCACTACAAACAAAATAAAGGAATTTCCCTTCTGACGAAAATTTGATTTCCTGGAAGTTATCTATACGTGTTGCCCTAGCAAGTGGAGTATAAAAAGAGGTGCCTGTTCTGTTAGCCAAAATCAGCCGATCAGGTAATTGTTAGAAGAACGCTTGCTGAATCAGTTGTATTTTGTTCAACTTGAGGATTGGCATATGAGCGAACCAAATCTATCATGTAGCACTAGTAAAATTATCGTACATAAAATAATTGTTTTCGACTGGCATCAGTCAAACTTTTAATTCATAAAAAATGTAATTCATTTCTACATAATATCTTATGATCTAGGATAATATAACATTTTTATGTTATTGTTTTATGTTATTGTATACTGTGTATGCACATCATGCCCTTTGAATTTCCCATATAAATGTGACCTATCTTAACGAAATAAGTCGGATGTCGGCAAAACTGATTTTCTGTAAATGTTTTTTTTTTTTAAACAATCGCAAATCTACAGATTTTGATTTCCCCTTAAAATGATTTCTTAATATTCGTTTTATCGATTGCCACCACTGATACTCTCTAATTAATTATGTTTTATGTATTGTAAATCTAATTTTTGAGGAGCTCTGCAAAGTGTTCCGCTCGATTTCCATAAAACAAAGCCGAAAATGCCGCTAATTGCACGCGTTCCTTGCTGCCATTTTTCAGATGATCCTAACAAATTGGGTATCGCTGCGAAGCTTGACACATCGTCTCTCAAAATATGGGCATAAATATGTTAACAAATGCAAACTGTGACCTACAGATAGCGAGGAAGATAGCCCCCTCTAATGCAAGATGTGTAAACAAACATCATGTGGTAGCAATGGCAACCACGTGACCCAGGCGGTTTCATGCATTCGTTCAGTGAAGAGGTCATTTGAATAATTCTCTATGTACGAAGAATATTTTTTGGTATTACGTGTTCAAAGTGTATTTTCACTGCACCACTGCTGTCACTGGTGACCCAGATAGTTGTCAATAAAGAAGCAATGGAGTTCGGCATAGCTTTGACGATGTGCTCTGTCCAAGCCCAGCCGAGGAACAGCTGATGAATATGACCCGCAATGAGAAACTATTGCTGCTGCACTTGTGCAGACAGGATAGTGTACGAGGCAGGGCCAGGATCCAGGGAACCCGTTACCTGCACCCGTGGCCGTCCGCGCTGTGCCAATACCACGCAAGCGAGGATGTGGCTAGCATGGAAGCTACACTTGTTTACTGGACACTGTAACTGATCTGTTGTATTTATGTTTTCATAGACCTGAATAAGTTTTTTATTAAAAATAATCATAAACAATTAGTAAAAAATATTAAAATTTGTACTGACCCACTAGTGACAATTACCTCTATGAAATTTGATGTATAATGGTATAAAAGAGCTGCCGGTTTTCATTTTTTCTTAACAATTTTCAGTAATTATACAAGCAATTAATTTGTTACTAATTTATTACTGACAAAGGTTTTGGTTGTATATTAATGTAGTGTCATGAGGATGCCATTATCTTCGAGTGATCCAAATATCATCCAGATATGACAATGCTAACTAAGGCATATATAATAGTATAATAGTTCTGCAGAGTTTTAGCTTAATTTTCTTAACAATGGCGGTAATTACACAAACATTAATTAATTGTACTCTATTTTGATTCTCTAACAAAGATCTTGTTCTCATATTAACAGAATGTTTTCAGAATGCCATTATCTTCGAGTGGTCCAAATTTCAGCAAGATTTGTCCATGGCAACTAAGGTACATTACCTGAAACATAACAAATATGTTACTTAAACTTTGAAGGCTGTTTTCCGGGTTTGAAGGTGTCAACTCCACACATGTTTGGCGAGCTGTAACTTCAGTTATAATTAAGATATCTTCTTATATGATAACTGTATGAAAGCTGAGACACTGCTCTTTTCAACGGTATTAATAACTCAATATTGAAAAAATCTGACATGTGACTCATGTTGTTAAGATGGGTCACAAATGTGTTCCTTCATGAGCAGGCTGCTGCATTACTGATAAATTGTTGCCAAAACCGCTTCTGACAAATGAGATCCAAGTTGCATTGTCTACCCAATTAGATCATAGTATACGAGCATCTACACTCTTTTAACAATATTCACGTTCTTCCCACACTCTCCCTTACATGTATGCAGTTGGTACTGCTGACATACATGTAAATGTCACCGCACTATTTTTCCTGGGGCATTCTGTGCTACTCTCCAGCAGAGATGAAGGCAGGCTAACAGTCCAGGGACCGGCTACTGCAGCCACTGCCTTGATCATAATTATTAGCTATTGTAGCCTTGATCTTGCCATGCCTGAAGGCCTGCTAATTTATAACATAATAGGGGACCACCTGTTGATTGGATTGTCTGGGAAGTGGCAGGGAAATGGAGCTCATTCTGTGCTCCATTGTGTACCCAGTGTGAACTGGGGCAGATATAATTACCATTGTACCATTAATCTTGTTACATCTTCAAGCACCCTATAACATCAGTGTTCCTTATTCACTGTCTGTCTGTTGATGTGCATGAATTGTCATGAATCACTTTACATGTGATGTTCGTTACATTGTCTTAAGTGTTCAAATTGTTATGGCACAGATGGTCATGGGAGGTAAGAGGGCAAGAAGACTTTAAATACCGCTAACCCTACCTCTTTATAAATAAATACCTACTGGAAGAAATATGGAGAGGGTAAAACTGTGATTCAATGTTTTATCAAGGCTTTAATCCTATTGGACGATGTCTTTTGTTTACTTGGTATGTGTGTTGGTCCATGTTGTAGTGATTTTAAAATGAACTGTTTGAAGGAATAGTATGGAATAGGTTTCAATGTTAAATCTTGATACACATTTCCGTTTACATAAATTGGTGAGCAGAAACAAACTTCAATCTGCTAAATAAAAGTTGCCTAACTTGAAAATGAACATTTGGGATGAGCAGTACATTCCTCTTCTGAATAATCAGTGCTAAGATCTTGCGAAGACTTTTTGATCTTTTGTCAAAAAGCCTTCTTAATCACTTTTAGACACCCCAGTACCATATGTTATAAAGTTACTTACTGTATCAGTACTGGTACCTACTACATAACCAACATGATGACTTCATAATTAACCATATGTATACCTGTTATTAAAATAAACCGTAAATCTCACACTTTACCATGAGTGAAGAGGTTAATCAGACTGGGTGGTTCATATGAGTGATATTTTTACTTATTTCAGTCAGTTTATCTTTTGTTCTCGTGACGTTTTGACGGCTTTCACCAGTCTTCTTCAGACGACTACCGCTAGATGGTGACACAGTAGTCCTTCAGCACAGACAGTCACTCAGGTGTGTGCCCCCCACGGCTGCGCCCTGGGTGGCTCTTCAAGAGATCGTCGTAGATGTGTGAAAACTGGTCCCTTCCTTCGTCTTGGTTCATGCAGGCCTGGGTTTTTCTAATCCAGATTGCTTCTTTGATGCCTCTTGTTCTCCTCCGCTGTCCACAAATTTGGCCCACTCCCAGTCTACTATGTGATTATGCTGTGTCATGTGGTCTGTGATGGCTGATTTGTTCATCTCCTTTTCCGATGTTTTTCTGTTGTTTCTGGTGTAGGGTTTGTTCGTTGTTGCTTTGTCTTCGTCATCTCTGTGTTCTCTGATGTGGGTTCCAAGTGTGCGTTTAGTTTCTCCGATGTATGTGGCATTGCAGTTCTTACATGATATGGCGTACACTCCTTCACACAACTTGTGTGTTTCCACATTGTCTCTTTGTCTGACCAGTGACCTCTTGATGGTGTTGTGAGGTTTCAGTGCTGTGTTCACTTTGTATTTCTTCATGATCCATGATGTGGTTTTGGAAAATCCTTGGACCATGCCTTTGTCCTTGTCTTTTTCCAGTCTTCTTCCTGATGTTGGCTTCATTCTTTTGTTTCATCTTTCTCTGTACCGTTGATATGGTCCACTGTCGACTTCTTTGATGTGTTCTCTTTCTTTATGTTTATCTTCCTCCTCTGTGACAAGCGTTTCACATCTGTTTAGTGGCGTATGGATCACTCCCAACTTCGGCTTTCACACATCTATGACGATCTCTTGAAGAGCCACCCAGGGTGCAGCCGTGGGGGGCGCACACCTGAGTGACTACGTCTGCGCTGAAAGAATACCGCGTCACAATCTAGAGGTAGTCGTCTGAAGAAGCAGTCGAAACGTCGCGAGAACGAAAGGTAAACTGACTGTAAATAAGTAAAAATATCACTCACTCACACTCTACCATTTATGTCAATCTCCCAATTCTAGGAATTGTGTCTAGTGGCATTCTGACTCCCATTCTGCCCCAGGGCCCAGTCTGCTGGCCTTCTCTTGATTGCCGTGTTGTCCCCGATTCAACCTGACACCACAGGATGGTCCGAGAGGTAGCGTGCGATCATGATGCGTGCTCCAGCATACTCCATGTGTCTGGGAGACGCGAATGCAGTCACCCGCATAAGACATGCATTGATGACAGTGCACAGGTGAGTGGAGAGTGCGTCTGGCTTATTAGACAACTGGCTTATCAGGTGCTGAGTCCACGCCACTGCGCACCATGCATCGCGATCCGATGAAGCACACATAGAGCCATGGTCTGAGCGATTAATACCATTTGATCAGGTAATGCATTGATTATACTGGTCAGCATCAAATCAACGATGAGAAATTTAAAAAAATGTTGCCGCTTAAGGACGCCCACGGATGTCCTGTTATGAGGGACAACAAACGCGACCTTCGTAGACAATTTGACAATATCTAAGGAAAGCCGGCCATGGGTATGATTATGTTTTTTATTTCGGGAAAATCCATCCGACCAGTGCAATGCAGCATTCAGACAATTATCGCAATGTCAGCCCGGAAAATCGCAGGAAAAGTAGGTCAAGCAGAGATCATCTGATTTGTCCACTTGAGATGAATTCGAGGACTGAATAAATGTCTACGTGTCAGATGCTGATCAAAGATAATTACATCCGACCTAATTCAGTCAATTAGCTCTTTCACACTAATTATTACGATAATGTTCTGTGCGCAGTATTAGAATGAATTTGGTCACTAAGTTTGAATACATTCGATGTAACAAAACTATTGCAAACTGTACAGCATCTGAAACAAGCAGTGGACAAAATCCACTCTAGCTTTTGCACAGTCATTTCCATTGTTATATACCAGTACATCTACAGGTAAACTAGAAATTATGGGATAAATTAAGAATGTGCCTTACAAGAGGGTCAATCCATCAAGGTTCATTGTCAGCGATAGAAATAAGCCAGAATATTTACTTGTCCGCCGGACAAGTAAGTTTTGAAATCTACTTGTCCGACAAAATGTTAACTTGTCCGAGACTCAGAGTGGTTGTGAAGGGGATTCAAAGCTTCGGAAAAAACGTAAAAAGTCTATCTTATTTTTATGACAACAATACGATGTTCCTGCTGTTTCGTTGCATGTACATCTGAGTGTGTGTGATTAACGACACAATTAGATTTAATCTTCAAATTTTGAAATTGCAAAATTATATTTGCAACTATTTTCCGGTCCATTATTATTCATCACGAATATTAAAAGTAGACACGTTACATGATGTATACCAATATTTTAGTGATGTTGATATGAACGCTTTATTTATAACAAATAATTATTACGATGATAGGAATGAGACAATTGTTTTCCTTGCTATTTGTTTTATGTTGCAAAAACTGTTTATCTTTAATATGGTATATATAATTATATATATATAACATATAACACTGCTGTAAAACGTTGGCATCAGTTTGTCATTGAAGACGCCACTGAACCAGGAACGTGACCAATGCAAAACCAGGAAATGTTGTCACAAAAATTATAATAAACTAGAATATAATCTGATAATATTTTGTTAATCCTCTATGAACTTCAATATTAACAAAGTTCTGTATTTTACAAACGAAGGTAATATTCAATATTGATCATCAGCAAACAAACGCATATTTTTTCCTAAATGCTATATTACCATTTCAATGATAAAAAAACAGTTTTAACGGTGCCTGAATTACATTTACCAGGCGGAAAATAATTTATAGATTTAGTTACGTCGTAACGTTGCTGCCGTGCGCAGACCACTGTAGTTAGCAGAAGCCGACATGTCAACAGCGATTGGCGCCCCATCCCCAGCCGCGCGTCTTGCATAATTCGGTTTCGAAAATTCGCAATTTATGGTTAAAATAAATGTTACATAGATACAACAACACTTCTGAAATTTCATTAATATTCCGTTTATCAACCAGCACCATAGATTTACTGGAGAGCCAGTTACAAGTTTTGAGAATTGTCACCGATCTGTATCGGCTAACGAGTAACCTGTAACGTTCTGACTTGGTCTTGGAAGACTGCCGAGTCCGCGTGGGTTAGGCATAATAATGGTTAAAACTATATAATTATTAAAATAACAGGTAGCGATACAAAGTCTACTGTTTCCAACAGTGGGAGCAAGTTGTACGTCGGCCAAACTGAACGATTTACGATTGTGTGAAATACAGCCTCGATCAACGATGGCTGATGAGGAGTCTGTCCTACGCACTTGTCCACCGGATAACCATGTAGAGTCATTTTACTTGTCCGGGCCAAAAATCACTTGTCCCGGACAAACGGACAAGTGCTATTTCGAACGCTGATTGTGTTATAAATGGATGGAAGTGGGGCGTGGTTGTCAAGCTGTTGGAGTGCCAGACTGTCAGTCGTAGGTACCGGGGTTCTAATCATGGTGCTAACTAATCGGTGGCTCGGTATCAGCTGCTGTGTTGAAACTTTAGTAAGATTGTTCACCCTAAGTTGCCCTTGTCTTTTGAAAGAGACATTTTACGCCATTGGTCCCTTCTGTCTGGTGTCTATGCCAGGGGAAGTAAAGATAGGGCCTACTATATGCAAGGAAATGGAAAAAACCTGTCATGGTCTCAGTGAGCTGGGATCTCATTCTCTAAACTCCCATTGGTGTTAATTGTCCAAAATATACCCTGCCAATTAATACTAGAAGTTACGATCTTTTTAACACACAGGAATATATCAAATAGAAGCTTGCCATCCTTGTTTCTTTGCAGTGGACCAGCGATACATCAGAGGCAAAGAAGCAGAATGTCACCAAGACAAACAACTCATCAATTTATTTTCTCATATCCAAGTGTACAAATGGCCAAAAATATGTCTTTGGCATCAGTCTAATCACACTGCTTGCATGGAGCTGTAGTGGTGGTCCAAATAAAATGTTGAATGTCTTAAGCCAGACAGCCATTTAGAAATATGTCTAGACATGTTTGGTGGCAAATCAATCTCCCTGCAGAGATAATTTTGATAGTATAGAAACAAGCCAGACTATTGCATTGGAACCACCAATGGAACCCATGCGTGATTTACCCTAAATGACAGTATAATCATCCCAGGTAACTGTGTAGGGTCACAATACTAGGACACCTCAGCCGATTGTAACACAGGATGGCTAAGTCATTTATTAGGAACCTGTCGGATTGATGCTAGAAATGGGCTGTATCTGGTATACATCTAGTGACATGTAACACTCATATATATACGAACTAAAAAACTGAATAGACCATGCTCAGTCTACATACATTCGTGTGTGGCTACCTACTACATCTAGGACCTCATAAAAATGACATGAATGATGCAGTTTTTGTTAAAAGAAACTTTTTTCTCTTGCTCTGAAACAGGTCACCTCACAAGACGATCCTCTGAGATGACATTTGTTATGTAACTTTTCTGCAATTCCAATAACCACCAACTAGTTTTATTATCAATATTTTCATGCCTGCCTTAATAACAAAACTTAGCATTTAGTTTGACTTGAAAAGGTGCTTTGTAGGTGTACCATATCAACTATGTAATCACCACTTGTATTAAGAAGAATTTCACCACTTGCATTAAGAAGAATTACATGAATAAGTTGATATATATTGTTTATGTCCTCCACATAATATTTTATTTGACTTATGTCAGTCAATGTATGAATAAAACACTTGTATTTATTCCAACTGTCCGACAGACAGTGGGCTAAACCATGAGTTTTGTGGAAACTGTAGACCAATGGTTTTACATAAATATATATATATATGTTATATTAAACCTACCAGAGACAGAGGAGAGACAATGTGCTAAAAATAAAAACAATTAGTGAACATATTTCTTTTGTTTTATCTGGGAACAAATTTTTTAAGGAAGTTATTACTTATGTGTCACCTCACAACAGTTGAGGTAGAGACAACTTGTGCACACCTAAATAGATGCTTCAACACACTGCACTCTAAGATTCTGACGTAAATTAGCACTATCAGATTACATTATATCACCATGTGACAACATGTGTATGTTTAATATCATGGGACAAAATTATCATAAACCATACTGCATTATTTAACTGTTGTTAAACAATCAACAAGTAGCTCTGAGTGAGCTAACGCCTGGCCCTTAGGCTGAGGATAAAACACTGGTCAAATATGAAGAAGGATCCATTGACTCCAGATTCTGCTCTGTGTCTGTATCTGTATCTGTATCTGTATTTTGACTGGCAAAATGTCCTATGGACACATCACGCCAGTGTCATCATTTGTGTATCTGTATTAATACTACAGCTGCAGACTACAGCAAAAGACAATTGTTATTAATATCCTTTTGCTGGATAGCTCACATTCCTCAGGACCGTGCTTGGGACTGTGCTTTTTTCAAACCATTGCTATTCATATTGCATCTCCTGGTAGTGAAGAGCCCTGTTTACATCGCGACATGTCCATATGCAGTGCTAGGGTTTCTTTTCATAGTAGCACTTGTACAAACAGATCGCAGCACAAATAAAACTTGAAAGCAAGGCGTAATCATAGATACAGCTGTCGTCGCTCGTGCATTTTGTGTAATCCCTCCCGGACTAAATTCGCCCGGAGGGGAACAAACGCGCCGCGCGACCAGTGCACGCACTATTCGACAATGCGATAAGTACACAATGCTGTTCCGCTATACACAAACAGAGCGACACTGACTCGCTTGGTCCTGTACAATTACACAAACGGAAGAGTCGGTTCGACACGCTTCGAACGGCAACTTTCCTGCAAGTGTTCATTTGAGTTCTAAACGAAGTGCCCTGCCCCGCGCTAATTGCAACACTGGCCAACAGTTCTCGTGTATGTCGTATCACTCGTGGAAATCAACCGTTGGCGTTGACTTTGCGCATACGATTCTCGGTAAAAAAAATTAGTATTAAAAGCAGAACTTGCAGATGTGCTCAGTTACATTTCTCCAAGTTGAAACATCGTCAATGGTAAAAAGAACCGATCACAAATAATCGCTTGAAGTTGCAAAAAAACTTCGTTGCAATACCAAGACATTGTCACCAAATTGCACGTTTTATTTGCAAAGGGTGAATATCCACTCATATTTTGCATCTGTCATAACGTGAAATGTACGACTTATCTGGACCTTACAACATTTTTCTCTACACTTGACTTCTGTTAATCTGTGTTTGTGAACATAAGGCATATTTTGCTAGTAGAAGTAGATCTCAACTTTTATCAAAACAATTGTACACATGTAAAGAACACATCAAACAGCGCCGTAAGGTAAAGGTGTTACCTTCAGGTTGTGCCGAATATGTACTTCCGCGAGTTTTCCCGCCGCCAGTGGCAAGTCGACACTTTCGGTGACGCTCGCCCCGAGATCGCACGCCTGCTGCGTCTGCGACAGGACGCTCGCTAACACTGACATAGCGACTGCGAGCGATAGCAAGCGACATGTCAACGGCGCCGGCATAGCTGTCTTCAAAGACACCGACAACAAAGTTTCGCACATATAAGGAGCGTCAATTTGAGCGGCGTAAACTTGATGCAGCCGTCTGCCTGGCGTGCTCAAGCGGCACTGACAACAAGTGTTCGCGGCGCAACGTTATGGTCGTCTGCTTCCACCTCCTAGCGCCGATCGACAGCACCGCCCAGGTTTTATTTTGTCGCACTAATTTATGACACCGCGCTTCCCTCTGCTAATGATATTTGTCAACGCCGCATTAATAACAAATGTGTCGGACAAAGTGTGCGCTCGTAGAAATAATTAATAAATAATTAGCTTTTCTTTGTATATCTCATTCTCGTCAATTAATACGATCGCCTTCGTAAAATCGCGCTAGAACCGCGAGCTATTCTCGGTGCAGCGCCGGAGGGAGTGAGGCAAGTAGGCAGAAAAGCTTCTGTGAGGACGTCTCGTTGCACGAGTAAAACTCTGACAGGCGACGGCGAAAGGAGCGCGAGTAGATGGCACGATCTTGCATTTTGCTCCCTCTCAGGGCCCCTGGTCTCTAGAAAATGCGTCGGTAGCCGAGACAGGTGTTCTGGTACATTTCGGCGGTACATTTGACGCGATCGCTTGCGATAACAGGTAAATAATTTTGGTTTGTCGCGACAAAGCGCGGCCGTGTTTATTATTATGATTATCCGCGATTCGCGTGTCGTTGCCGCGACGCCAACCGAAGGCCGTAGCAGCTCGCAGTGACGGCGCACGGCTAACGACAGTCCGGTGGAGCGCTGCTTATGCAAGCAATGGTCCGATCTCAAGAACGAACGTCTTGAAGGCTGCTTCCGGGCGGGTCCAGCGGATCCGTGCCCAACGAATAGTAGGTAGTTAGCAATGGAGTCTCGAAGGTACAGCCCGGAAGCAGCCAGCTACTCAGTGCAGTCGGGGAACAGAACGCCGAGCTGTTTAACTGCGTGTCCACGTCTTAAGACTTAAAGTTAATGTTCAGTCCCCACCCAGTCGATATAGCCTATAGGGAGTCGATAGCTGGCCATTCTAAACGAGAGGCGAATTTACCTTGTAAATACGTTATATTACTGGCCGCTGTCTTGTCTGCCGGACTGTGTTAGTGGCCGGAGGCTCCTAATGATTGCTGCAGTATATATAATCACCAACAGGTAAAAGTCGGAAATAGTGGGATTATTGAAGCTCAATTTGACTAAAAGAGACTAGCTTCACTAAGGCTGAGCATAGTGATAACTCAGATAAGCACATCATTACATGTGTATATATATTCTTCAAAATAAATGCTCTAAGACATGTTTGGAGGTTGTCGAAGTGAGAGAGTATTTGGGCAGGGGTGGGCAAACGAATAACTTCAACACAGCAATATATGCCAAATTAATGGGTAATTAAGCTTCAGCCTCTTTTGACCTCCTTATTGAGATCTTAACTAGATGCCACTTGTCCGAGTGCACACATAAACTAAATAACTTCCCATGTTATCACCTAGAAACATAATATTATATGTCAAGTACATTACTTACATAGTCACATGGGAGACATGTGCCCCCTAGACCTTAGGAATTTGGCATGCCTGTAGACCTTTTATAATGTGCCCACGTGACCGTGCCCCCCAGGTAAGTTCCTATAGAGCTGAAGATAAGTTACGGCAGCATGGCACAACCAAATTTTGACTACTCCATTTGATTCGGCCGGCTGGACGTTTTTGTGCTTCCCCAGACTAGATTTCTGGATCTATCCCTGATGATCGAGCAAAATGAATACCCAAGGTTCTGTTCACTGGACTTACCTGGAAGCACTGTTTTTTCACCTCATTTGACCCATCTACAGTTGAACTTAGAACTGTGGCTCTCATACTTAGAAGTCACACTTTATCTTGCCTTATAATAATAGTGTATATAATACCTCAAATGGTATACATATAGATAGATGACCCACCACCTAGCTACACCTAATTTGGGACACCAGAAAATGCCAAATGTTGTGAGTCACTTCAGCAGGATCTGAGCATCCAGGTCATGCATCATAATCTTAGTAATTGTACTTTTGTCCCGTGAGACATGACCCGTATAACTTCCTAGAATGTGACAGTGAAGCTAAATATAAGCTCATTTTTGTGAATTCAATAACTAGATCGAAATGTTGTCATACACTTGTTCACGTCAGGAGTACAAGCCTGACTATGTTAATTATGTCAACCTTTGCCATTATATTCATGTCTTCCATGAATAATTCATCAGCATCATGAACAATGTTGATTGGCTAACAAGAGCAATGGTGATTAGAAGACAGTTTAATATATTTATGGTATGAAAAATGGAGTTTGGGAAGACCATGCAAGGACATTTTGACATGAGCAGTTGTGCTTTGGAAAACCACGTGCAAAGACATTTTGTGGTATGAGCAGTTTTGCTTGTGAAGACCATGCAAGGACATTTGTGGTATATTTGGTAATTAGGAAGACCACACAAAGACAGTGTTGTATAAGCAATTATGCTTGAGAAACCCATACAAAAACATTAGTGATGTATGAGCAATTGGTTTTGTGAAAACCATGACACTTATGATATGAACAATAATGTGATATGAGCAGTTGTGTTTGAGAAAACCATGCAAGGAGACTTATGATGAATGAGCAGTTGTTCTTGGGAAGACCATGCAAAGACATTTTTGGTACAAGCAATTTTTCTTGGAAAGTTGATGCAATGATATTTATGATATGAGCAATTTTGTTTGTGAAAACCATGCAAGGACATATGTGATATGAGCAACTGAAAGTGAAAAGATAAAGATCTTTCAATTGGTAAGCTCAATAAATCAACATTAGTCACTTGCATACAACCACACAGCACTTGGCTATTTTGCAGATTGGGATGAATTTGAGGAGTATCTGGTTTGGGTGGATTTTCTGAAAAATGAGGCACCTGTGGTGTTTTCACAAATTTCCCACACAAAGTCAGTTACATAATATTGTGTATGTGCTGAGAAAGTGTAAAGAAAGTATGTGGAAAATCCAGGAAACTAATGAAAAAACAAATCTGAATATGGAAAGCACTACCCAAAGTGTGTCATCAAGTATATGAACACATTTAAAGTGCATCTTATGACACATTTTTTTAAAACTTGGATTTAATGTTCTAGTTTTATATTTTCTTACATGTCTGTTTCACTCCCAATATATTAAAAAAACAGGAGTATTTCAAAGTGAACCATGGCTTCCCCAGTGTCCTTCGTTAAGGAAATCAGCAATGGATAGTTGAATTGTGAAGTTTGTGTGCAAACCATTGCATCTAAATTAGGAAGGATTCACTAACTTCCAAAAACAAATAATTTTCAGTATTTTGCAACAATGCACTTTGCTTTGTTAAGTTCTTCTTAGTACAAAACTAATGATAATAACTGGGCTTTACCTGGTTTGTATAAATTGTACTACAGCTGTATTTAGAAAAATATTACAAATAAAGAGACATATAGGACCCTCATTACAGGCTTGGGACCCCCTAAAAATTTGCGGGTCCTGAGGACTTTTGAAAACAAACTCTCAGCTAAACTCCTGGGTGTATCCTTTTATTTTATAAGCCATTTTATTTTAGTAAAGCACACCTTTTATGAACAGACTCTAAAGTGCGTCATTATTCCATGATTCTCCTATCCACAAATTTCATTAATCCAGCTCACCCTTGGGAACCAAAGTGTAGGGATGAGCAGGATTTCACTATGTTCCCTTGGCAACCATATAAATGATTGCTGCAAGCTCAGTTCTTCATAGTGGTTTATTTTTTTAAAGTTACTCCACACCTTATTCCCCAATTCCCATTAAGCCGTAGACTCATCACAAAATCAATGTAGCAGACTAAAAACATCTTGTCTCGGTGACATTTAAGGCCTATGAGCGTCTTGAAAATGGATACAATTTTTCTTTATAATGTAATGCCAACATTTGTCTAGATGTCTTAGCTAAACAAGATTAAAAACTGATCTATTTTTAGTCCTTTGGACCAAAGGTCCAACGGACTTATGCCATCACTCCTGCCATATCTCAGAAACTGTTACCTGCCGTATCTCAGAAACTGTTCAGCAACTTTTTCTTTAATTTTGCATAGATGTATGACATGTATCTTAGGGTACTGTCACTATGCATGATACATATGTATTTAATTGAATCATTCTATTTGATTGAATCATTCTGTAAGCCCCCCAGGGCCCCCAAAACTGGTAAATTTTCATATTTTGTCTATTTTTTTTATAAACTCTTCAGTAACTTTTCTCTGATTTCGCATAGACATTTCGTGTGGTAGTGCCACTATACACAAGAAATCTGTATTTGATTGAATCATTCTAAGGGCACCTCAGGGCCCCCCAAAATTCCTACTATTTCCCTACTGCTGTAAGCCCCCTGCACTGATCTCTATAACATCCACTGATCTCTATTTATAACTAGATAGTGGACTTTGCCCTAAATCTGATCACTGAGATGGCTGAGTGGAGTGGCCTGGGTGTCAGAGATTATGCTGTAAGCCTGTGTATTGGACTATCCTCTGCTCACTGCATGCCATTGTCCCAGTGTCAAACAGAATGCTTCCATGTGGGCTGTAAATATATTGCGTAATGGGTATCTCCACTGCACTGGCAGAACCTAAGAAACTTTAAAACAGCAATAGACATAATCATCAATGCAATGTAAAGATATGATCTAGGATTAAAATGAAATGACTTAGGTATAAAATAATATATAAAATAACTTTGGTGTACTCAAAAAGGTTAAAGCATATTTAGCCAAAATTATAAGGAATAGTATTGAGATGTTTTACTATACATGTTGCAGCTATTACTTCAATTCAGTCAGTATTATGTCATTAATTGCTACTATTTTAAAGTCAAAATGCATGCTATGTTTATGTACTTTGTGAACAAATAAAATTTTATCATAGTTCATCTCTTTCTTCTTTCCATGTGTGCACATTTTCTTAAACAATCTTTAGCTGTGCTGCATGTGAGATTGCAGCTCACCAACTCTCCTGCAAGCTTTCTGCAACTACTGGAAATTGACCTTAGTAACAGAGTATCAGGATAAAATTCTACAGTATTTTTAATAACACAAATACAGAAAAAATACATTTGTAGCATAAATTCGATTTTAAACCCGTCTGTGTAGCGATTCCCGCGGAAAAAAAAAATTTAATGAGCTAAGCGATCACGTGGTATCTTAACGTCACACATGACTCACACTCGCAGCAGGCCGACCCTTTCTATGCATTCAGAGCATGTTTACATGGATAATGTTGGGGTCGAAACGAGCATCAGAATGAGTTGTTATGCAATAATCCGATGTAATACAAACACTAGTCATCATAGAGGAACAAGCAGTTATCTTACGGTTCCACATGAATTAAATTTTATTCAAAACAATGAATGCGAATGAGCCTACAAGTCGACTAGCTTTCGCCGAGCTTGGCCCTGGCCTCGTTTTCAGAATAATATCTAATGCAACCAACGGGAGATAATGTACACCAATATACATACATAGCAAACATATATCGTATCCAGCTACAGAAAGTAACGTGTAAAATCTCATAATATCACTAGAATATCGATGTATGAAGGAGGAGTTGTACAATTTATCATAACCACTGAAATCAGTCAGCAAATTTCTGTCGGCCTTGATAGCTCGGTTGGTAAACGCGTTGGTTCCTTTGCGTCTGTTTTACAACCATTGCGACGCCGGTTCAATTCTGACAGCATGCAAACTATTGATTTTCTTTACACTTTTATTGTTGATGTTTTCACGAAGTAATATAAACCAAATCATTTAGTACACTATGATGCACTGTTTGTAAATATTTTTTTATATTTTTGTAGTAATTATTTATTCGCCACAAAAATGAAAATATGGTCATTATATAACAACGATGTTTCTAAATTGTATTTATCCAGACAGATCACAATCTGTTTTCACATATATAATTACAATATATTACTGTACAATATATTACTGTACAATATATTTACAATTAATAAATTAGATATCCATTACATTATATTTGTTTGGATAAATAAAATTTAGAAACATCGTTATATAATGACCATATTTTCATTTTTGTGGCAAATAAATAATTACTACAAAATAAAAATTATTTACAAACAGTACATCATGGTATACTAAATGATTTGGTTTATATTACTTTGTGAAAACATCAACAACAAAAGTGTAAAGAAAATCAATTGTTTGCATGCTGTCAGGATTGAACCGACGTCGCCCGATTGTAAAATGATTGACAAGTAACTAACGCGCCTACCCACTGAGCTAGCGGGACCAGCGGAAACTCTCTAACTGATTTAAGTTGTTATGGTAAATTGTACAACTCCTTCATATATCGATATTTTAGTGATATTATGAGATTATACACGTTACTTTATGTAGCTGGATACAATATATGTTTGCTATGTATGTTTATTGGTGTAGATTATCTCCCGTTGGTTGCATTCGATATAATTATTCTGAAAACGAGCCTAAGCTTGGCGAAACCTAGTCGAATTGTAGGCCCATTCGCATACGTTGTTTTGAATAAAATTGGATTCATGTGGAACCGTAAGATAACTGCTTGTTCCTCTATGATGACTAGTGTTTGTATTACGTCGGAAAATTGCACAATAACTCATTCTGACGCTCGTTTCGACCCAAAAGCTATACTTGTAAACATGCTCTGAATGCATGGAAAGGGTCGTCCTGATGCGAGTTTGAGTCATAAGTGACGTCACATCTCGGCATCCCGAAAAGCACGCCAAAAATATGCATATTCGAAAATGTCCGGATGTATAGCATAAAATGTGGAATTTCTAATTCATTGAATTTGTTTGATTTTTTTGCTTGGTGGACATGGAAATAGATAGCAGGATGTAATATAACATAAATTCAAGCAATAGATGTTTTTATTCCTTTTAACTATTATATACAATCTTCACGAAACAGTCTACTCGAATATTTTATTTCCAGGTATCTTCACTGGCATGCATATAGTCTCCACTAAACATGTCAACATTTTACTTCCATCGTAACCCTTAATGATCTCTAACTATTATTCACCAAAAACATTTCATTAATAATTACAAACTCACAATATAGTCCAAAGGACTTCAGGGCCTCTTGGCCCATTTTTTCCAACAAAATATGTTGCCTAATTTTGTGTATTGTAGCAAAATTCTAATTAAATTCTAATTAAATTGACTCTTCTTAAATATTAGTGAAACTCTGTTGTGGGAACTATTATAGTTATGGTTAATTAAATTCAATATGGTAAGCGTAGAATTATTGAGTAGATCTAATGAATCTAGTTGAAATTACGAATAAATATACTGGTGAGCGGAACATCTTCAGCAGATTGAAACCATGAGCTGGTATCAGCATGTACGACGATACCTGATTTTGTTACAGTCATATTTGATTAGGTTGTTAACTTAACTCCCGCATAGCACAACAAAAGATTCTGACACTGACAGGTAACATACATGTCCTGCTATCCGTGTACTAACATACAGCGCTGGATTTCGGACTGCGAAGGCTCTTTTGAAGCACCAAAGTTACATCTAAAAATGTTTCGACCGCCAAAGAAATGACCCAGAAAATGTTGTGGAGGCCTCCATAAAACTTTACATTGTGGGCATCCTGCCCTGGCCTATATATGGCACTGTTAACATAGATTTTGATACACTATCAGAAAAATAAGTTTTATCTAACACCTGCCTGCTGACATACTTTCCTCACAATTTGCATCAAGAGCAATAATAACTAAACTGTGTTGAGAATAGCAAACATCGATCCATTCTTACAATGCGTTGACGAATTCATGCGTTAGACACAGGCTCATGATTGACTGCATTATCAATTGGTTGTGCTTTGAAGTGTCCGCTGAGGATTGGGGCATATATTAGCATAAGAGGCACTGACGAGGATAATCATAACTGATGGGGGTGGAAAGATGAATTTCCCATGAATATTGGTCCATGGAAGCATTGACTTGTCATCCAACAGTAAAATACCGTGAGCCAGGGTGGGAAATTTGCTCTCTGGATTACGGGTGCATAACATAAAAAAGGCAAAGGAAAACAATTGAAAAGTAGTGAGAATAATGCAGAACTGCTGAGGTATGTTTATTTGTTATCAACAAATATATGGTTGGGTAGGAGACGATTCCAGTTCTATCACAAATGGCAGTGCATCAGTTAGAAACAGGTACAAGGGTAGATAACCCTAAACAAGCCATTTGGCAACTTTGACTGCATCTTCATTTCTGATACCAAACCCTTTAAGTACATTGCAGCAAGAAAATACAAATGCTCACCCTCATACTACGACTACTTCTTGTGTGTGAAAAGTGCCACAAAACTTGCAGTCTTAACTTTATAACCCACTCCTTATGGCGTATCATGAAAAGTTTTCATGCTTTGCCAAGTTCTTGGGTAAGACCACATTTAAATTTTACATAGGCAGCCATTATAACGTTTCCTTCATTTCCTGCAACATTTTTCTAACGATTTTCTTTAAAATTTCATAGCATATTTAACCTCCATTGCTGTGGAAAACTCGTGAAACTCTCGTACCTCATTATTCAGAAAAATCCACCCAAACCTGACACCCCTAAATTTTGCTCTAATCTATTTTGAAATATTGTTGCGTTCTGCAAAATAGCCACTGTGAATACGTGAGCGACTAGAGTATATTTATTGCTATCTCGTGAAAGATCTAATGCAGTAATACATTCAGTATTCACTGGACCAACATGTGCCGCGTCAAAGTGCTCAAAGAAAATTCACACCTCACACCAAAACGGTATTTTCAAGGGCACTCTTGGTGGGTAATGGCGGACAAATCCTTAATGTGGTCTTACCCCAAATAGATCTCCTGAATCTTGCAAATCTTCACGAAAATTATATTTATATCAAGCTATACATATAACTAGATTAACCACAAAGGGAAATTTACACTGTTTCAATAACAATTGAAATATACATCATCAAACTGTGCACACCTCCAAGCTAAACAGCGCCTTGAGTTGATTTAAACATGCTTATTCGTTACCTTATACCACTTACACCATTTGCCTGACACGAATGGTACTGAGCACAACATACAGGCCAATACAGTGTCTTACCGATATGGGAGTAAAGTATATAGAATATTAACGAGATATATTTTATGTCATTTTTCATAAAATGTTGTAATTTTTGGCAAAAATCATTATTTTAAGCAGCATTTTATTGGACATGCAAGTTGCATATCTTCACAAATTTTGGTGTAACATAATGCCCACAAACTATGCTAAATAATATGATGCAATTATGAACTGTGTGTCACTCGTGTACGACACCAGTAGGTGTCAAGAGCACAAGTCAGGCATTTCAGCAATATTCACAATATTGAAAGGCACAGAGGCGTCTTGATGATAACTACAATTATTTTGTAGATAACGCACTAAAACGCTGTGTATAAATTGAGGTATATACATAGTACATTATGAAACCAAAAATGGGATGCCCAGTAGAACGTATATCTTGTGTCACACAAATTGTCATCCTAACCCCCACTTAAAATAACCATACTTTTGCACACGCAGATCTCAGTTTGATACAGAGTGTCCAAACATCGCCACACGTCAGTTACTTGGCCTCTATATATTTTGCTGATGTACACACATTATCAGAAACAAGAGATATAGCTGGCAAAATAGATAATTTCAGAAAGAAGCAAACGTTTGACAGGGACATCCAAGACACGTGATAAAGGTTGCAGACAGTTGTGGCAGCCAGTATCTCTGCAAGTACATCAACGAGTCCACTGTCCTAATCATGTTTTATTCAAACATCACCATGTTCTTACAAGGGTACTAAAAAACATTTCCGATGTTAAATATACGGATACAACGTACAAAATACTAGTGATACATAAAAGCAGCTTCTTGTCAAAGTAGTTGACGTAAGCCTATGATTAGTTGAAGCTGCCTTACCTTGTGCAAACTTCGGTATAATTCGGTTACATTACAGCTGAAAAGTGCATGACCGTCGACAATGATAGCATGCCAGTCCATGTATACAATTTCAACATATGGCACTTCTGTTAGGTGACCAGTTTAAATTTTTATGGCTAAAATTCGGATCATTGCAATCACTGCATATTTGGAGAGTCAAACACTGCTATGATTTTTCTCAGTCACATTCGGGATATATTTATGCAGATTTTCAATTGTTCTTGTTGTCTCAGTTAGTGTATGGATGTTACTGTAAAAACAGGTGCTAGATGTCTGATTGATAGAAGTGTGTGGACAACCTGCTTCCTATGATGGCCAACCAAGATTAGGGCTGCATTGGGGGGGGGGTGGAATCAAAATGTTGCCTGCTTGCCCATTATTGCTTATTGTGCAATCCAAGTGTATGCAAGTGCCATATAATTAAGGAGGACAAGTTGGAACAGGAGAAACCCTCACGTTAGTATTGGAGTTAAGAAACACACATATTTTTATAGACTTCGCTTACAAAAATATAGATGTAACTGAGGCGAAATTAATCTTACTGGAAATTACTGGAAATATGTCAATATTGTCACACCTGATGCAGATTTAAAAGAAATTCCTGCCCTGACACGTTTGCACGTTTTACAGAGGCTTTCGTGGTACTCAGTATTATAGAACATGCTTGGAATGTAGTTTTTAACCTTCACACTACCTAAATTATCACTTGATTTTCCATGCGTAGCACCTAATAACAGGCTTATTAATGACTTAAAACCTCTTAGATGTAACACTAACAGTATGCAATAGCTGCACGGTATTCTGGTCTACATTAACTTCCAACTGCAGCCGAAAAACCATCACCCATTATTCAAATAAAATTTTGACGGTTTTCATGATAAAACAGGCCGAATTTCTAATTTAATTGGGCTAAGACCACATTTAAATTTTACTTGGGCAGCCATTATAACGTTTCTTTCATTTCCTGCAAAATTTTTCTAACGATTTTCTTGAAAATTTCACAGCATATTTAACCTCCATTGCTGTGGAAAACTCGTGAAACTCTCGTACCTCATTTTTTTTTTAAATCCATCCAAACCTGACACCCCTAAATTTCGTACCAATTTTGTGACGGATTTTGAAATATTGGTGCCTTCTGCAAAATAGCCACAGTGCGAATACGTGAGCGACTAGAGTATATTTATTGTTATCTCGTGAAAGATCTAATACAGTAATACATTCAGTATTCACTGGACTAACATGTGCCGCATCAAAATGCTAAAAAAGATTCATACATCACACCAAAACGAGCACTCTTTCAGTGGGTAATGGCAGACGAACCCTTACCCCTTCTACAGATTGGTATGTTTACTTGTAGAACATGTAGCGCCATCTTGTGGGTCTCACAGAAGCAGCCAAATACCTATGTAACTTCCTTAAACTACTTTGTGTTCCCCAAGGCCAAACTCTAATGTGGATAAATGTTAATCTGCAGCCAGACAGACATTTAAGAGAACATCCTCGAGAAAGCACTGAAAATGTCACCGGTCTCGGGTGTACCATATGTGGAAATGGTGAATTAGCAGATATATATGTGTCTGCCTGTCTGGCTGCAGATTAGTGTTAATCCATCAGTTGGTGGCAAAGTGCAGTTATTTGAGGACATCATATATAGTTATACATTTTGCACCTGCAAACAAATATTTTCATGTATGTTCCCAGTGTCCCATCATGTTATCTATTCCTAAACTCAATGCGTCTGCTAATAATATAATCTCTCCCACGATTCATGTATTTCAGTGTTATGTTTCTGGAATTATTTCTTTATTATTTTTGAAAATTGCAAATGTGCATTGAAAAAATCTAAAGTATAAAATAATCGTTATAAGATTTAAATTTTGTGTGATCTTGGTTTACAAAATCTTAACTTTAACAATTAATATCAAGATTTTGGTTATATTTATTTTCGGTTGCAAAATCTCTATTGTAAATTCTTGGTTAGAAAATATAAGTTACAACTGTAGACCATTACAGACATCTGAACCATCATGGAGCTGGTGCAGACAGAAAGCGATGCATCAGTGAACACCCTTGTCAGTACTGGCAGCTCTTTGTTGCTTTCAATAGCAGAGCGTTCAACTCCTATTCAGTATGTTATGGAAATGCTCAGACACTTCAATTCAGTCCTTTTCTGAAAAAATACTTTGGAGTGACAACAATTTTATATTTGTGTTCAAATGAAAATTAGATTAACTGTGATGTTATGTATTGGATATGGTGAACAAATATAAACAAGTTGCCCTCATTGTCTGTAGGATGGCAAGCGCTTCAGAAAGAGTCCTCCTGCTTGCGACAGCCATTGGCCTGCTCCTGAATTGTTGTCATGGAGACGAACAGACAGCCTCGCAGCTTATATTGTTGAAAGACCTGCCACCAGGTGCTGACTTGAACCATCCGCAGCATTTCAACATCCGCAGCAATTTCCAGGTTGGTTTAGACTTGTGATACTTCATATGTTGCACTGTTTGCTGAGGCTGGATTCAGTTCTTCATTGTTGTTTCCATGGAGTGGAGACTGTTGGTGGGGACAGCATAGCAAGAAGGGTGAGGGGAAAGAAAATGAGAACAGAAATTGAGGATCAGTATTGAGGTCAGCCTCTCCCCAGACATCGAGAGAAAAGAAGAACTTCTTCTGTCAGTGATCCAGTTCATTGCTGTCTCCACCCGCCTTCACTCCCCTATCTGTGACTCTTGTTCTCCACTCCCCCCAAACCCGCCAAATCTATCTTCACAAAGTCCTCCCATCCGTAAATCTACATGCACATGCATGCACGTTAATATGCAAATAAATATCCTTCACAATAAGCAAAAAGAAAAAGCGTGATATCGTATCTTGTACTCCCTTCGATGAACAAAATGCAAGTGGCAGAGAATTTTGAATGTCCTAATCTCATGATAGTCTGAGCGAAAGAACATGACTCGTTTTAATAGTTCCCGAATGGTCACTGTCTAATGAGATTATATCCCTCACAAAAACCAAGCCAGCATTGTATATCACAATTGGCAACTGTAATATATCTGTATGCATGTTTTAATTTTCAGAGTGGTTAGACTAGAAACTCAAAGGAATGTTGGGCATGATAGAATGAGTTACTCTCAAAGTTTGCTGAAAAGGGGACGTGTCCTTTTTGAAGCAGATAGTTGTTTCACACTAAAACATAACCTACACATGTTTTCAAGACATTGTATTGCAGGTTCAAGAAACCAGCAGAAACCAGTTTATGGACATGTCATGGTGACCACTTAATTAAAGAATATTGCTATCAGTCACTGCACAATTCATTCATGTGAATTTGATATACAGTAAACCTCGCCCAAGTCGGATTCAATCGGACCGAGTGATTTAATCCGAGTTACGCGAAAATCCGACTTAGCCGAAGAAGACATATCCCAGCGCCAAAGGCTACTCTCTAGAAGCCCTTAGGTAATTGTGAATAACACTTGAAAGTGACTGGATACTGCGGTAATTCTACATGTGTTGATGTCCACAAGCAACACACAACATTATGCAGTATTAGAACAGTTTTGTGCTTCATTTTGGCACGAATCTCTAAGGTTATAGCTTAGTACTTATCATTGATTGTAACTGTCAGTCATCTTCTTCCCCTTGCTCCCTTGCGTGGTGGGGTCCACGTCACTTGGTAGCTTCTTCTACTTTTCTTGTAGTTCTTTCCACCTCTCTCTCTCATCCGCAGTGGCCATCCATTCATGGCTGTTCACGCCAGCCCTCCCCAGGTCTCGTTTTATGCTGTCGTTCCATCTCAGCCTTGGTCTTCCTCTCCTTCGTCTGCCCACCCCAGGTCTCGTTTTATGTTGTCGTTCCATCTCAGCCTTGGTCTTCCTCTCCTTCGTCTGCCCTCCCCAGGTCTCGTTTTATGCTGTCGTTCCATCTCAGCCTTGGTCTTCCTCTCCTTCATCTGCCCTCCCCAGGTCTCGTTTTATGTTGTCGTTACATCTCAGCCTTGGTCTTCCTCTTCTTTGTCTGCCCTCCCCAGGTCTCGTTTTATGCTGTCATTCCATCTCAGCCTTGGTCTTCCTCTCCTTCGTCTGCCCTCCCCAGGTCTCGTTTTATGCTGTTGTTCCATCTCAGCCTTGGTCTTCCTCTCCTTCGTCTGCCCTCCCCAGGTCTCGTTTTATGTTGTCGTTCCATCTCAGCCTTGGTCTTCCTCTTCTTTGTTTGCCCTCCCCAGGTCTCTTTTTATGCTGTCGTTCCATCTCAGCCTTGGTCTTCCTCTCCTTCATCTTCCTTCTATCCTCTCTCGTTACTCTACATATTCTTCTGACCCAGTTGTTTTCTGCTACATGTAGTTTCTCCTCCTGTCTCTCTGTCAGTGGCAGTGTTCCCAATCCATATATACAGGCTGGTACAACGCAGGCTTCCAACACTTCCTTTCGGTTGTTTCTTCAGTTTTCTGTCCCACATAATGCCTTCTACCCTCTTCCATGCTGCTGCTCCTGCTTGCACCCTCCTCTGTATTTCTTTAATACTCCTTCCATCCTCACACACTGTACCGCCCAGGTATACAAAGCTGTTCACTTGTTTAATGGTCTTTCCGTCAACAACATCATGCAGATCTACCTCTTGTTCACCTACCCACATTACTTCAGTCTTCTCCAGATTCATTCGGAGTACCACTTCTAGGTTGTCTGCATACAGTATCTTCTTTAGTTCTTCCTGCTCCGATATCTTTCCACTGATCAGGTTCATCACCATAATGAAAAGCAGGGGACTCAAGGCATACATTCTCTGAGTCCTACTTCCACTCCAAATTGTTCCGATGTTTCTCCTTCAACTCTCACTACCGCTGTTGTCTCCTTGTACATTTCCTCCACCATTCTGGCTTCTGCTTCTCCAACCTCCATCCATCTCATGACTGCAAATGCGAGTTCTCTCGGCATGGTGTCAAATGCCTTTTCCAGATCTACAAAACCGAATGCTACATCTTTTCAAAATTCTCTCTTTGTCTTGATAATTTGTCTGATGGCAAACAATCCATCATCTGTTCCTCTCCCTTTCCTAAATCACAGCTGATTCTCCGATTTTGCTCTCCACTGTAAGCCTCACCCTAGCATCCAGTATCCTTTCCAACAATTTCAGGGCTTGGCTCAGTAATGTGATGCCTCTGTATCTCCCTAGGTCATATTTCCATATCTGCACAATCACTCCTCTTCCCCACTCTGCTGGTATCTCTCCTGCTGTGAAGCACACATTAAACAGCCTGGTCAGCCACTGGATTCTAACTAGTCTGTTTGCTTTCACCATTTCCACTGAGAGTTCATCCACTCCTACAGCCTTTCCTGTTTTCATCTTCTTTACTGCTTTCTCTACCTCTTCTTCAGTTATTGTCCTCACCTCTAGTTCTCTCCTTACAGTATGAGGTATCTCTATCTCATATTCTTCCTCTGGATTTAGTAGTTTCTTGAAGTACTCCTCCCAAACATCCAGCGCTTGTTTTGCTCCAGTGACCAGTGTCCCGTCGCTTCTCTTCATTGCTGATGTTCGTATAGTATCTTTGCTGCCTCTGTCTCTATCCCTGGCAAATTTGAAGATAAGTTTTTTCCCTTCATCTTCTTCAATCCTGTCACATAATTTGTGCTGTTTTTCATCTCTTGCTTTAGCAACTGCCTTATTTGCTGCCTTCTTCTTCTCTCGGTACTTCTGCTTCAGCCCAATCTTTTCTTCATCACTTGCTTCTTCCACACACTTCAGTGCCTCCTTTTTTGTTGTATTGCTTGTTCAACTTCCTGGTTCCACCACCTCTGTTCTTTCTTCTTTCGACTTTGTGTGGGCTTTCCTATTGTTCGGCCACGTATCTCCTCAGCTGTTCTAACAAAGCCTTCCTTAAGTGCTTTCCACTCTGATTCCATATCCTCCCTTTGTTCTTGGAGTAGCCTGAACTTCCTTTCTACTTCGGTTTTGTATTGGGCCATCACCACTCCTTCACATTTCCACCATTTGATTACCTGTCTTTGTTTCCCCCTTCTCTGTTTGCCTCTTCCTATCCAGATTTCACAAATCAATGGTTTATGTTGGCTCGTTATGTGCTCTCCTGCCAGACCTTTGCATTCCCTAACCTTGTTCAACTGGCTACTTCTAACAATCAGCAGATCTATCTCTGTTCTGTTGTTTCCACTTCTGTATGTGATCTTGTGTGATTCCTTCTTCTGAAAGAAGGAGTTTACCACCACTAGCTGATTTCTTCCTAGCATCTTGACTAGATCTTGTCCCTCTCTGTTTCTCGTTCCATATCCGTACATTCCTAAGGTCTCCTCACAGTTCTGTCTCTTTCCTACATGTGCATTTAGATCACCTGCCACAACCAACATTGTATCTGGTTCTACATGCCCAATAACCAGGTTGTTTTGGAATGCATCCTTGTCTTCTTGAGTTCTCCCTGACTGTGGTGCGTAGCCCGATAGTATGTACATCATCTCTCCTCCAACTAACATCCACACTGCAATTATCCTGCCTTCCCATCGTTCCACCCTGATCACTTCCTTGCTGTATTCCTCCTTCATAATCACTCCCACTCTATTCGTCCTTCCATCTCCCCCTGCATGCAGCATCTTAAATCCATCTTCCAGATCCACTGCCCGGCACCCTTTCCACTTGGTTTCTTGTACCCCCATCACTGACAGTTGCCGCCTCTTCATTAGCTCCACCACCTGCACTCGTTTCCCTGTCATTGTTCCCACATTGAGGGTGGCAAACTGGACTTTGCATGAGAGTCGATGCCGGCTGTTCGACCCTCCAGATCTTTGCAAATTTCTCGCTGGTGCCTGGGTCCCAGCTCGTCAGTTCCCCCGCACGCGGTAGCCATTCTCGTAATTACTAAGTGACATAGCATATATTGAGGTCATTTATTCGAGCCTCATGGCACTGCTCATGCTGACCCATGTGTTGGGTTTGTCTTCCAGGTTTTCCTTCCCATAGGTCAATGTCTTCCATGACTAGTGGACTTGATCTGCCCATGGTTTGAAGTCAGAGTTTTCCTTCTCCTAGACCCACTGCCTGTCAAGGCTAATGAGTTGGGTCTACCCAGGTTTTAAAATCAGAGTTGTCCCTCTCCTAGATCCCTAGCATGTTAGCCTAGGGCCGTAAGGTGTCCAGTTACCGCAGTGTACCACAAGGAGATCATGCTAGAGTCTTGTCTATGGAGAGGCTATGTACCAGCAGGGGAGGCTTGCGCACTCAAGTCCCTTTTCGCCCTTGTGAAGGGGCTAGCTGGCGGTCGCAACTGAAAGCGAGAGCAGGAAGCGCATGCACTACAAGCTACTCACTATACTGCGACACTAGACGCATCACACAGACCTGTGCTCGCACCACACCACATCTTCTATCTCATGATAATGGCCTCTACTTGCCAGTCAACTATTCGATTTCACAAGTGTCAAACCAGATTGTCTTAATTAGTGTCCATTAAGCAGCATGTTTGCCACTGAGTCTTGTTATCTTATCTTCAGACACAGAGACTTCGTCGCCCTCATCATCGCTCAGTAAACCAACCGTCTGCGTTGGGCTTTGTACGGTGTTGCTCTGCTCATTATTTGGAATAGCCAACGTTTCTGCTGTTTCATCTACACCAATACAGTCGTCCATCGTGCAAACAACATCTCCATACATCTCGTGGAGCTTATTCCGTACGTTTCTGAATGAAGGAGCTGCTTCGTCTTCATCATCGTCTTGACGCTCAACACATTAAACGAATCCCGTTTTTGTAGGAGTTTAGAAGTGTTTCCGGTTTCAGTTTGTTCCATCCACGCTGGTTTCAGGGCAATGACGACGTTCAACATAATTCAACTACTTGAGAAAATGGTGCGACTCCTTCTGATGCCTCTAGTGTCCTGGTGGTTAGGATGTACCGGTAATGAAACGTCATGTTCTTGGTTATACCAGCATCCATTGGCTTGGTGATGCTAGTTGTATTAGACGAGTGAAGATGTGATGCCTACGTACGTTGCTGTGGCTTTCTGGATTATTTTTTGGAATAGCCGTTTCACTTTTTATTTCATATGATACATATACTCCAAGCAACCAAGTGATTTGGTTGAATACTCCGATCCGACTTAGGTGAGGAAAAACACATTATCTTGGAACAAATGGACCGATTCAGTTATTCCGAGTTAGGCGAAGATTTTTATGGGAAATACATTACAAATCAACCGTTCCTTGGAATTCTGTCCGAGTTGAGCGAATATCCGACTTAGGCGAGGTTTACTGTATATGTGTGCACATTGACCTTTTTTTTTTACACTTTTACACTGATTTCTTCTACTGTTATTACAAATGTGTCATAATCTTGATGCACATTACATGATGTTTGCCAAAATTTCCTTATGTGACTTCCTTAAAAAATTATCCATCCTGTAGAATTAAGGAATGTTACTTCACAAATTGTTGAGGCATAGAAACTCAAATGTTTGGTAAATAAGTAAAATGTTAAATACTGTTATGCAGCTACTATTTCATCAAAAGTTAATCAAATTCCATACCCTGATGAAATTGATCTCTAACATACTGTAGAATTATCTGACGTAATGCAGAATTTACAAACAATAAATGAAATTTTTTGATTTAATGTGGTTACTGATAACAATATGCTTCAATCCACATGTACTGTTTATTTTCTGCAGTGTATACTATTTATTGGGTGCTCTGATTTTAAAATACTTTGTTAAAGCATTTACTTAAAGTGGTTCTTTTACCATTACTCTACTGCAACGTTTCAGTTGATATGTTTAGTTCAGAAATATTATTATTAAGTTGGTAGATAATATATTTATGAAAAAGGAAAGAGAAACTGAGGCCAAGCGTAAGGCGAATTGAGAAAGGGAGAGGGAGGAAAGAACACAAGAGAAGAGCATGAATGAAAGGCAGAAACGGGTAAATATTACAAAAGGGAAATAAAATACAAATTAATGTAGAAAGAGAACGAAGCCCAGAAGACAGGAAACAGAACAACACAAAGGGAGAAAGTACCAAACAAAAATGGCAGGAGAAAAAGCAGATAGTTAAAACAAAAGGTTATACAGGGGAATAGAGTAAAGGAGAAATGTAGGAATGCAGACAAGGAAGGGTTAAAGAGGAAATTGGTAGGAAGGAAGGTGTCAGCAACACAATTGTTTCTGGAGATTTGATAGGAAACAAGATGTCTTATGCAGTAAGCTCATGAACAGCGCATTTAACATGTAGCATGGAAAAATGTACCAGTATTCATAATTAATTGTCTTGTTCTGGTTGACTAAATGCAAGATATTACATTTGTGTACCCAAATTGAATTGTGCTGTAGCTGTGAAATCAACTGTAGCACATTGATGGCGTGTTTCTCGCCCACTTAACTTCGTCTTTTGGTGGGCGGGCATTGAATTCCCTGGTTCCACCAAAAACTGTTGAAGTGTCAAACACTCTGTGAATGTTTAGTGGAAACAAGGTAGAAACAAATTATTATTTTAACTACCAGGAACAGGTATAATTTTTTTGAAACAAAAGCAAGAAATGCTAGTTTGGTAATGAGCCAAACAATTTATTTATTAATCTTGTACTCTATTTATTTAAAATCAAAACCTGTGTCATGTTTCCATGTATGAATGAATGAATCAAAGCGTTGGCAACAGTAACAATATACACCATGCAAGGCAATCAAGTTTAATTCTTATTCAAGCTAAAATGACAATTTACAATGTTTGAAAGGGGTAAATATGAAGTCATTGACGTTTATTTAATGCAGCGTATGTTTTACAATGGCTGTGCTTGCCCCTGATATAAAGCAGTTTACAAACTTCAGTTATACTTTAAATAATCGCTAACAAAGTTATACATTAATGTTTTAGAATTAAACTCCATAGAATACTTGTTCATGTGTTGCTGTGAACTGCTGTCATAGTGAGGTTTTCATAACAGTAACTAATAATTATGTATTATTTCCCGTTCTCTAATAATTGTTATTGACACATTGAACTAGTTTTTAAGGATAAGCAATCCTGCAAATTAAGCTGTAATTTTTACAATTTTCTGGCATGATGTAAAATGTAATGTTATGTTTTTTGTTTAAAAAATTAAAAAAATGTGCAATTAAATATGATCCAGTTAACGGCCTGAACGTCATGACATCAATGGGGGTAGGAATGTCTGGATGCTAACAACGGTTTTGTTTTTCGTTTAACCTCTATTATGTGTTTGTTCTTTCCCTTGCTAAACTGGCAAAAGTCTGCCATTTTGTTTAGTCAAACCTACTTTGATTGAGCCAAATTTAACATTTCCATATTTTTGTGGTTGTGGAGTGGTTGGTATGAGCCTAAGTTGTAAGTAGATGTCATCTCACACAGAGCAAAGACAGTGTTCCGTGTCATGTGGGAGTTGATTCGCTAGTATTAACTCCACTTGCGAGTGTTGTGAACTTGCATTGACTCTGGTCTAATTGAGTTAGCTTCTCTCGCTGGCCAGGCATCAGAAGTGTCGAGGCGTGATACATCGCACTCCTGCATCAAGTGCTGCCACTAAGTAGCCACAACTTAATTACGTGCCATCGTTAGAACGTAGCCGTTCGATTCGCTAGTACCAGTGCTGGGGGCGGTTGTACAACATTTACAAGATTGCACCGTGTCCTACGTGGCTCTTGGACAGGGTTGTCAACTGATTACTGATGGTCCTATTTTTTATATAATGTTTTATATGTGAGGCTTTTTAAACTAATGGGATACATTTTGTGTTGAAAAATCTATTTATGGTATGTTATTCACATCCTTGTTAGATGCTCTAGAGTTTTGAACAGTGACAAAAAATGATTGATGAAGTGACCAGTGCAGAAAGCATTTGTAACACACACTTAAAAACTCTGTTTTCTTAAATTTTGAAATTCAGGCATTATATCATTTAACAATTTTCAGTACAACAAAATACACATTAGCTCAACACTTAGATTACTTTTGTGTCTGTAATCCACAAATTTGATTTATAAGTTTCAAATCTCATTTCATTTGTGAGGGGTTATGCCAGGGGATTTTGTGTTGAGAGGTTTATCCAGGGTGGTTAGTTTGGGGTTTATCCATGAGGGGTTATCTCCATACTGTGTGGTGATCGTTCCATGTTAAGGCTTGTCTGAGTGGTTTATCCGCCGTGAGAGGTTATGTCCAGGTTGGGTTTGTTTTTGCGGGATTTTGTCTATGTTAACCATCCATCTTCCTTGAGATGTCACACTGTTCATTTCTATAAGAGTGATTTCGCTGAGTGAGCAAATAGGAAATCTATACTGAACAACTAAACGTTAGACGGCGGCAACTGCATCTACCAAGTACACGTTCCATACAGTACATGCCCGCCTCATAGACATCTGAACGACATTTTATTCCTCGGCTATTGGGAGTATCCCAGAAGTAATCTGTCAGACCTACGACAGTGATTGTATGCGGGAATCTCAGCGGTGATGAGTCTGTGCGTGTGCCATATGCAGATTGTCTCAAGTTTGTCCCAGACTGCCTTCTGGGAATCTGCCGTGATTTTCGCAATTTTTCTGGTTCATTGTTGACTGCCAAGCCATGCCTCAGGCTCTTATCATGTCGAAGCCAATGTCTAGTTGTTCTACGGCGAACTTGTTCCGTCTGCCAGATTTGACACTCGACGACAGGACAAGTCTGTTTGTATGGTGGTTGAAATGAGATTGTCTGCTCTGTTAGCCAGAATTATCACTGGTGGTAATGATTAGCAGGAATTTTGTTGAATCAGTGGTCTTATATGTTGAATGACTCAAATGAATGAATCAAACATCAAAGGGCCTTGGGTTAAACCAAGCAGCCACTGCAATATCGCCAATATTTAGAGCACGTTCAGAATCATAATGTATTGTTTACAATTTGAACATTTCATGGTATTAATGTTCAAACTGTGAACATTGCTTCAGGTTAATTAATCACAATTTGGTGTGCAGTGTAACTTCAATACATTTATTATAGTATTAAGAACATTAATCACAATTTGGTGTGCAGTGTAACTTCAGTACATTTATTATAGTATTAAGAACATTAATCACAATTTGGTGTGCAGTGTAGCTTCAATACATTTATTATAGTATTAAGAACATTAATCACAATTTGGTGTGCAGTGTAACTTCAGTACATTTATTATAGTATTAAGAACATTAATCACAATTTGATGTGCAGTGTAACTTCAGTACATTTATTATAGTATTAAGAACATTAATCACAATTTGGTGTGCAGTGTAACTTCAGTACATTTATTATAGTATTAAGAACATTAATTTGGTGTGCAGTGTAACTTCAATACATTTATTATAGTATTAAGAATATTAATCACAATTTGGTGTGCAGTGTAACTTCAGTACATTTATTATAGTATTAAGAACATTAGTCACAATTTGGTGTGCAGTGTAACTTCAGTGCATTTATTATAGTATTAAGAACATTAGTCACAATTTGGTGTGCAGTGTAACTTCAGTGCATTTATTATAGTATTAAGAACATTAGCCACAATTTGGTGTGCAGTGTAACTTCAGTGCATTTATTATAGTATTAAGAACATTATATTAAAATATTAGGAACACACAGCCTCGGTTTAGGGGATGTATCATAATAACAATGAGTTTTATATGCATATACGCACGCATGCACACACGCACAAAGACAGACAGACACTGGCATCCATAAGCTCAATGTGACAGTTTCCACAGAACTATGTACCTTGTGGAACTCTGTAGGCTCCTGCTTGGACTGCGATTTCCTGTTAAGTATTGGGTCAGGACGTCCAGGATTGGTGCGCAATAAACACAATTAGAGATCCGCTTGTAATGGGAAGCATGTTGACATTGTTTTTAGCTAGAGCATTGGATAATTCTGGTGGATTTCTGTGATGAATATTCTTTGTGCAGTAATTGTAGCATTGCTGAGTGCTTCCCAGACAAACCAAGATGGTGTTTTATTGAACAAGTCTGTTGGGGTGAAGTGGCAAGTTCTGTGAATAGACCTATAGACTGGATACAATATTATATAATATACATATATATATATGTATATATGTAATATAATATATATATTTTATTATATATAATATATGAATACATATTTTCTGTCTCTTATGGCAGATATACCAGAACATGTGTGATTGTGTGTAGATCTGGTTATTCACCCTCTTGATTCTGTCGATCCAAGCTTGTTTTGAATCACGTTTACATTTTCTGCCACTACTAAAAGTATGTCATTATTTATGTCTCAATCTTACTTCTACTTGCCATAATAATATGTCAGAAAGAAAATTGTGTAATAAAAACATAATTACGTTGTGGTTTTATTTGGTCAGCAGGCTTAGAATGTTGCCAAACAGACTCGCTATGAATGTATATATATGTATACACTGTTGTAACATTTTTCTCCACAGTACAGTGAATACACCTTATTATTTTTATTCACCGATGTATCCATTCTTCTGAATGGCAGCCAAACACACAGGCCAGACTAATCAATCACTATCAAGACAAGGAAACTCCAAGTTCATTTGGTGATCTTTATATTTTCCTTAACCATGTAATTTATGGTCGACCTGTTTTTTTTAAATGAATGGAAGTGATAAACATACAGACACGCACGCACGCACGCGCACACATATGTATACACATGAATGTATACACATGTATGTATGTATGTATATATATGTGTATATATATATATACATATATATATATATATATATATTGATAGTGATTGATTAGTCTGGCCTGTGTGTTTGGCTGCCATTCAGAAGAATGGATACACCAGTGAATAAAAATAATAAGGTGTATTCACTGTATTGTGGTGGAAAAAACAGTTACAAGTTCAGTTTGCAGAACCTAGATTGAGGAATATCCCTGGAGTAACATTGGCTCCATTTTCTTTATCAAACTAACAATTACGTAACAACGTGGCTGACATTAAAGTGTTCTGCTAGTGTCACTAGCATTTTGACATTGTGTTTTGAGACAGCCTTGAGCAGCGTTCTGAGCAGCCTACACTAATTGCAGTGTCAGTATTGCTAGACTTGTGTAATGAGATTGTAAACTTCATTAAAATAAATATCAAAGAGTGAATGGGTGCTAAAAATGTATACTTAATAAATTACATCAGAACAAAGGTAATCATGTTAGCCTTATGCATTGCGGTTAAGATACATTAATAATAAATATTAACACATTGAAAGCCTTTGTAGTACAAGGCCCTAGCTGAATGTATAAATTTATATAGGTACAAAACAATGGTAAAGTGTGCGGAAATGTATCTAGTAAAAATAATTATTACTAATATTTAACTATAACAAGCAAAGTTACAAGTACTGTGTTTGTTCCACAAATTATTAGCATGTATTTATATATTGCACTTAATACTATAACACATATAACATTTGTATTATAGTATTGTATTAAGAACAGTATTTATCATCACGTTATGATACTACCTGCCAAATTGCATTTAATAAACCTAGCTTTTTTGCAAATTATTTAAAGCGGGACTTTGAAATGTACTGAGTTAGAAATGGCCAGTTTGTTACTGTCCGGGTGTTTTCCTGCTTTTGGCCAGTCCAGCCAGTTTTTGCTAGCTCTAATAGTACATTACACTCATCGGTCAGAATTAACATTGTAATCTCAGTACGCAGTGCTCTGCAAGTCTTGTACAATTGTACTAAGTTAGGTAAATCTCCATCTAGTATTCCCGTACAAACGCATGGTCTGCTGCATTATTTTTAATTTACGCTGAGCAGTAACAATTTGTTCCAGCAGTTTTGCTATATTAGAAGCCAGCACCCACTCAAAGTGCTTTTTATATATGCTAAACCCATTTTTGTTATATAAACTTATCATACGTTTAAATGTGCATTGTCAAACGTTATTGCGTTTACTTATTTGTTATGATTCCATCTACCATTAACCAGTAGAAATCACATGTATTCCCTGACGTCGTCAATTAATATTAGCAGCACTTTCTCATGCCCATGCTATCACCGCATTCTGAATGTGTTCACCGCACACAACCACCCTTATGCCAAGAGGTCTGACCACTAGACGGATGCGCGCAATAGACAATCAGCATGCTGACCATTCCGACCATCGCCACACAGTGGCACACACAACATAAATTGCCCAAGATTAGCGGATGATCCTGCACTATTCTCGTTGGTCGATTTAGCACATTGTGTCCTGTCTCGCTAAATCACTTAAGATACGCCCAATCGTGGAGGTGCAGCTCAAACTTAGCATGCATTATTAACAGCCTGTGTGACCAGTTACAGTGTCCTGCTGACTTCAATAAAGGCCGGCTCAGGAGGCCCTCATTGAAGATTCAGGAGGCCTTTGATGGTTTGGGGGGTCTCGTGGGGCAGGGAACATTAAGCCCTCTAGCACACATAACCAGCAGCATCAGATGAGGCTTTTATGTGGTTTATGCGTTTCTGTTTTGAGAGGAAGAAGTTTACGTAATGTGTGAAAAAGTTGTGAGGTAATAGATCCTAAATGTATGCATAGAAGTATTGTGGTCTCCAAAATATTAGGCAGCATCAAAATCAAGTAACAACCACTGAGAGTCAACGTGGCACAGTTGTAAAGAACTCAGAATTTTCACTGACTATAGAATGAATGTAGAAGCAGAATCCAGAATACAACATACGTTGACACCAAACTACAAAAGTCTGCAGTCCAAACTGTTTGCAATAACAGAATACCCAGTCTGTAGGGCTTCATTGAACCCACAGTTGTCATGTCCTTGATCGAGGTTGTGTACAGTAGGACAGAAGTCTTTGTGCCATAGTAAATTACAAGATAGACTGCAGGGTCATAACTAATATGTAGTATTATGTACTCAAAATAATATCCCTTCAGCATGTAATTACACAGCACCTTAATCCTCTGGAGCCAGAGCTTAGAAGTGCACCAACCTAGAATTGTTAAGCATGAAATCATTTATAGGGATTTGCAGAAATCATCATCAGAATGATGTCCGCTGAGGATATATACTGTGGAAATGTGATTACAACTATATGATGGAAAAGTCATTCATCCAGATTGCACACAATAACACAAAAGCCTTACTACAGGGGTCTAGTAGTTCAGTGTCAGAATTCTGAAGTTGTCAATCCAGAATATTGGCAGTAAGACACCAAAATGAAGAGTTTAGGATGAAAACCCCCTCGACAAAACCATTCATGGATATAATCCTTCAGAGACATGACCTCTCATGGGCAAATTCAGCAGGGACAAAAACTCTTAAGAGGTGGAATTATAAACAGTTAGCTAGATCAAATAAAAAACTTTCATTTTGTATATCCAAAATGTAATTTTACCTGGTAAAGGCTTTCGTCGAACGTATCACGTTGACTTTATCAGTAACGATGATGTCGAATGACGATGATGTCATCGTACACGTGAGGCAGTTCGAAAACCTTTCCCAGGTATAATATGTTTTGGATATGCAAAATGAACATTTTTGATTTGAAAAAGAACTATCCTCAAGAATGTTCAGTAATTTTAATTAAAATTAGCTAGATCATTAGTATTTTTCCATAACATATGAAGTACCAATATGTATGTGGTTGAATAATTTCAAATAAACAAATTGAAAAGCTATTAATGACCATGAAGGGTTTTGTCTGTGAGAATTATATCTATGAGGGGTTATATCCATGATGGGTTGTGTCCATTAGGGGTAATGTTCAGATGAGTTATGTCATGAAGGCTTTATGTTGTACCCTAAAACAAATACAGATCTTAATAAAGTTCCTATATTGGTGACCAGCCGACTGACCGCATGCTGCCATTTGACACAGTTTCTTTTGGCCAGGCAGATACGTAAAGAGATCCACATGTTTTTTTCAGGATTCCCAGGAACACCCACTTAGTAGTCCTCTACACAGTCTGGACAGTTAACATAGATGACATGATGGCTGGACACTCACGCAAGGTGACTTGTCACTGTGACACTTATCTTGGGGTGCAGATGGTCAGACATTGTCAACGTCTCTTTCAACTGTCAACAACTGTCATCTTTGGTGACAGCTATAGCAAGCAGAACCCTGTGGCTTGCCTCTTATAAATATCATTTCCAGGTTATACTGATGCGGTGGGGAGTGGTGGTGATGCTCCCAACTGTTTTTTGAGGAGCTTGGTGGTTTAATTCCACCTGCAGTCATGTCAAAAGTTTAGTAAATCAAAACTTTGGTAAAGTTGTTCCCTCCACTTTGCCCGTTTCTTTTGGAAGAGACACTGCAAGTTGTTAGTTCCTTCTGTCAGGTGCCTGTGCCAGGGGATACTCTCTTGTAGACTCACTAACTTTAGAGAAGGTCACTCTGAAATAAACCATTCACATTACTGGATCCTCAAACCTGATGGAACTCAAATAAATAAATAGTTGTAATGGTAATTATAAGTTATAATGTACATATCATAGAACATAAATAATGTAGGCCTGCCCTATGTCTTGGAACATTTATGGATGAAAATAATAATACTAAAAGTACTTATATAACATGTGATCAATTTCTATACTTGTCTTATAATATTATAGTTGCATGTCCTTAGGACTACTGAAAGAACATTACTTAATTTGAGGCAGATTTATAGAATTATGGGTGTCGTAATCAGTGTAATGTATCATCATCATTGGTTGGCCAGGGCCAGAATATAAATGTACAGTAATGTATTGTAATGTATAATGTGTTAAGAGTCTTATTATACTATTATATTGATATTGATATAAATCATTTTTAGTCCTTTGGCCGAAGGTCCAAGGGACTTTTGCCATCACTCTGCGTCCGCCGTTAGCTGCCGTATCTCAGGAACCGTTCAGCAACTTTTTCTCTAATTTTGCATAGACATATGGATTTGATTTGAAATCTGTATTTGATTGAATCATTTTAAGGGCTCCCTAGGGCCTCCAAGGACCCCAAAACTGGTAAAAATGTAACATTTGGCTTATTTTTTTTTAAACTGTTCAGTAACTTTTTTTTCTAATTTTGCATAGATGTACCTTAGGGTGCTGCCACTATGTACAAGAAATCTGTATTTGATTGAATCATTCTAAGGGCACCTAAGGGGTCCCCAAAGTGCAAAAGGTTTACATTATCTAGAGATGTGGTTTTGAGAAGGGCCCTTGAGACCACCCCCAACAGTAGATGTTGTGTAATGTGCCACAAAGTCAAAAGCTGTGACTAATCTCTACAGCCTAGGCCATTGAGACCTTGACTAATCTTTAATTGGTCACAGCACCCAGGCAGAGTAGACACACTTGACCCCTATTAGACTGAACAGTTGCCTAACACTTTTAAACTGTATCTTCAAAACTATTGATTTTCTATAATTGCAAGTTGTGTTTATTTTGATGTTCATTTAATTATTATAAAATGGTGTGACTGTGGTGTCTATTGGTTAAAGATGTATTGTCTGTAGAAACAAGTAGGTGACAAACATAGAAAATTAATATTCTGTCACCTGTAGGTGACAAACGTAGAAAACTAATATTCTGGACAACTATAGAGTGAAATAATAATAATAATAATAATAATGTATTTATTTCAGACAATCATGATGTCCATATATACAAATACATCAATAAAAGTATGTAAATAATATAAAAATACATAGATAAGAACAATATGTTTAAAAATTATATAAATCCCGGACCCACTGGTGCCGCAGTTTCGAAGTACAATACACGTCGCTAGTTTTAATGCTATAAATAATGGGATTCAAAGACATGTCAATCCTATTCATTAAGCTAAAAATAGCCTTTCTGATTACACATTTACCCGAGCTGACATTAGCTGTAGCAAACATGTGGCTAGCGCTACATCTCATGGGCAAATTGTTCAATATCCTGAAAGAGTTGTTATATGCAACAATGAATTGATGAAAATTAACTTTTCTAAAGTTCACCCATAACGCACACATATAGATATTACCAAAATACGCTGTAAATAGCTTATTTTTTACAGCAGTTGAACAAAAGTGAAACTTTTGACGTAACATGTTACTCTTGGCATACAAAAGTCTCACTTTGGCTTGCATGTCAGACTCATCAGACAAGTTATTAGAAATGACATGTCCAAGATATTTACAAGAGGTGGCAAAGTTTAACTTCTTTCCTCCTAATGTCATTTCTTTAGACAGATTTGACTTTCTAGATTCAAAGTACATGACCAGGGATTTACTCGCATTGTATTGCACATCGTGCTCACATCCATATGAGTAACACATGTCTGGTAGTGTTTGTAGTCCTTTAGCAGAAGGTGCAAACAGAAGTAGATCATCGGCGTATATAAGGTGATTAACAACCATGTTACCAAGACTACAACCGATTTGCTTTTTGTGCAGTTGTATACTCAGATTATCCATATAAATGTTAAAAAGCAAAGGGGATAACTTCCCACCTTGCTTAACACCATTGCCTACCGAGAAGAAGTCCGAGTAGGTATTTCCCCATCGTATGCATACACATTGATTATTGAATTCATTGCTGAGTATTCTTAAGATATAGTTCGGTACATTTCGTTGTTCTAGTTTCGTTATAAGTTTATTTCGGTTGACACGATCAAACGCCTTTGATGCATCTAAAAATGCGACGTGCATAGCTGAACCATGTTCAGTGTAGAACCTTAATAATTCCTTAAATGCAAACACGCATAACTCCGTTCCATGTTTAGGCTTAAAGCCAAATTGATTAGGAGTGGTTTCCAAGTACATTTTCATTCTGTTAAAAAGAACAGTGTCTATTATCTTCGAAAATATATTCGATAGACATATTGGCCTATAATTCCCTTTGTCGTTTACTCGTCTATTTTTGTCTTTAATAATTGGTACAATAACAGACTGTGACATTTCTTTTGGTAAATAACCATGCACCAGAATCGAAGACACAAGGATAGACAAAAGCACAGCGAGTTGATAATCAGCGAACTTAATATGTTCTGCACTAATACCGTCCAGACCTGGTGACTTTTTTGAGAGTCCATTAATAATATCCATCAGTTCAACTGCACCAACAGTCATTCCTGTATTGTCAGTGGAACAGTCATAACAAACTTTATCACATCGACTATCCTCCACATCATTAAATAAATGTTCATAATGCTTCCACATTGACCCGATGTTTACGTCACCGTGTATATTATCAATGTTTGTCGGAAGTTTTACTTTACTGTTCGTACAGTGCTTAATTTCTTTCCAGAATTTGCGGTGGTCTTTCTGACACAACTGTTCTGCAATGTTATCAGCAATATTTCAAAGTTACAAGAAATATCCTACACTTTATTTATATCAAATGCATTCTACTGTTCTGTTTACGCTTGCCATGCCTTGTGTAGACATGGTACTGTGTAAATCAATTGTATCAATATAGACTAATAATTACAGATTCACAATATAGTTGATACCTGAAACAACCAAATGTCAACCATTAGAAGAGTTGACATAGTTCCGCTATACACTATATATGTAAATTTAACCAGCTGCCATGTCAAGTCCATTATAATTGTGACTAACAGTGTTCAAAATTATTCAGGTAAATAGCAAATAACAAAGGACACAAGTTTTCTCCTTGCCATACCTCTACACATGAGAAGAAGGCTGACACAGCCTGGCCCTCATTTATACATGATTTAGCATTTTTGTACATGTTGTATACAACTTTCAACACAATACCATTAATACCGCATGAAATTATCTTAGACCACAGGGAGGACCGGTCTACTAAATCAAATGCTTTCTTATAATCGATGAAGACACAATAAAGCCTTTTGAGTCGAGACAAATACAATTCAACCAATACCCCTATCTGAACACTGCCTGTTCTTCACCTATTACATTCGCTTTGTTTAGGTATGTGGTTAGTCTGGTGTTCTGAACAATCACTAAGGATTAATGAACACTTGTGCAGAATGTCACCCACTTGGCAGGTTTAATTGATCTATTCAGCAATGAGGACACTGCTTAGGCCTCACTCTGGACACTGTCACTCACAGTGTTGTGTATTGTCTTAGTTGGCGCCTTGAGCTAATCTACTTGACCATGAATCAGTGGTGGCTCTGGTTGTGTATTACACCCAGCTGTGGTGCTAAGATTCTCTGCCTGCTATTGTTTGATGGAAGCTGTGACTAATATGTAATTGGTCACTGGCAGTAGCTTGTGTCAACAAACAGCATTAAGCCACTAGACCCCTGTTAAACTGGACAGTTGCCTGTACGTTTTAAACTGTGTCAAACAGTGAGTCTACCTTTTGCTCTCAGATAATCTGTCCTCTTAGTTTTACACATGAAGACATAATCTGGCATAACTTTATAAGTCTTTGTAGCAGCACATTCGTACTTCCAGTGTATCATACATATTACATACTGTGTGCCACATTTGAATGTTGTGCATGTAATATTTCCATGCAATCCATTTGCATATATAATGTAAAACATCAACAGCCGTTTTCTTCATTTTCACTTTTTGATCCCTACCATGTTCAATGCTCCATATCTTTGCCAATTTTTGTAGCAGTCATATTTTTTGAAACCGTGTAAAGCACCCTACCAAACCTTTACAAGGATGTAAGAAAACAATGTTACAATTTTTCCGACTTATCACTCATTTGGTCAGGGGTCACATATAGACGTATTAGTCCAAAGGACTTCAGGGCCACTTGGCCCATTTTTTAAATTATATTACGTATTTCATCAATGTTGTATTTTAAGTGCCTCAGAACATATTATATTTCTTTCTTTGCAACCATGATAAATGTCATATAATTTTGTTATGCTAATACTATAAAATGACCATGTTATGAAGATATCAACACAAACATGAAGCTGTATAATGAGGATTTGAAGTACAATTGTCAGAATATCTTATAATTTTAATAGCAAAAATGTGTAATTGTTGTTCTGTTTAGTATGGAATGTATTAACTGCACGTTTGGGAACTTGGTGTGTTTAGATATCTCGTGTCCTGTTGGGCTGTCCCAGTCACATGGGAATGCTATGGTTGGTTGCCTGTTGCAATTACTGGATGACTGCTTTGAATAGAAGAAGTTTGACTCTGCTAATTCAGCAGACAAAATGTCACACAAATGTCACATGTCAAACTCATAGTTCCCAGTTCCTTTAGATGTGGAAGGGGATATTTAGCAAGTTGATTGGAAAATGCTCAGTGCTATTCACGTGATTGTCATTTTGGTCCCAAATTGATTTCAAGTCTTGTGTTGTTGATTATTAATTGGCAGATTCTGTGACAGTGTTGTTGCGCTTTCTGTATGATCCCTCCTTCCTTCTCAATACTCCGCAACGATGCTGGGTAGCCACAGATAACACAGTGTCTTGCAGTGATGGCATAACGTGTAATTGTAGCTAACTTGGTTGGCAGTATACAAAAAAGTGGTGACCGGATTTACTCAAGATTCGAATTGGAGTGAACATAGTGTTGGCATGGCTTAACTATATTTTGGTTGTACATAATTTTGGCGAGAAATGTCAGATAACAAATAAACTAATAATAATAAGATTTTGTTCTTTTTGTTATTATAAAGATATTTTTATATTTTTTGCGTTGGGAGCATATTTGTCATACTTAAAATGTTTGAGTTTGCTTCTGGAATTTAAAAAAAATGTAAATGTCATGTTTTGCGATCAGTGTTGTTCAATAATGTAGTTTGAAAACGTTACTCACATTTTGCATTTTTGCTTTCAGGGTTCAGTGGAATTCATCGAGTCAGACAACTTTCACATCGAGATCAACATAACTGCGCCCTCTAATGGTGACCTTGCGAAGGTGCATTACAACTACACAATGTTGGACGGATCAGTGCTGTTGCAGCTGGCAAGTGTTGCATCATGGGACTTTAGGTTCTTTGCTACTGTTATAAATACAAACCTATCCATCCCGTGACCAGTTGCATAGCAAAAGGTTCATCAAGTCATAAAAAAATGGATGCCGAACACACAAACATTCCATCATATATTTTGTTGAAATTCTAGTGCCATACGTTTTTTCTTTATAACAAAAACATAAGGCAGAGTGTTTAAAGGTGTAACTGTATACAGATTTGTGTCATTCCAAACCATTTTTTACTTACTTATGTCATCCTTAAGTCCTGAGAATGTGTGTTACACCGGCTTGCCTATATGGTGTGGAGACAGTGGTGCTGAAAGAACAACAACAGACGCTGGAATTTTGTGAGAACAACTGGGTTAGAAGAATAACAAGAACAAAGAGGGTAGACAGAAGAAGGACAAATGACCTGAGAAAAGAGGTTGGAATGCAATGCAGTGTAACAGGAGGATTATTGAGAAGCCGGATGACATGGGCAAGCCACTTGGCAAAGATGGATGCCGGAAAAATAGCGAAGAGAGCAGAGGCAGAACAACATAAAGGACAGAGGAAAAGAGGAAGGCCACATCTGAGATGGGAGGACTGAGTGAGGAGGGACAGATCAGGGGAGGATGAAAGATGGAGAGAGGGAGCGATGGACAGAAAACTATGGAAGGAAAAGACACAGTGAGTGGTTCAGCTTTACTGTACCTGACCCTCACCCCTGTACAGCAGGGAACAAGGAGGAGAGCAACAACAAAGTCATCCACTTAGCGTGGTGACATGATGAGCTGTTTCCACAGTTTTCTGTCTGTCATTGTGGCAGCCAGACAAGTCCCACAGAGGCTGGTGTTTCTCTCTTGATGGTGTCTCTCAGGGTCATGTTCGGGCGACCTCTTCTCCGAGGGCCCCAGGTTTCCAAAGGAGAACTTGGTTCAAAGGATCATATTTAGGGTCTAAAAATAATTGTAATTTTAGTCATTTATTGCTTATTTCATGTGTGGAGTAGCCGCCACATTTCTTTTGTTGGAATTTGTATTTTTACTTCACATTTTGTAAACCTATATATGAACTTTATCAAAACATTTCAAGTTGTATTAATTCCAGTTATATTATTAATTGTATTAAAATGGGACATGACCGTATTTTTTGCAAACAAATCCAAAATCTGTATTGCTTATGGGAAATCCATGGTAGTTCTGACTACGTTGTCAGAACCCGATCAGGTAATATGCACAAGACACTCAGTCTGACTTCGTGACAACTCGCCTGCGCACCATATTCACAGTCAGAATGAATCCATTTCAACGATTTATTGGGAAGTACGCCTAATTGTTGTTTCTGTGTTCGGTGCTCTGACAGTCCCGTGTCAGCGAATTAATTGGGGACAATTTGGCAAATTTGGCAGGATTTCAAATCAGTGTCATTGTTTGTGTGACAGATGTTGCTTCCCAGAGACAAATTGCCAGCATTAGTGGCTGGTAAACGTCACGGTCTCAGAATGTTGTGGCACTTATGTTTCGTCAACAGAAGATCCAATTTGCCGGTGCTGACACCACATGTCATAATGTTTGAGGATAATCTTTGATTGCCTTGACCACATGTTCAATGAATTTACATTGCCAAATAAAGTTACAATAAATTTGTAATATGTTGTTACATACACAACAACTATACAATAAATGTGGCTTTAGTAAAATACAGTAATTATGAGTAAGTAGCTTTTGTGTAATTTTTGTTATGTGGCTTAATTATTTCTTGAAAGACATGAAAGAGTAACTTTTGTGTAGCATGTCCGATGTGGCTTAAACCTTTCAACCTTGAAATGTGTGGGTAGCATTTGTGCAGTGTTTGTAATGCAGCTTAATTAATTTTAGTTGGATAAACATATGGTTATGAGATTGATTAATTATAAATTGTTTAGCTTTTATGTAATACGATAATGTGGCGTATTTCTTCAAAATACTTTTTGGACTGCATCTACATGTATATATACATACACACATGATCATAAGTCTCCTCTATCATCAATTGTACAAAAGTTTACATTTTCATGGAAGAGTGTATGATTGGAAGTGATGTTTTGTCGACAGTTTGAGACTGATCCCGAGAAAGCATCCCCTGTCATCTGGTTGGTTGTTGCCACGGTCTCCGTGGCAACATTCCTCGGCTTTGTTCTTTCTGTGGTCACCGTCACCTGGTGGAACATTGTGAAGAAACCGAACTTGGCAACATGCGAAAGCATCATCAACCCAGGTATAAGAGGCACATTTGTTTTATACAATATCATTGATATATAATTATCTTTTATGTGTAAAATGTGTTTAACACATTCCTAAACATTGAGTAGTGAAATTTATAACTTGTTTAAGTATCATCATATTTATATTAGTAACATTTTATTTTTAAGTATGATATATATTTATTAGTGGTAAAATATATTAATAAAAAAAATATATAATTGTAGATTCGTCTCAAGCACCCTTGCTCGAAGCCCAGGCAAACATTGATGCAGGTACTCCAAACGTGAGTACAAACATCACAACATATCAACGCAAACACCTGTATCAAAGCACTCATTTGTTTGACCTGTTTCATAGTTCACATTTCTGTTATGTGTATTTCAGATATATTTAATATGATTCACATTTGTGACCGGTATTGCAAAATATTCATATTTTTGACCTGTTTTGGAGATGGGTTATATTGTTCAGGTGTATCCTAATGATTCACCAATTTTACCTGTTGCAAATGATCAACATTTGACATACATGTATATTGCTAATGATTCACAGTTTTACCTGTAATGCAAATTCACATTTATTTGCCCCTATTTTTAAATGATTCACATTGCTATGACCATATTTAAAATGATTCGCATTTTTTTTTACCCTAATGTCAATGGTTCACATATTTACCTCTAATGCAGATGATTCACATTTTTACCTGTATTGCTAATGATTCACATTTCATTGACCTTAATGCAGATGATTTACATTTCTTTGACCCGATTGAAGGTGACTGACATTTTATACTCCTATCGCAGGTGGTTCACAAGGTGAAGCGCAAGAGGCGTCGTGTACGGTCGAAGCAGCTGGCGGGTGAGGGTGGTTACCCCTCCAGTGAGGATGACTCCCATCAGACCCGAGTCAATGCCACCCCCAGTCGCATCTTTGGTGCCAAACCCATCCCGCGGCTAGCAGAGGGCATCACACACACAGATGTCCCCCTGGCCAGCTCTGACCCAATGACCAGCGACTCAACCAATCGTACGTCTCGTAGCAGTGACTTTGACCCCCCACCCCCTCCCCCCATGCCCCCAGAGAAACCTGTCGTGTCCTACATCAAACTCCAGAGCGTCGATTCAGTCGACGCACGCTTCAACCGACGTAAAGCCAAGGCATACACACCGCTGAACACTTCCGACGGTTCCGGGTCTGACCTTGACAAGCAGGCGACCTTGAAGCTGCAGGGTGAGAAGACGTCGACTTCAGTGCGGGAAAACATGCCGGATATTGTCCGTAGTCGAGGACAGAACGGGACGAGTAAAGAAGACAAGTTTTCTTGCTTTCCACCCCCACCCCCGCCTCTCACTAGCCGATACCTACACGACCACGACCTTGAACTTGACAGTGTCGGCAGCTCAAAATCTGGCGACAGTTCAAGGTCAAGTGGGATTCGAACGCAAGGGTCGTGTAGTGACAGCACGCTGCGGAGCGAGAGTGATCGACACACACTCACCGATTCCGATTCATCACGATCGGTGTCGTCGAGCGGCGTGCGCAGCAAGGACGTGACGCTGACGCGACGGGGCATAACGGATGTCATCGGAGGAGGGTTGACTCCCGGGGACACCCTACGGGGACAGAGGGTCATCCCGGATGAAGCATATGGGACGATGAGGAGCAATGGATCGAACGCGACGATGCGAAGTAGTCTGAGTGCAGGGAGCACAGGAAGTGGAAGTAGCGGCAGTGTCGTTACAGTGATTGCTGCCGACGGCGACCATGCAGGACAGATGATCTACACCAAGCTCGCACAGACCGACAAGCACGGGTTCGACGACAGCGATTGCATGACCCCCGGAACGGAACGACGCGGTCAGAGGTCACAGAGAGGAGGCGGAGGAAAGGGCATCGCATCACAGCATTTGTGAGTGCACTTTGAGTTATTAGTTGCGTGATATATTTGTGGGTTGCACTGGATTCTGTAAATATGTTGATCAAATAACTGGATGCAGTATTTCACAAGTGTCGCCTAAAATACATGGTGCCACATGGTTAGGAGTTTTCAATTTTTACTGGCAGTATTCATGTTGTTCGCTAAAGTCAATCTGCCTCTGGAACACCATTCCACCAGAAGCCCCCCTCACATACTGCCCTCAGAACCATCCTAGAAGGGTGGCTCTGGGTGCCCCCTCCCTCTAAATACCCCCTACCTCTAAATACCCCCCACTTTTAACTAATTTTTATCTCATTTTTATCTTTCATCTTTTTGGCCAGCCAGCAAACACCTCCCATTGTGGGACATTGCCCAAGATTAAATCTTCGGACACTCTTGGCAGTTTTAAATGTCAACTAAAAACACATTTATTTAGAATATCATTCTAGATGAAAGCTAGTATCTTGTTTGTGACTGCTCTCAGTGATCCTGTGGACTTATTTATATTAGTAATATTTTAGAACTATTTATTTATTTGATTTTATACTGCTATATTTTAGTGATTAACTTATGCATTGTAATTTATTAATTATATTATATTGTACTGTGTTTATTTTAAGTTAACATCTTACTACCATATTCCAAATATTTTGTTGACTTTTACTTATTATTTATTTATTAATATTTTTATTACTATAAGCGCCACGAACAATTGTGGATGTGGCTCTATAACAAATTAAATATATTATTATTATTATTATTATTGGGATTACCACAATATTCAAGATAACATATGAAAAAAAAGCTAAAAGGATATGTAAGGATATCTTCACACATATTTTACATGTTACACACCTCTACAGAATAACCATGTTTTTAACTGTAAATCAACACCATTTACCAGCAGATTCCAATTATTGTGATTTATACTAGCTATTTTTTTACTTTTGATTACTCTTTTCATTAATACTAATGATTTGCAACATCATTGACTAGTACAAAGCTATGTTTCTACTTGGAATAAATCTGCCTCATCACTCTTGATGTTGACATTTACCAGTGCTGAAACATGGGAAAGTGTTTTGTATTCCCACAGGATGAGGGTTTACCAGTAGCCACCTGCTGGATACTGTAGACACTAATACCCCCTGCTGGATAATGTGATCACTAACAGTATTGCTCCTGCTAGCTAATATGTTCCACGTCATCCTCACAGAATCGTACATGATGTCATAAAGTATTGATAACAAAAAAGACTAAATCAATCAACTGAACAGGATATTAGGATATATACGCAGTTTTGAACATGACGAGTGTTGTCAATGAGTGTAAACTGAGACAAATGCCCACAATCCACACTTCCGAGTCTACTAATGGGATTACTATATGGGAGAGAGTGAGAGGGCAGGGAAATACATCTTCTGTCACTATATCATCAATGATGTACAACGTTCATCCTCATTGGGTGCGTTAATGTCCTATCTACGCATGGCTGTCTCTTCTAAGCAGTAAATTACGCCATATTCTCAATACATCTCCTGATGACGTGTGCCAAATTGTCAGTGACAGTGACAGTTTTTGCTCATTTGGCAGCAGAAATTGTCAGTTGTGCTTCAGTTGCGTTTGTTTCTCAGATGAAGGATGCAACTCCAATTATTTTGCATTCCATCTCAATTAGGCACGGCGAATGTGGCATTCTAAAGATGTACACTGTAGAATTTAGTGCTATATAATTATAATCTTGTGGCCAAAAACCAGGTTGTCATGTCAATATTTATTTCATTGTCTGATAGTTGGTACATTCAGCTGGCATCATTGGGACTTTGTAATATCAGTTTTGTAAAACAAATACTACCCAAATAACAGTTGGAATCTTAAAGACAATCGATCTTCTTAGTTTTAATGATCATGTATAGTTGAAGCTTCACCATATTATAGATTAGGTCATTATAAGTGGAGCGCAACAACATCAATTGTGGGTTGATGTGCAGACGCATGAATTTTATAACAAAATCACAAGGATTATCCTTGAACAATGATTTTTCAACATTTGGAACTTTGTCACTTATCATCAGAGTAATTATGGAGCTGTAGCAATTTAAAACATGGATATGACAAAAAATTTACCCTAATTATATTTCATTGGGATACTCATTACAAGGTGCTACTTCATAATCTTATACCATAAAAGTTAACTCTGACATTTTTGAAAGACAATTCAAAATAAAAAAATTGCAAAATATATCAGAAAATAGCTCCAATGCTAATGTTAGCCACTGTGTTATGAAGGAACAAATATATACTTTATGTGTGTTCATGACCTTGAGCATAGTCTAATCCATTCAAAGTCAGGATTGAGCATCATATTGGTCCCCAGATGTCACCACTGAAGCAAAGCTTTTCAACAAATACTCACCAGAGTGCACCACCAGTCTTGTGTGCACTGCATGTCAAGTATAGTTAGCTTCCTCCTCTCCACAAAATGACAATATCCTTCAAAACAGGAGGTTATAAATTATTACCAGCTATGGAACGATGAAAAACCCACGTAAATTAAATTAAAATAAACCACCTCGACTTCATTGTAGTTTGCCTGGACAATTACAGCACAAAAGGAAGATCTTGACTACAGTCAGGCGGCAGTGCTTGTTTTTTACAATGAGAACATTGTTCAACAAAGTCTCATTTTATTTGTCGGAGAGGAAAGATATATTGTCTCCTTTGATCTTCAATAGAGTTCTGTTTATATACACACGTGTAAACATACAGTATGTGGTTATTTAGTTATCGTTCATGTCTGATGCGTTCAACATCAATAATTTCTTCTTGTCACAAGTGAAATTAAATATAATGTGTAATTATGGTTGAGTGTTATTCTTGCAAATATTACATCAATCGTGTTTAGGTGCTGCAACCTAGTGACTGTCTTGCATACTACTATTACTATTACTAGTTAAAACATTACAGCATAATGTGCTGCCATCTATTCATGCCATTTTAACACCATATAATATAACACTTGAATGAAGTGAGACTTCATAACGTTTAATAAATGTATAATTTTAATTACATTTTATTATTACCACACTGTGTTTTTTTATTATTAACATAAACAATAATTATATGTAAACATTTGCATATAATCACATGTCATAGCTTTGAATTTGAATTACACAATTGATACCACAGTCAGTTTCTGCTTTTCATGTTCAATATACAACATACAAATTTGATTGGGTTTAGTCAGTGAGGGGCGTGGAGCTCGACTGGTCAGACGGTAGAGCGACTGTTTGGAGTTAAATATCATTTACAAGTCCTAAATCATAGATCAACAAATTAACTACTCTCTTATGGGCCCGTGACAAGATATTTCCAACGTGAGCTCCCTGAAACTTTAACACAATCTCATTTAACGTCCAGTGCAAGGCTGACATGTCTGTCTTAAACATCCAAGACATGAATACAATTATACAATTTATAACTGAAAAAAACCGAATGGGTGTTTACCATAATAAACAACAATTACATGTCTTATTTTCCAGCCTCCATGCGACTGTCCTGTGCTGTCTGGCAGTTGTCTGCCTGTCTGGCGGTGTTGTCAGTCTGTCGGGTCAGCAGACAGAGGTGCACATCAGGGTGCACGCCCCGCCCCTCTTCCTGCACAGTCAGCCCAACGTCTACCTGAACCGCCATCACCCCGCAACGGTGACCTCACACTTCTCACAACAGACACTCGATGTACAGTGGTTCGGTAGGTGAACCGAGAACATGTTCTTGTTAACGTTGCATTGTAAGTTAACGTACCACTTTAACTTTGGAAGTAAAGTTAGTTACATTTCTGAATCCTACGTGGCTTGAATGGAGCTTTCGGCATCATCACAGTGCCTTCGTCAGCGTTGAACTAAATTACTTACCAGTGTTGCTGGCGGTCACCAACATGACAGCAGTTCCAGGAATGTCGTGGGTAGATTTAACTAGACTGAACAACTTCCCTACTGAGATACCACTTTGACTGTTTTTAAGAAAGTGTATACAACATGAAGAATATTTACCTATTTCATCATACTTGCTTCTCTATGTGTTACTTTGGCATTTGATATGTTACACGATAAATGTTGCTTTTGCAAAATTATCAGTACCTGGTCCAGCCAACATAGTAATAAATGTATGGCATACAGGTATAAGTTTTAAAATCTTTTGAGCCATTTTATCTTAAAAGCATACTATGAGTAGAGGAAAGTCATATATAACGTATGGGGCATGATGATTCACTAAAAATTGTTTTAAAAGATGGACAATCCCGGAATACAACTCTAAGATCTCTGTTGTCGTTGCTGCCCATTGAAGGTGTATCGTCATCTACAGCTGTTGTTGCCCCTGTCTTTGTCCCTGAAGTCCGCAGTGAGGCTGGCATTGGTACTGTTCCTCCATTTTCGTTTTCCTTCTGGTTTTGTCACTTATCCAGTCATATTACTACCTCTATGAGTCGTCCCCTCGCCCCCATATCTCTGACTCCTTCACTCCTTCACTCACCTCCCAATCCCACCAAGTCAGTTTTCTCACAGTCCTCCCATCTAAGTCGTGGTCTTCATCTTCTTTTCTATCCTCCACTGTGAGGACATCCTCATTTGTTGTTAATCATTCCACTTCCATTCATTCCATGCGTCCAGCTTTAACCATCTCCTCACCAGTTTCCACCTGTTAACTCTCCCTAACGCCATCCTCCTCACACAGAAAGTTTGTTAAAATCTCCATTGCTTTGCAAAGCTGCTGGCAGGTCACATTGAGTGCTGTACTTCTACAATAATGTTTGGCCATTTACATGTCTATTTGATCCAATCTCCAGTAATTACAGGCAAATTAAAGATATGTTCTACACCAGCCAAGTAAATAGTTTTCAAGTGCCCCAGTAACACTCGTACTTTGACAGTTATGACTGGAGAATGTTACTTATACAGCAATATACATCCATGAGTCAACCTTTGTGGTGCAGATATCATACGTAGTTGAATGACTTGGATATATCTCAGCGTGGATTGTAAAAGGCGGCTTGAGCATCAAATTCACACTGTCCCCCAAAGGTTGTTTTTTTCCCATTGTTTCCAGAGTTCTTCCAAATGAAAAAAACAGCTTTTATTAGTTTTTTCCAAACGTTGACAATAAAAATATCATCTATTTTGGCAAACATATTTTATATTAATTAATAATCTTATTGTGTGTGTGGTGTGATACCCGTCTTACATTGTGAGACACGTGTAATGACAGTTTGATATTTGTCCTGTGTGATGTGTGTGATGTCTGTATGATATATGTGAGATGTATTTGTGCCATGTGACATCTGTAAGGTCATGTGTGATGTCTGTGTGACATCTGTGTGATATCTATATGCCATCTGTTGCAGACGTTGATGACGCATGGGTTCGTAACCCCGACATAGACAAATGTCGGCGCAATAGTTGTTCCCAGGCCTGTGACATCAACAACGGACAGTGCATCTGTCTCCACGGATACTTCCTCAAGAACAACTACCTCTGCGAAGGTAATGCTCACATGACACTGGAAACTACGTGTTGTAAAGATGTCAGCAAAATCCAATCAAATATCATAGAATCTATTTAAAAAGTATGTTCTTAATTTGGTTTCTCACTTCAGTTTTTATACCAGATGGTACCACTGTTCCATACCAGGTGGTGCCACTCTGTTTCTTGAACACTATCGGTGTACATTGTGAAAGTATGTCACTCCCAGTTTGAGACATACACATTTTGGTGAAGTGTTTGGTTTTCCATTTGTGTTTAAAACTGTATTCATGAGTCAGACATTGGAGAAACAGTGTCAGAGGCATTAATCAGCACAACACATGTGCAGTGTCCATTCTACAAGATGGACATATTCGGCCGCGCACTCCACAATAATTTGGTGATGACATATTATTACCTGACTTTCAGTCAAGAGAACCAGGGTTCGAATGCTGTGCTGCCATATCAAACCTTAGGCAAGTTCGTTCACTCTACTTTGCTCCAGTTCACTCAGCTGTATGAATGAGTACACAGCTATAGACTGGTGGATATTTGTGTACGAATAGTCTTTGTGCATTAACTGCAACATGGCTGAATGATTCACAGAGAAGTCGAGATGGTGTTCGATTGAAGGTCTGCCAGGGAGTAAAGTGTAAAGCACTTTGAGTAGTCCTGAAGACTGCATACTGTGCAATATAAGAACCAACCTTTACGTGTAAGACATACAAATTTTGGTGAACTGTGTTTGTGGTTACCATATTTAAAACTTAATTTATGAGTAAAACTTTGGAGAAACATTAGCAGAGGCATCAGTCAGCATATCGGATGTGCAGAATCCATTCTAAAAGATGGACATGTTCGGCCGCACACTCCACAACAATTTGGAGATGACACATTATAATTTAGAATTTCAGTGAAGGCGTATATGATTGAGAGACTTGATACAAAGAAAATGATGTTGGTTCCAGATATTGACGAGTGTCGGTCGGAGTCTATCCTGTGTCACCAGTACGCCAAGTGTCACAACAGTCCTGGCTCATATGAGTGCATCTGTCTAGAAGGTTACCATGGCGACGGCACAGATTGCAGAGGTTCGTATCTAGATACTCACCAATATTGTTATGCATGGCAGCCCTGATAAATTGGACTCCCATAAGTTGATATTCGCCTAAGTCGATTTTTTTCCCTGGTCCTGAACCTGTATGTCGCTAAAATATAGGTCCAAATAAGTGGAACGTCTGATAGCTAGACGTATTGCCATGGGCCCTGGAGGTTCGACTCATCCAGAGTGTCTAATACATCTGCAATGTTTAACTACGTGTTCAGACGTGCAACATTTTCTTGGTTGAAAGTCATATTTTTGACTTTAAATTGTTGATAAATTTACACTACTTTTTACATTGGTCAACCGACCTGAAACATAAATATTCTGATCGAGTGTCTTGATCTACCAGGCTACGAAATAAAGCTACACCAAACTGCCTAGCATACAAAAAGTATTTGTGCTTCAACCACTGTAAGTTGCCATTAGAATTTATACTTATGTGATTAATGCAAGAAAGAAACTTCATCACGATTTAAAAATTGTTGAAGCAAATCCATGCAAATGGCAGATACGGCCATATTCCTCCCAAAATAAAATAATCCGTGTCATGTGGCTAGTGTGTGTTTGCATTTGATATTTAATAGTTTTGCAACGATTACTTTTTACCAGTGATACAGGAATTTATAACCTTAATTATTAAGATATGTAAACTAGAAATTAATATCTTCATATATATCGTCAAACACTGTGTTTTTGTTTTTCTGATTTACCTCTGTTGTATCGTTGTAATCCTTGTTAGACATACACCATGTCAAATGTGACTCGGCGAAAACAATTTGGCTTAAATAAAAAAAATATGAAGCTTTGCCTTTATGACAGCGATAGTTACAGTGTAGGGTGATTGTTTGCAGAGAGCATGTTAGAGACAGGCTTTGTGTCTGGTAAGTGTTTGTGTGTGTGTGTGTGCTGTTGCATTCTCTCCCGCGCAGGCTTTCACAGTGCACCGGCTGGTGCAGCTCTCACTGTTGCCTCTCCTGTACACTTCTGTGTACTTCTAGCAGCTACGGTGTCTGCTTGGACCTGTCCATGAGCTTCTGGAGTGCACTCTTCACCACGGTTCCCGAGTGCACCCTTCAACATGGTTACTGCTTTGTCAAGGTTACATAGTGCACCCTTTGCTGGGGTTACTGAATGCACCCTTTGCTGGGGTTTCTTAGTGCACCCTTCACCAAGGTTACTGTGTGCATCGTTTGCCAAGGTTCCTGAGTGCACCGCCACTGGGGTTACCGAGTGCTCCTTTCTTTTGTGTTCTACAGTGCACCTTTACTAGGGTTACTGAGTTCACACTTATCCAGATGTACCATTTACATGGGAGTTTTCAGTTTCTCTACGTCTTGTGTTTCTGTGACACTGTCATTTTTCCACATGTTTTACTGTCGCTATAGCAACTGCTTCTGTTGTTGTCGCACCTTTGCTAGTATCTGTAATTGCCATTACTGTTGCACCCGTAGCACATGCCAGCTGGGTCACGTGGTCAGTTGAATCGTGGGAGAGAAAATTAAAGTTGAAGGCCACGTTCTATTTCAGGTGATACCTGGAGATGGTTGTTCACTTGCCTTGACTTTAGTACTGTTGTTTGTCATTGTTTTCTGTGTATATTCTCCCTTGACGTGGCAGCCGTCCCTCGGTGTGGCTCCCTAATTGCAACATTTGCCTCTGGTAGTTCCGGAGGTGGTTGATAGGAAAGATCTGTTATGAGCTGTGTTTATGGCGGAATTGTCACAGCTGCTGCATGATGGAATGTTGATGCCCGCGTGACTCTCCGCACAAGTAAGAGCACTTGAGTTGTTACGCCTCAACGTCACAAATTCCTTGTACTTTAAAAAAACGCTACCTGGCAATAAACTGTCAGCTACTAATGGAGAAGAAGAAACGTGCTTACATCTGATTGGAAACTAGTTAGATTGGTGGTTTAGTTATCTATATCCTCAGCAGTGCGTCTGGTTACACACAGCTCTGTTAGAGTTAGAGAGACTGTGACGGGTGCGTGGCCACCAACCGTTGATCTGGACAGAGCGTTACGATAAAGCTGCCTCGGATTGTCTCTTCGACTAACTCTCAAAGTATCTACCTAAGAAATGATACGTGGGCTCCCTAATATGTACGATGGTAACACTGGAGGCAGGGATGGATGCAGCACTTGATTCCTGTAACGTTGGATTGGAACCACTGGTTTTACTGGTTTACTCTATCATAGACGACATAGAGTCAGTGATATGAGGCAGAACATATGAAATCAGTGTCTCACTCCCGTAACACTGGCTGGTATGTTTGCATTCTAGCAAAGGTATCGCATTAATAGTTCACTGCTTTTAACCACTGTAAAATCATGCTTTGCTTTGTAAGGAACCATGTGCTGCTTTCAATGCACAGTGGCTGATGTATTTTCCACAATAGAGGGCGCCTTAATTGCATTGTGCGCCTCTGGATGTTTGCTTATACATGCTGCAGTGTCGATAATGCAATACTGTGATAACGCTATGCTTTTAATATTGGCTATAGGGCAATATTTTTCAATTGACTGGTCGATAGTGGTCAAAATAGAAATATACCCCTTTAAGATTTGCAAAGAAATAAGAGGCATTTTGGGGTCTTAAAATGCTGCCCTATTTACCTAGGCATAACATCGTAGAACACTAAAGTAAAATTAATGTAACACAGAAATGTTACCTTTTTATTAATGTTGTTCACTATACATTTCAGCCACAAGTTACGTGATGTAACAACTGTAGCAAAGCATTAAATTTGGAAAAAATATGACCGACTGAAATATACAGTGCGAATCATGCCACACTCACATAAATGATAGGACTCATGATCGAGTCATTAATAAACAAATGCACCATGCACACTAACGAAGACTTGGTGAAGAGGAAAAAACAAACCTTATGCACAAATACAGAACAGAGAAGTGACAAAAAGCAGACCTGTGCACTCTCTGTATACTTCTGTATTTGTTACAGATTCGAATGCTGAATACGGAAATACGGATTTGTTAGTTTTGTTACACAATCGCCGGTCCCGAAATACGGTAATTTTTTCTTGTGGAAAATGTGACGTCACCTTTCGGATTAGTTTGCACTTGTCCACTAACGGCTAAAAACGAACTGATGTGCATGCTACACATTGAATACCCGTATTTTAACCCGCGGGAACGCATCACCATTTTTACGATAATGATGGACGGGAATGGTGATTCGAGAAAACGGAAAGTCGATCCAGAGCCATCGACGAAACGTACGTGACTTCAGCGGTTTAGAGCAACACACACCAAGCGATGGCTGTACATTGTTGCCACGGAAGACGACTCCTATGCCTTCTGTAAAGTTTGTGATACAGTTTTTCGATCGCCCACGGCGGTGGTAATGATGTGAGCCGCCACGTCCTGTTTATGAAACATCGCGTACTTGCCAAGACGGTGAAGTACAATACGTCCATCACAAACTTTTTTCGGCTCCATCCAAGTCGATTGGTGCCAGAACAGTGAGTGAGACCCGAGCGGAGGAGATTCTCTACGAGCTGATTGTCGAACAGAATCTGCCTCTCGCCACCGCCGATACCTTCACGAAGGCAGTCAAACTGATGTACTATGCAAGTGTTTATTTTTCACGGTAAAAGTGTTACTGAAAGTTACTCAGGAATACTGAAAATAGCTTCGCAGATACTGAAAGGTGTGAGGTCGGGTGCACAGGTCTGAAAAAGAATAATTACCTACACATCTGCAAACAGTGTTTCAAAACATAGATTAAGAAGTAATACAAAAGCGGGGGGGGGGGTTACCCCCCCCTCTGTATTATTAAAAAGAGGCAGTATGCTTCATTAAGCAAATTTGACTCCATTGGTTGCATGGTGATTGGCAGGTTGGGTGTGGGAAATTGTGCACGAGTCACTGGCTTAGCTTTCAGCCGCAAAATTGCATTCACCACTAACCATGCAATCATTGCCTGCTGATTGTTTCGTTTCGTTAACCGCCGTGCTGTGTTCTGCCACACGGAAGTGATTTGGCCTCCAAAGTAGGACCACTTTCCTAACTGTCTTGGTGGTTCTTTCAGCAGTTCATGATATCTCACTACCTATTTTCAGTGTGTTTATGTGCATTCCTTCACATACATAAGGCTTTGAGGCCACCAACATCTCCATGTGGGATCTTCTCCTTCCTCTTCATTCAAATCTTCAACAAGCGAGGTACTTCAAGAGAGTCAGCAACTTGTTCCCTCCTTCCCTCACTCAGTTCCTCCCTACCTCTCTCTCACCCTCTCTCTCCCTCCTTTCTCTCTCTTCTTTTCATTCTGTCTCTCCCTCCTCTCTTGCTTGATTAGTCACTCACTCCCATCCACTCTCCCTCCCTCTTTCCCTCCCTTCCCCTGTCCATCCATCTCTCCCTCTTTCCTTCCCTCCCTCTCTCCCCCGTCCTTAATCTCTCCCTCCATCCCCCTGCTGCCCTTCCTCAATCCCTCCCTCCTTGTGTCCTTCTCTCCATTCTCTCCATTCTCTCCATCCCTCCCTCCCTCCCTCCCTCCCTCCCTCCCTCCCTCCCTCCCTCCCTATCTCACAAATATGACTACCTGTTTGATTCACATTGAACAAGTCCTCTCCCGGTCAGACTAAGACAACTGTGTAACACTGCTTTGGGTCAAAAGCGTTACCCAACTGTGTCTGTCTGTCTGTCTCTGTGTGTGTGTGTGTGTGTGTGTGTGTGTGTGTGTGTGTGTGTGTGTGTGTGTGTGTGTGTGTGTCTCCCTCTCTGTCTCTCTCTGTCTCTTTCTGTCTCTTTCTGTCTCTCTCTGCCTCTCTCTGCCTCTCTCTGTCTCTCTCTCTGCCTCTCTCTGTCTCTCTCTCTGTCTCTCCCTGTCTGTCTCTCTGTCTCTCGCTGTCTCTCTGTCTCTGTCTCTGTATCTCTCTCTCTCTCTCTCTCTCTCTCTCTCTCTCTCTCTCTCTCTCTCTCTCTCCCTCTCTCTCCCTCTCTCTCTCTCTCCCCCTCTCTCTCTCTCTCTACCTCTCTCCCTCTCCCTCTCTTTCTCCCTGTCTCTCTCTCTCCCTCTCTCTCTTTCTCTCTCTCTCTCCCCCTCCCTCCATAACTCCCTCCCTCTCCCTCTCTGTCTCTCTCTCTCCCCCTCTCTCTCTATCTCACAAATATGACTACCTGTTTGATTCACATTGAACAAGTCCTCTCCCGGTCAGACTAAGACAACTGTGTAACACTGCTTTGGGGCAAAAGCGTTACCCAACTGTGTTGGCTGGAGCCTGGTGTGAACCCAGCACCTCTTGGTCCAGAGGCAAGCACTGTGGTCTACATTTGGTGTCTGCAGCATTGAGACCTCATGCATGCCAAGCAGTACAAGTCATACACGTGACAGTGTGAAGTCTAAGGCAATAAATCATCTGCCCTCAGTACATGCATGTAGCTCCATGTAGGTGTCAGAAAGACGTATAGTATTATAAGCCTGTGATGACACGAGGCATTAAGTGTATACGTCCCTGGCTATTAGCCATAGAGTACTGGGCACCACAGCCATGTCACCACCCGTTTGTTCTGATTCCAGCTGCAACAGCCTCTGGCAAGATGCGTCTTGCGTCACAATCTGGCTCTCAGCCAGTCAGCACCACTTAGTGTCTACGTTGAGATGTCCATATTTAATGATCAATCTTCAAATACCTAGAGCCAGTGCCATCATTGGAATAAGGAGTTTCTGTGTTGCTGTGCTGACATTTTGGAATATTCTTCGTTTTAGTGTTGGATCAGTTGGCACTACTGCCAACATTTAAAAGCTTACCTTTATAACCGAGCTTATCCATCATAGCTCCCTGGCATATCCATCCATGTATTGACAACTTGAATACTACTTATCATTTAATTAATCATTAATCAACCCTTTTGTTTTGATGCTCCTTTGAATTTGGTTTCCAAGGATTTTGGTACAAAAGAAGCTATCTTTTTATTGTGCTTTATTGACAGCCACCCTGTTTGATTGGTCCCCAGCCTCTTTAAAGTATCTCAAACATCCCAAATGTTGCACCAAAAACCTGGAATGAATACTTTAAGACATCTGAAACTGTTGCTACCTTCCATAAAAAAAATTAAAAAAAATTGAAATTGCATAGCCACACTAAATCTTCAGCAAACCGTTGCTCTAATGTTAACCTTTGCTTGCATAGACTTGTTGGTTTTATGCTGAATGATCGTGGTTGTACAATTTGTTTTCCTGAGGATTTAGGTAGTATGTAAGTTCATTCAACAGAAGGTGTAGTGATTATCTTTGGTTTGCTGATGCACAGCCAGTTGTTACTTTTCTATAATTAAAATAAATTCCTCAGTTTGAGTTTTCCATCTCAAACTACACCAAAACTAACAATGTTTTTACTTTTATTTTTTGTTTTATGTGTTACTGCTATTTTAACAGAATATTTTACTTTTAGTTCAGATTGTATGTTTTATTGCTGTAACATGTTTATTGCTAGACATTTTTTTAAATAGATTCCAAAAACAATGGAAACAAATAATTGTTTCCCAAACGATGTCATCTTTATTATTTTGGTTTTGGCAGTGATTATTTACAGAACTCTGAACTTATTAATATTTACAATTAGTTAAAAATAACTTCCACCACAAAACATATTTTCAGCATCGTTCATCTCTTATTATTTTATTAAAATACATTTTTCTAATAATGAAATAAAATAATCTAGTTTTACAACCTCCAGATCAATAACAACTATTGAGAACCCAATAAATCATCAAATGAGAGGACTAGTGTACATACATTCCCTTTTACTGGCCACATAAAGGGACCAGTGGGAGGACATCTGTCATGGTAGCGACCACGGTTAGCTCCCATCTAGAAGGTCACACTGGTGCAGACTTCTGAAGATGATGTCTAGGACCAGAATAGAAGGCAGCATCTACCATCCAAACCTGATTGGTGTACTTTATAGAATTTTGGGGCTATTTCCCATTTTATACAGATTTGCCTTTAATGTGAAATTCACAATTGATTTTTATATGTTGTACCAGCGTAAATTTGAATAACAACATTATTGCGTTCGGTGAGAACAATTGCGATGATGGGTAGATTTCCAACAAAACGCTTAGGATTTTGTTTGACGTATGGTTATTTTGAAGCCTGGTAGACTCAATCGGAATAGGAATTTCTAGGCCAATTACCCAGTGAAAAATGGAATGCTGCTTTATTAGTTAGCAACTGATGCTACTTTGACCCAGTTCCTCAATGGCACTGCATTAATATATCTTAGAAAATAATATAGCAGTTCATGCTACTTTGACCTCATTCCCAGTAACACAGTTCATTGGAATAAAATTAAGTAATAATTGATGCTTCTTTGACCCCGTTCCCTAGTGAGACGGCGTTAGAATATCCTACGAAATGTTATCATGGTAAATGCAAGGAATTTGGCGCATATAAACTAGCCCCCCCGAAATGCAGTCTTCTAATCCTCACCCGATAGCGAGTTAATGCGTTATTTGTGCTTGTGATTGTATTTAATGGACTGGAGTGCCATTTGAATAAGGCATTAATGACAGTGATGGTTCGTTATGATGGAATTATGGAGGTGCAGCTGCAATTAAACAAGGTTGTGCATCTTTTATGCAGGGATGTTATGAGTCCCAGAGCCAGTGTCTGCAAGATTACCATAACTGTTCCGAAGTAGAACAATACTGTCTCAATAAGTTGAGATGATTGATACATTTTGAAACTTCATGTACAGTGTAATGAAATTACTCATATAAGCTCGAGGTATTTAAAGTTGGGCACTAATTTTGGGAACAATTGTGGGATGATCAGAATCAAAGTTTTGCATTCTATTCAGTATCCATTTGTTTTCTATATAGGTTGATTTCCCCCTCATCTTTGCAACTCTCCCTGGGGGTGGGCACTGACATCTGGCACCAAATGCTGTGCATCTCCATCACGTTTAATCCTTCAGTTCTAAACGCTTGTATCATCCACAGATTTCAACACCTTACTTGTTATATCATTCATTAACTAGTGGCTGCTTTGATGATATTTCATGAAACAGACACCCTTGGCACAGGTTGTGTCCCCCATTGCGTCAAGCTCTAGCGTCTAACTCCACAGCTTTGCCACGAGCAGTCAGTCACCATTCATTGGTGTGTCCTGTAAGAGACATTCATGAATCTTGACGTGATCACAGCTCGTTGTGATGGATGGCTTCGCTGGTCTCGATTATCAGTTCACCGATTACAAATCACGATACGATGACTGGCCTGCTTTGTTAATAGACACCGAAAGTTGCATTACAAGCGTTGCATGCCTAATGATTATGACACCATCTCCCTTGGGTCATTCTGTTGGAAGATTTTGTTGGTGTGTGATCTTGAACTGCTGATATGGTCAGTGTGTCTGGAGTGGTCATTGCGTGGCTTGACTGAATAGGTTTCACCAGTGTGGATATTTGAATGTGCGATGTGCTATAGAGAGTAGCAGCTGTGACAGATATGTCATAAGCACTGTGCTGTAATTTTTGTACCATGAACGGCGCAACATCTCTCTCTTGTGGATGGTGGTGCAGCACGGCAGCGCAAGTGGTGCACATCAGTGGTGCAGCGGCGGCACCGCTTGTGGATATTATTAGCTGTATGTTAGGGACACGCAGTGTCAATGTGGCCACTTAGGCAGTGACTGAGTGCTCTAGTCTGATGGCCGGTTTGTGAAGTGTTGTTGTGGTCATACAATGCTTGGACATGGTCAGTGGAGAGTGCTTCTACTGCTTGGGTCAGTGCTGGTTGTGTGTCTGTGTCCATCTGTGGGGTCATACTCACGTCGTGCTTATGATTCCGCAGCCTGCAACCTGCCGTGTCGAAGTGGAACCTACGAAGTGATGCCCTGCTCAGACACACACCCTAAGCTCTGCAGAGGTACGTACACTTTGTGTTTTATCTTGTTTGTATTTATCATTGTGAATATACCTTGCCTGTTATTATTGCTCTCTTCTTTCCCTCTATGTCCAAGGTGAGGCAGGACTCGATACTGGTCCAGAATTTCTCCTTTCTTCCCCCTTGCTGTTCTTGCCCTGCTCTCTCCACCAACCATCTCCACTCCCCCGTATCTTTTGCTCTAATTTTTCACTCCTCCACTCCCTACAAATATCTCCTTACACAATCCTCCAAACACAGTCTAGGTGGTCCACGTCTCCTTTTGCCGTCCTCTTTTTGTCCCTCAGTATCATTTCTATATTGGTAATGTAAACAGGGTTTAAATAAACTCTCTTCTTCTTGTAATCTTTGTTTTATTTAACCCTCAATTTGGTTTTTGGTACACTGCTAGGATTTTTTGGTAATGGTTATGTAGTTTTGTTAATGATTGACATTTCATATGATTTTGTAATAGTGTTTCCTTATTGGTTGATATTTATGTACTACAATCCATGTACGGTATAACTAAGTATTTATTTTATTTAATATGATTGCACTTTGAACTACATTTCTGTCATTATTAATTTTGTTTCTTAATTCAGAGACGAAGGAACTGGGCATTATATAATGTACATTGATAAATTACCATCCAGGGCTGTTAATATTTAGGTAGCAACACATGTAAAAACAGCCGACAAACTAAAAGTTACATTGCTTCTGAGAAAGAGGTTCCCCGTTCGCGTGCTAAAGATGTGGCTTGATTAGATGTGCACCCAAGTAGAGATGGGTAAATATAATCACATTTTTGTGCAAGGGACAGTGAAACACCACTAAATACAGGATTTACTAAGAGAAAGGATGATAAAGGAAAGCAGTTAGCGTCCAGTAGGAACATGCGTGACTTTGGGAGACATTTCATTAGCATGGCAGCATGTTAGTGTGTGTGTGCGTGTGTGCATGCGTGCGTGTGTGAATGCAAGTGGTTTATGTGTACTTGCACGTGTGGGCATGCTTACATGTTAGTGTGTGTGTGTGTGTGTGTGCATGCGTGTGTGTGTGAATGCAAGTGGTGTATGTGTACTTGCATGTGTGGGCATGCTTACATGTTAGTGTGTGCATGCGTGTGTGTGTGTGCATGTGTGTGTGTGTGAATGCAAGTGGTGTATGTGTACTTGCACGTGTGGGCATGCTTACATGTTAGTGTGTGCATGTGTGTGTGTGTGCATGTGTGCGTGTGTGAATGCAAGTGGAGTATGTGTACTTGCACGTGTGGGCATGCTTACATGTTAGTGTGTGCATGTGTGTGTGTGTGCATGTGTGCGTGTGTGAATGCAAGTGGTTTATGTGTACTTGCACGTGTGGGCATGCTTACATGTTAGTGTGTGTGTGTGTGTGTGTGTGCATGTGTGCGTGTGTATGCAAGTGGTTTATGTGTACTTGCACGTGTGGGCATGCTTACATGTTAGTGTGTGCGTGTGTGTGTGTGTGTGTGTGTGCATGCGTGTGTGTGTGAATGCAAGTGGTGTATGTGTACTTGCATGTGTGGGCATGCTTACATGTTAGTGTGTGCATGCATGTGTGTGTGTGTGTGTGTGCATGCGTGCGTGTGTGAATGCAAGTGGTTTATGTGTACTTGCACGTGTGGGCATGCTTACATGTTAGTGTGTGCATGTGTGTGTGTGTGTGTGCATCCGTGCATGTGTGAATGCAAGTGGTTTATGTGTACTTGCACGTGTGGGCATGCTTACATGTTAGTGTGTGCATGTGTGTGTGTGTGCATGTGTGCGTGTGTGAATGCAAGTGGTGTATGTGTACTTGCACGTGTGGGCATGCTTACATGTTAGTGTGTGCATGCGTGTGTGTGTGCATGCGTGTGTGTGTGAATGCAAGTGGTGTATGTGTACTTGCATGTGTGGGCATGCTTACATGTTAGTGTGTGTCTGTGTGTGCATGCGTGCGTGTGTGAATGCAAGTGGTGTATGTGTACTTGCATGTGTGGGCATGCTTACATGTTGAAGATGTGATACGTATTATTATTGTGCATGCGTCGATATTAATGAATACAGAAGTGGTGTATGTCCGTACGTAGACTGTAACATGTTAGTGTGTGCATCGCGTGTGTGTGTGTGCATGCGTGTGTGTGTGAATGCAAGTGGTGTATGTGTACTTGCATGTGTGGGCATGCTTACATGTTAGTGTGTGCATGCGTGTGTGTGTGAATGCAAGTGGTGTATGTGTACTTGCATGTGTGGGCATGCTTACATGTTAGTGTGTGCATGCGTGTGTGTGTGAATGCAAGTGGTGTATGTGTACTTGCATGTGTGGGCATGCTTACATGTTAGTGTGTGCATGCGTGTGTGTGTGAATGCAAGTGGTGTATGTGTACTTGCATGTGTGGGCATGCTTACATGTTAGTGTGTGCATGCGTGTGTGTGTGAATGCAAGTGGTGTATGTGTACTTGCATGTGTGGGCATGCTTACATGTTAGTGTGTGCATGTGTGTGTGTGTGCATGCGTGCGTATGTGAATGCAAGTGGTGTATGTGTACTTGCATGTGTGGGCATGCTTACATGTTAGTGTGTGTGTGTGTGTGCATGCGTGCGTGCGTGTGTGAATGCAAGTGGTGTATGTGTACTTGCATGTGTGGGCATGCTTACATGTTAGTGTGTGCATGTGTGTGTGTGTGTGCATGCGTGTGTGTGTGAATGCAAGTGGTGTATGTGTACTTGCATGTGTGGGCATGTAAAGGCAAAGATTTATGTAAGAAACTGAAAAATACCACAAGAGAAGAAGAAAAAGAAACAGGTGTATTTAAAGAACATTTGTTGCTTCCTGGTGTGATCTGCATGGCACGGAAGAAATATAGTCGTTCCACTATTATACGTCGACCTTCGTGCCTCTGTAAGATAAATCGGTCTGCGTCCTAGAACATATTGGACGCTGTAATGTTTTGTATGCTACATGGCTCCTTTCTACCTCCATCAAAGAGGTTATTGTGAATTCTTTCTACCCTGCATACTCTCGTGGAATATAAATTACGTACGTGGCCCCTACATAGCAGTGATTTTGGACCAAATTGAGGAAGACAAAGGTTGACGTTGATTGATTACGACAGCAGCAGTTATTTCGGTTTTGCTTCTTTAATATCAGATTATTAGATTTATCTTGTCTCTCAATTTATTTTCCAATCTTAATATTCATGACGTGAGTTTCGCCTCTTGCAGTTTTCCATAATTTTTTTAGAAATTTTCTTAAACTTGGTCCTACTGACAACCCTACAGTTTTGTGTGTTTTGAACAGGCTGTTTTTATTATATGCTCAGTTTTTACACAGTCATCTGTACCTGTCTTGCTAGATGCAATATTAAAAAATATCCTTTATGATTTTACAGGTGAAAATTCCTGAACAGGATTATAGTGTGTCATTTTAATTTTGCTACTGTAAAAATTCAGTTGTATACAACTCAGATGTTTTGTTATTTAAAATAGATTTTTTTTTCACTATGTAATAATTGCAATTTTATCATCTGTGGCAAACTTAAGAAAAACAATTGTAGTGCATATGTACCAGAAAAGCTATGTAAGAGGATTAGTGAGTCTGGAGATATCTTCTGGGAGCCCCGTCTACATGGGAGATCAATATGAAGTTCAACGAGTGCAACGTTCAGCCACAAAAATTGTATCTGAAATGGGAGACATTCCATGTCAGGACTTCCTGAAACAACTCAAGTTACAATCCCTCATCTATTCATGCAGAAGTGGCGACATGACCTAGGTCTACAAGATTAAATACCAACATGAGAGGCTAGACAAAGAACAATTTTTAAAGTAAAAAAAATGCAGAACATGGACACTATAACTGATGAAGAAATGTGTCAGACTTTCAATACCAGGATCAGCTGCGACTGGAGTAGCCTCTCAGACCAGAGAGTAACTGAAGCAATGTTTAATCATATCGAGACACTTCTCGATAAAGTTTGGGGCTCTGAGAAGTACATCACCCAAACTGTTCCGCCCTTTAGATTATTTGTGTCCATCTTTCCCAGTGTTCTGTAATTTCTCTTCATCCCTGGTCTTTTGAGATCTCTCTTCTCATTGTCTCTCCATCTTAATGTCGGTCTTCCTTTTCTCCTAGCACCCTCTTCTCTTTCCATGCTCTTTTTGTCAATCTTTCTTCGCTTACCCTCTTCTCATATCCTGCCCATGTTATTCCAACTACATTCAATTTCAGATAGTTATAATATGAGACAGGAAAATTTTACCAACTATTTTACTTTTCATGTGATTATATTATGTACCTGGGAAATGTATTGCCCAAATACCAGTTACAATACATGAACTATGGCATATCTCCTGCAGGCCACAAAGGCCTGCCATAACTGCCAAAGACTGCCATATGCCATTAGAATGTCCCTTGTGTTTATTTTGTCTGCGTTAACTGCAGTGTAGCACATCTGAAAGCATGATTTCATGAGTCACTTGTGTCTTCGCCAAATCTTAATTGCCTGCAGCAATATGTTATTGTGAGGGTTAAACAGAAGGCACTCAAGTGGCGCAGCATTAGGCTTATGGCTGTCTTGTGTCTATTCACTTATATCATAAGTCGGATCAGTGAGGGTAATAACAATAAGGTATTTATTGTGTTTAAAATAGAAACAAATTGTATTTTTGCTAATCACTATGCTGTAATGCAAGGTGTGGTCCATGCAACATTTTAAACGATTTACATTTACAGTGGAACAACTTTGAATAATCAGTGCATAAGTTTTAGTAACATATTTACAAATATGTTAAGTTTGTTTACAAAGACAGCAAATTGTTTACTCTAATGCTGTGAAGATGCAATTAAGTATTTCATATCTTACAGGAAATTAAGGCATGTAAAGCACTGTCAGTGGTTACCCAAAATTTGGATAACGGGGGTGCCTCGAAGGTTGGTTTTCTGGTGGCATTAGTCATTTATTTAATATTACCGAATATTTTATTATAGAGTAGGCCATACAATCTAAATAAAAGACACTTGTGTTGTTTTGTGATTAGCAAGACAGAAGGAGTTCATACTTGAAAGGATATATGACATTTGTACAACAGTTTGGTGAGGAATCTACTGTAGTTGTGCTAAGGTAGAAATTTGAGTGGATGTGATAAAACTGCTTGTGGCATCATAGATAACTACATGTATTTGGTAATCATAGACCCAGTCTGTTGTGTTCTGGAGATTGCCAGAGGGACTTATCCAACACTGGCTATCAGATTACAGGCCTCAGTGATCTAGTATTTTATAAGATAATTCTGGTAAATATATGTTGCTCATAAATGGGGAAAACTACTTAAAATATTACACGTGTATGTCTACAAATGTTTTTGCTAAATTAGTTCAATGTGAACATTGCTGTAACATATATGCGAATAGTTATTTCGTGGAAATGTTGGGCATTGATATTTATGTAAATTTATAGTTTGTAAGAAGTATTTGTGTTCTAGTGACACCAGAATTGAACATTTAAACTATTTTAAATAACACTTGTGAAGTTTGTAAGCATTGTAGGATTTTTCTAATGAGAACGCTAGTTTTACGTCATACATATTATCACTTAACAAGATTTAACAAGATTGCCATCCAGAGAATTAACTCTAGAAGGCAGGTGGACAAGGAAGCCCTTTGGCTTATCGAGAGTCCAACCCTTTTATCTACATATATCCAGCCCTTCTGAGGTATGTGTCGATTTTTTTTAAACATATTCACACTACTAGCACCCACACAATCATCAGATAATCTGTTCCATTCATTTACAGTCCTTTGTGAAAACGAGAACTTTCTTACGTCTAATCTACACTGCTCCTTTACTAATGTAACTTCATGTCCTCTAGTCTTTCTATCTTTCTTAACTGAAAAAAACATATTTCTATCAATATTTTCATAACCATTCAATATTTTAAACACTTCTATCTGATCTCCTCTCAATCTCCTGGTCTCTAGTGTTGTTAAACTACATTCTTTTAGACGTTTTTTATAACTAAGATCCCTCAGTTTTGGTATCATTTTAGTCACTCTCCTCTGTACTCTTTCTAGCATATCTATGTCCTTCTTGCAGTATGGCCTCCATGCTTGTATACAATATTCTAAATGAGGCCTAACTATTGTTTTGTACAGCGGTATTGTTAGTTCTTTTTCTTTATATGCTATATTTCGCCTAATCAATCCAAGGATTTGATTTCCTTTTGAAGCAGCAATTCCACACTGCTCTGAAACCTTCATGTCAGCACTAATTGTCAGCCCTAAGTCTTTTTCTTTTACAGTAGTATTTAGTACAGTTCCCCCCCTTGTATATTCTACATATCTGTTCCCATGTCCTGTGTGAAGGCATTTACATTTCACAAAATTGAACAACATTTGCCACTTTTCAGACCATTTGATCAACCTGTCAAGATCATCTTGTAAATGCTGTCTACCTCCATCACTTTTAATCCTTCTAAACACTTTTGTATCATCTGCAAATTTCAACACCTTGCTAGCTATATCATCGTACAAATTGTTTATATATATTAAGAATAATATAGGTCCCAGTACTGATCCCTGTGGAACCCCACTCAAAACTGATTTCCAGTTTGAAGCCTCCCCATCAACAACTACCCGTTGTCTTCTGTCAATCAGCCATTTTTCTATCCAGTTAATTATACCATTTCCTATGCCATGGGCCTTTAGTTTAAGCAGTAATCTTTGATGTGGCACTTTGTCAAAAGCTTTTTGAAAATCTAAGTAGATGATATCTACTGGTGATCCATCATCTACCCACTTAGTGATATCTTCCAAAAAACATAACATATTTGTTAAGCATGACCTCGCTTTTAGAAACCCATGTTGAGATGGGTTTATCAAGTTATGTTTAACAAGAAAATCCACCATGTGATCTTTAATTAGTCTTTCTAATAATTTACAAATCACCGATGTTAAACTAACTGGTCTATAATAATTTGACTTGTTTCTCGAACTTTTGAATAACGGTGTAATGTTTGCTTCTTTCCATTCTAAAGGAACCACTCCCTCTTTTAATGACAAGTTGAAAACTGTTGCAAGCGGTATGCTAATTTGTTCTACAATTTCCAATAGTAGTTTGGGTGGAATACCATCCACTCCAGGTGATTTATTATCCTTCATAGCCCTAATTTTCTTAGCTACCATTTCTGGGGTTACTATTAACTATCTTAAATAGTCTGATTCTGCCCCCTTGAACTTAGCCTCTGGTACTGGCAGTGAACTAGTCTCTTCTCTGATAAACACTGAACTAAAATACTCATTCAGGTCTTCTGCCATTAAGAATCCTTCTGATGTTATATTACCTTATCCTGAACTTTCTGTTTGCTTCGAACATACGCATAAAAACTCTTGCTGTCATGTTTTATATTACAAGCTAATTTATGTTCATAGCTTCTCTTTGAATTTCTAATTTCAGCTGTAGCTTGGTTTAGTGCTTCTTTATAAATGTTGTAGTCTTCGTCATTTCCAGTTCGTCTATATGACTTCCATATCATTTGTTTATACTTAATTTTTGTAATGGCTTCTTTCAATAAGTGTTTCTTTTTGGACCGTTTCCCGTGTTTTTTTAAGGGAACAAATTTGACGATGATGCATTCAATTTCACTCTAAGATATTCCAGCATTCTGTTGCTGTCTTATTCTTCAGTGTGTTATTCCAGTCTATCTTTGCTAAATACTTCCTTATGTCCTTATATTTTCCTTTGTGGAAATTTCTCCTGTACTGCTTTTTACTATTCCTTTCTGATTTTACTTTTATGGTAAAATGTATCTGGTTGTGATCACTATTCCCCAGTGGCTCACATATCCTGACATTGTCAACTAATTTATTCTGTGAGGACAAAACTATATCTAACACATTCTCTCCCCTGGTTGGTTCTAGCTCATGTTGAGAAAGGAAACTATCTTGTACTAAAACTAAAAAATTGAGGTCCTCACTACCCATACTCTGTAGAGATTTCCATTTTATATGTCCATGGTTGAAATCCCCCATAATAACATAGTTCCGTTTGTTCACTTCCCTTATAGCTTTTTGTATTTTTTCATTCTCTTCTATGCTTATGTTTGGACTTCGATAAACTAATCCAACCGTTAACGTTGAGTTTCCTGTAACTATGTTACACCAAACAGCTTCTTCGCAATCTGCTTCTCTGTCTAATTTTATTTCATAAGCCTGGATAGATTCTTTAATATATAAAATAACTCCATCTCCCCTTCTTCCTATTCTATCTTTCCTAAACATTACATATCCTGTCAGTCCCAATTCGGCATCTGATACATCGGTGGTTGCCCATGATTCGGTTATACCTGTTATGTGAGGGTCAATATCTTCTACCATAATGTTTAGTTCATTTCTTTTGTTTACTATACTCCTTGCATTTAAACAAACACATTTATATCCAGCTTCAGAACAGTTTTCCAGAGTGTTCTTTGCTGAATTATTTTTGCTGTATTTATCTATTCCTCCAGTTTTAGGCTTCTCTGCGAGTCCCCCCTGCGAATTTAGTTTAAATAGATGCAGCCTGTCCCACTGTCAACAGATCTCAGCAGATTCTCTGAGAATACTGCTGCCCCCTTTCCAGTTAGATGGAGGCCATCTCTCATGTACATATCTTCTCTTCCAACAAAGTACCACCATAAATCTATGAATCACTACTGGCAAAATTCCTGAGAGAACAACCTGTTACACTCTTGTCTTCTTTAGCTTCCTTACTAGATGTCTGTACTTCTGAACTATCCCAGTTGTTCACTCCTTGTCTGCATTGTTTGTCCCTACATGTACTAGTATAGACCCTCTCTTGCCATGCCCCAATACCTTCTCTACCCTCCCTGAATGAATGAATGAATTGCCAAGGTAGAACACAGTTCAAAAGATTTTAGGATGTCTTTGAATTAAATATAACCACAGGAAATACATAACAAGAAAGCAAATTTTAAATACCCTCTAATTGTGGTCTTGAAACAATGAGTAACAATTGCATAACAGATGGCCTTGAGACCGAATGAAAACAACAGAATCTAGATGTTTGCAATAAAAATTGGGTGCAGAGAATTTCATACGACAATTAAGATGGGAAGATTGTGAGGTGCAAGAAAGGCTGAGGATGATTAATAGTGGAGGGAGAAGGCTGTTGATGGGGAGAAATAGTGGAGGGAGAAGGCTGTTGATGTGGAGAAATAGTGGAGGGAGAAGGCTGTCGATGGGGAGAAATTGCAAAGGTCGTCAACAAAAGCAGTGCAGCAGTGTAAGAATTACTGGTAGTCGGCTCACTCCTTTATAAGGGGAACTTTGAGAAAGACAGACAGACAGACAGACAGACAGACAGTATTTATTTTAACCATTATAAGCACATAAACTACAATATAATATTCATTGTAAGGTCAGTGAGGCACCCATTAAAACAGTTATATGCCGCTATCATGGGAGCCACCCTACTGATGTAACATAATTATATGATTATCACGTGATCAATTATATATGCATACATATATGTGTATACATAGTATACACATAAATTAGTTTAAACAAATGCAAAGTCATGTCTAGTTTAAGAATGACAGATGTAACAGAAATATGACAACATGATTCATAATTCTTGATAAAGTAATTTTTTGTATAAGTGAAAAAACAGATAAGCTATATGTAGAAATTTTATCACGGATGATATTTGGAGTATTCTTAACAGTTTGTATAATGTTGTGTCTGATGTACGTTTTTGCATATTGATGATCAACTCTGGGAATAAATAAGTTGTTTTTACCACATGTGTTGTATCGGTGAATTGCAAAGTTGCATGTGTATGGAATACGACTGAAGTATTCTGGTATAAGCTTGTTGATCAATTTGTAATAAAATTTGAGCTGTTGGAGTCATCCAACTTAAGAAATTTACATTCTTTGAAGATGGGATCTGTGTGAGAATTGTACGGACATAATTGTACTTCTAAACTTGGTGTTGTCATGGTTGTCGGATTGAGATAATTAAGTACATGCACACCCATATGCATGCACACAAACAAACACCCTCATACACACACACACACGCATGCACACATGCACGCATACACAAACACACACACACACAGTTGTGTAGTTTCTTGATTTTACGCAGACAAATTCACTGCCTCCTAATGGTTCCATCCTCTGAAAGTGTTTATTTCACCCATAATACATTTAACTCTCTCTTCTTCCTCTCCTAATGCATTTTTGAGTTAACTGTATCGCCAGCTTCTTTTCAGCAGTCTTCCGTAAACCTGCAAATTAGCAATGGAAACGAAATAAAGCCATAAGTTACACTTGCAGCCAAAGAGCATTTTAGACACCTAGATGTATTTATGCAACGTGTGCGTATGGCGCATGCACGACTGCTTTGATTTCCTCGACTCCAGCCTCTGTGGGGATTACAGGCAATTTCCTGTGAACTTGTGATGCCCAATGTTGATATGAATAAAGCCTGCCTGACTAGTCTTTCGAAGATGCATCACTGAATGTGTGGCTCTGTACAGATTTGCATTGAGAGACTGAGAGGTGAGGCTGCTTGTGGCTGTCATCAGATCGCTACGACTCGTCTCAAGCATGCCTCATTTACCAGCAGACACAATCGGGAGTTTTTCTCCTCAGGTTTCTCGAGAGAGAAAAACGTTTTTCCCAGTGACCAACTAACCTAACATGTTGGCTTTAGTCCACATACATTATGACAAGAATATGTTAGATTCTGTAGTATTTTCTCTGCTGACATTTTAAAATGTTTTATCTAAGATGCAGTGGCTATTTCTACTTTAATCGGTGAATTATTTTGTCATAGTCTGGTGCTTGTTGTTCATTTTGTTTCTTGTTATTTTAGTCTTTGTCCATAAATGGTTTTGCTGCTAATTTATGCATTGTTTATTGCTGGACTTGTCTTTGTTTATACTAGTTCTTGTTTATTGCGGGACTTGACTTTGTTTATTACTAGTTTGTTCTTGTTTATTGCTGGACTTGTCTTTGTTTATACTAGTTTGTTCTTGTTTATTGCGGGACTTGTCTTTGTTTATTACTAGTTTGTTCTTGTTTATTGTGGGACTTGTCTTTGTTTATACTAGTTTGTTCTTGTTTATTGCGGGACTTGTCTTTGTTTATTACTAGTTTGTTCTTGTTTATTGCTGGACTTGTCTTTGTTTATTACTAGTTTGTTCTTGTTTATTGCGGGACTTGTCTTTGTTTATACTAGTTTGTTCTTGTTTATTGCTGGACTTGTCTTTGTTTATTACTAGTTTGTTCTTGTATATTGTGGGACTTGTCTTTGTTTATTACTAGTTTGTTCTTGTTTATTGCTGGACTTGTCTTTGTTTATTACTAGTTTGTTCTTGTTTATTGCAGTACTTGTCTTTGACTTGTCTTTGTTTATACTAGTTTGTTCTTGTTTATTGCTGGACTTGTCTTTGTTTATTACTAGTTTGTTCTTGTTTATTGCTGGACTTGTCTTTGTTTATTACTAGTTTGTTCTTGTTTATTGCTGGACTTGTCTTTGTTTATTATTAGTTTGTTCTTGTTTATTGCGGGACTTGTCTTTGTTTATTACTAGTTTGTTCTTGTTTATTGCTGGACTTGTCTTTGTTTATTACTAATTTGTTCTTGTTTATTGCTGGACTTGTCTTTGCTTATTACTAGTTTGTTCTTGTTTTTGCTAGTGGTTAGTCCTTGTATATTGCTAGTATTTTGTGCACTATTTAATGCTGGTTAATTCCTTATTTATTGCTAGTTTTGTCTTTATTCATTGCTTGTTTGTCCTTGTATATTTTTAATGTTTATTTCATGTTTAGTGTTACTTTATTCCTAGTTTATTTATTGTTGTCCTTTTATGTCATGTTTATTGCTCATTCTGTCAGAGTTTGTTGCTAATTTTATCCTTGTTCATTGCAAGTTTTGTTATTTTGTGTCTTAATGAGTAATTATGATAATTTCATTTTGATCTACGGTAGCTTTAATTCTTTACATTTTGTAGCTTCGTCATTGTTGACCTTTGACCATTTGACCTTTTTACACTTGAGAGTTATCATTGACCTAGGTAGTTCTGTTTTTGACCTTTGTGTATTTTAATCTTTTTAGTTTTGTGATGGTCCCTTGTTACTCTTTCTTGTCCTATGCAGATTTGGTCAAGCACAGGCAGATTTTTTATGGACCATTTAGCATGGACATACCATTTGTCAGCAGTATACGTTAATCTATATCAATTTATCTACAGTTAGTTGACAGTTGTGCTGATTTCCTGGAACACTTCATGAAGTGAATGTTGATTAACCTGACCCAGTAGTGGATTGACTGCGACAGTTGATAGTGCACATGGGTCAGAATCAGACAATCTTGTATTATATATTTATATAATATATATATATATACATTACAGCTTTAACTGATGAATCACATTAATGAAAAACAACAGATAAACACAGTCAATAAAAGAAACTGCGTATCAGGCAAAGTACATAAATGTCATTCAGAGCAACATAGGACTCGGAAAGGTAACTTACCATATTTTCAAAACTATGAATGTAACCGAGTCCGGAAGCAATTTACATGCTAATACATAAATGAAGTTACAGGTTGATTAATATATATGCAACTTTTAAGACCAAAATTAGTCGCTGCCTTAGAATCACAGGAGATTTACTTTATATATAACTAATTTAATGGTACTCTTGTCATTGTCACTATGGAGGCAGCGTGTGTCTATGTGGAAAGAAACCTCAGCGAATTTCCATTGGTGGCATAGCATTTCTAGGGATGTATGGACAAGCTGTATAATGAGTTTCCAGGTGGAGACATGTCAGTCCAACGGAGGTCAGAGAAAGCTTCCGAAATGCCACTGAAGAAAAAAGACAATTTCACTGTGACCACAGAAGTATAACGTATTTGAAATTAGCAGGTGGATGAATCTGTTTACGTATCCTGACATTGGTCTGAGACCTGTGTCTGTAACTTGAAATGAACATTAATTCTGTAGATGCAGCATGCCAGTTTATTCAGGGTGGATTGAGTTGGGAACGCGATTGATCCAGCGTCCTAGGTGGTGATGGAGATTGTCTTTGGGTCCATCGCTGTTGGTAAAAATAAACAAACACTGCCTTCTGGTGATTCTATCAGCCAGTTTGTTAGGACTGCATTTGTGGCATAATGACATTGCTCCAACTGACTTGCTGATATTGCTTCTGCCAAGCCACCGATTGAGCTCAATTGATTTTCCACAGTAGATCAGAAGCCCCATAATTATAGCATCAGTCAGAATTAAGCTGTAAATTACTTAAGGGTAATGTCATAAGGCTAGGTAATTACATAAAATTTAATGGTGGTGTTAGTTAGTTGCAGCTTCCGATGTTTCCAGAGTGCATTTAGTGATCATGAATGAATAAGGACATATTTGTGAGGTGATAAAATGATTAAATTGCCAAGTTCTATAATCAGCATTGGTTCATAGCACTTACGTAACAAAGTATATGTAAATAGACACGCAAGTAATTAGTTTATTATTAGTATGTTTTATTCGATGGTGGGGATTGAAGGCATTAATACTCATGCATTAATATTCATGCATTAGTTAATACTTATGCATTAAATGGGGCGGTGGTCTGGCAGAAGTTTGCTGAAATTGGTTGTGTGTAGACCTTCTGTGACACCGACCCACTTCGAGCTTTTACAACTGTCGTGTGACAAGCCATCGTACTGCTTTGTATTGATATACAGACCACCATCTTCCAATATATCCAGCTTTCTGGACGAATTAAAAGATCTCGTAACATCGCTTACGATCATCCAGGACGACTGTTGTGCATTGCGATCGGCGAGTGATGCAATGCTTCTCGTGGTGAAAGGGTCAAAACGAACTATCGGACGGGGCAACTTTGCAGTGACAGGGCCCACAGATGTGAAATAGCTTGCTAAAGTGTGTGCGAGCGGTTGGGACATTGGCGGCTTTCCGGAAACAACTTAAAACCCATCTATTTCGCTTGCACTACATGCCTTGATGCAAGCACTGCTGCCACATCTAAATGACACTGGTTTATATTTTATAGTATTGATTGGTTTTAATTTAATTGTTTAAAAATGTATTTTTACACTCTAATTTATTTATTTTTATCTTACCTTATTTTATTTATTTATATTTTAGCATTTAGTCAACACGCCATTTTAATATGTTAAGCGCTTTGATTGGTACTTTCTTCCTTAAAAAGCGCTATATTAAGAAACAGAATTATTATTAATACACACTTTGTGGTATTGATTATAATTTGTCTCCACGCTTCAGGAACATACACAGTTCCGATAGATTGCATTTTAAACATGTTGCTGATTATCTGTCAGTGTCTTAAACAAGCATACATATGATTTGGTTTTCTTTTTTCCAGAATGCTCGACATCATGCATGGACGGCTACTACATCAGTGCCCCCTGTAATGCCATGCGAGACATCCAGTGCAGAGGTTAGTGGACCCTATGTCGGGTGTGGGCATAAAACGCCAGCAGGGCAGTCTCCATTTCACAGGTTGTGACTTGATTAACAAGTTGTGATTTGATTGACATAGTGTGATTTGGTTGACAATGTATGACTTGATTGACATAAATTGTATGTCTTGATTGAGAGGTTTTTATGTGACTGACAGGTTGTGATATTTTCAACAGTGTGTCACTTTATTTACAGTGTGTGACTTGGTTGACAATGTATGACTTGATTGACATAAATTGTATGTCTTGATTGAGAGGTTTTTATGTGACAGACAGGTTGTCACATTTTCAACAGTGTGTCACTTTATTTACAATGTGTGACTTGATAGCCAGGTTGTGACTTGATTGACAGTAGCGTAAAATACTGCAATTGTTAAATACTGCAGTTGTTAAATACTGCAGCAGGGTGCACGGTGGATTTAATTGACAGGTAGTCCGTCGGACTAGCTGACTCAGAAACAACTAGTCCTCATATTGTTTTACTAGTCCTTAAAAATCAATCATACTGTGGTATCAAATATGTGTGACAGTTATAGCACATAGTAAAAGTGGCTTTATTTCATAAAGAAAACAAGCCGTTTCCCATTTCAATTAAATGTTCAACTAAATGTGTCATTAATAGAAACAAATACATGTGATTTCGTAGATCCAATTGCAAAGTTATCAGAAGAAATGACTAGTTTAATCAGGGGAAGCAAACAGGAGTCGTGGACAAGGCGATTCCAGCAGAATTTGAAGCCTGACGGCGACAAAGTCAAAGGACCGACATTGTCGGACTAAGTTGCATCATTTGCCCTATACTTTTCATTAGCGTTTTCTTTCACGAAGCTGACTAAACAATCAGTAACATTGCTGGCGTTTGGTAACTTGCTAAAATAATCACCTAATGCAGGAATAACGCAACTACCATCACGACGGGATAGCACGTAACGATGTCAGTAACCCGCGCATGTATGTTTGTCCATGTCGCTCACCACTCATGGTCGCTAGGTGGCACTACCTATCCTACGCTAACCGGATGTAAACAGCCGCCATTTACATTCACTGCGTTCAGCAAGTTTCCGATCTGACGGTCGTACGGAATATTTAGCTGCCTGTGATAAAATGCTACCTTACTGTCTGATTTTGTTTTAATCCATCACAACACCCAACTAGCGTATACATAGCGTAAATTAATTTACATAATAACAGCTAGTCCGATGGGACTGCTCAACTAAACATGGACTAGTCCGATCACTGAAACTACTCGTCCGGGACGATCGGACCGGCCTTATTTCGCAGCCTGCTGCAGTTGTTAAATAATGCAGTTCCAGCCCTTAACTGCGCATGTCCGGAAATAGACGTTTGCTGTGTAAGGGAATAATCTGCCCTATTAAAAAAATGTGTAATATTTTACTTAAATGGGCCAAACTAGGTTCATCCTAATGACCCTAAGTCCCAAACCTATGCTTCGACCCAGGGGAGTACCTACCCGGCGGATGCTTACTAATAACATAGGCCAGTTAAATAAAAGATTACCAAAATATGAATCTAAGCATTATTATGAATATTAGCGATGGGATGGGTATAAAATTATTGTGTGTGTGCGTGCGTGCGTGCGTGCGAGGCAACTAAGGTGTTGTAAGTTGTATTCAGCACAAATTATCTACGACGGTTTTCTGGCCGCACTGTCAGTGACACTTCGGTATGACAGGCCGGTTATTCGGCATTGACGATGTCTGCTAGTCAAATCATTTTTATTCATAATAATCCACTATGTGGAGCCACTTGTTGTGTATAGTTTACGGTGATTTTCACTTTTTTAATGATGCATTATCAAAATCTACAGTGGCCACAATGGCGGATGGCATTACTTCAACTAGCGATTTACCACTGTATGTTTTGGACAGATTATTTGATAGTTTTAGCGAAGAATCTTTGTCGGATGTTGACGATCGACATAATAACGATGTCGGCAAACTTAGTATACAACTGAGTTCAGCAACTGCAAAAACGTTGAAATCTTGGTGGCCATCTTGGATTGTTGGTTACCATGATGACGGAATGTAAAATGATATGGCTCATTTTATTCGCTGATTATCATACTTTCCGAAAATATATAACATTCGTATTCATAAAATGCATTTTTGTTGCTCAAATCTTGACTTGAAGTGAGATAGTCCATTTACTTGCATATTCACTGGGAATACAGTATTCAGTGGTCACAGCTGGTCAGGGATGTAGTACTGAAATGGTTAAGGGCCGGAACTGCATTATTTTACAACTGCAGTATTTTACGCTACAACGTGATTGACAGGTTGTGACTATGTTGAGAGTGTGACTTGATTTATAGGTTGTGACTTGATTGACAGGTTGTGACTTGCTTGACAAATTGTAACTTGATTGACAGGTTGTGACTTGATTGACAGGTTATGACTTGATTGACAGGTTGTATGTATGTTGCGTGTCTCCAGGCTGCCATGCCAAGTGTGAGAAGGGTCAGTATGAGTATACGCCGTGCTTCAAGGAACAGAATCGAGAATGTAAAAGTGAGTCTTCGTTTCTCTCTTTAATCCGTGTTTCTTTGTATAGGAAAATAAAATAGTTTTAACACCCCACTTGTATGTAACTAATTGAATGGAATATCAAGGGTGATTGTCATGTCTTGAATTTGCTGGCATGTCAGACATAGTTAACTTAATGTATCTCTGTCAGGAGGTATTTTAATCAAAATTACACTTCCATCCTTATTTTGTGCGTAGTGATTGTGGTTTTGTTACACATCTGATCTTGTATTGATATGTGCTATGTAATATTATTATTTTACTGCGTTTGCACCTACAGTTTTCAATGTTAAATCATAGATGACATCATGCCCTAAGACAGAGCCACTTCGTAAAAATTGAAAATTAGCCATTTGCGCACATAATGTTCATTCCGAGATTTTACATATCTGCACAACTTTACGTGTAGAATTAGGTGTAGACAATATCCTGCATGAGCGTTCCAACCAGACCATGAACAATACAGTAGGACCTATATGATTGATACTGCATCCTGCCACCAGGTGTCTCTGAGCTGCCGAAGCCGACCGTGTCACACAACGTGCTATATGAGGACCAGCGACTGGTGAAGCGCGTTTTGTCGAAGGTCCTACGACAAGACAAGGCAAAGGAGGCCCTCAACACACAGGTCAATCTCATCCGAGGTACATCTCCCCTGTCACACACTTGACTGGTGCACAGTGGCACAGTGGTTAGAGCAGTGCATTCCATGTTCAATTCCTCCTACTGTCGTTATGAATCTTGGGCAAGTTCGATCACTCTACATTGCTCCAGTTCACTCAGCTGCACGAATGAGTAACTGGCTATAGACAGTGGTGGATAGTTGTGTACGAGTAGTTTTTGTGCAATAACTGCAGCATGGCTGAACACTTCCCAGAGAAGATGGTGTTCGAGTGAAGAGATCTGCCAGGGAATAAACTGTAAAGCGCTTTGAGCAGGCCTAAGCATTGGATACGGTGCTATGTAAGAAGTTACTGTTTATTGTAGTGTAATAAGTTGTAACTAGTTACAGTTGAAATGTAATGGGTTGTCTCTAGTCAGTTGTAATATAGCCCATTGCATTTATAACACATGTTGTCTTTTACAATTCAACAAGTTGTCATGTGTAACAGTTGTGGTGTAAGTGAGTAGTCATGTGTAATTAATTACACTATAAACCAGGATCATAATTACAATAACAAAATTAATAAAAATTGCAATGTAACCAATTAAATTGAACCATCTAATTGAAAGGAATGTTGTAGAATAATAACATTTTATTAAAACTGATTCATCACATTGATGTGAATAGAAAACTGAGTGGAATAACTGTAAAATAAACAGTTTTATTACAAGTCCTGTGACATGCAGTTTGCCACTTTTACAACTAAACTTCTGTATTATATTAAAAGCTTTGGTTTCGTGCAGTTGGCTTCTAATCGTGAGACTACGGTATGGTCATAGCTGTGCTGTCATTCAATTTATGGGTGTCCTCTGAATGGCATTATATGGGAAGCTCCTAGCGTTATTGAGTTACCCAAACGTAGTTTCTATTGATCGTGGTGTCACGTAAAATTGCAACAGAGTAGCTACTATGGTAACACTTTGGTTTATCATGAAGCTTTCGTTCTACAGGTTCCTGAATTATTGAAATGAAATACATCTAAGGTGGATGTGTTATTATTGTTATCATCAGAACATCCCACTTTGCCTCACTGATTTTACGGAATTATTAAGTAAAACATTAGCGCACATAACATTGATGCAATTTTACATATCCTTTAATACCTACTGTTTTATTTAACAGATTTTTAAAAATTTCAAGAGCACATATATACTTAATTGAAAACAACTACAATTTGTGGATGATACCGGAGTAATTAATCTAACAATTTATTAATTAATATTGCAATGCAATGAAAGTTTTGAATCTGTTTCAGGGAGTGGATTTGATGTTCAGATTAACCTGATAGAGAGCAACCTGGCTCCCCTCTTTGAGGCAGTCGACCATTTCAACTCTAATGACAACGATGACTTCTACGGTGACATGAGAGTGCTACAACACTTCTGTCCTTACCCTGTGCCTGAGAAATACCGTCTGTCGTCCGTTCTCCACAAGGTACTGCTGCATCATGGGATACCAGCACTGTGTCCACACATTCGAAACAGTTCAGTTTCACCGATGACTGTTTTATGACAGAATGTTGCGACACTGATATTTATTAGTATTTTATGTAATAAGTAAAACATGTTACTACGGTGATCTCTCATCTTCTTATATCTTGAAAATATATAATTTGTTGATGAAATAAAATAACAGTTTAGCAACATTTAAAGATAGTGGTACTGTATATTTTAGTATGAGAATAAATCAGCGAATGAAAACACCCACATATTACCTTTAACCAGAGCAGTTGAATTAGGGAGCAAAATTACTCGGGTATTGCCATCAGTTCCATTGAGGGAGCATTAATTTGCTGTGGCTTTGAGAATTTAAAGTATTGTCGTTACTATTCAAATGTACTGTAGTCTCACCTCACCGATTGACTCTGACAGTAAAACATGCTTCTGAGTGCTCTTTGAGCAGTGATTTTAAAACGGCAATTTTCATCCTAAAAACTATATGTGTCCATACATTAAATATATTATTATGGCGCAAAAACCTTGCACATAGACAGCAAATACATCTTATTTTATTACAACTGTAACTGACATAATATTCACAGGTATAAGGACACAAACTTAGCATTGTATTTTTCTTCAAAATTTGTCACCATGGTCTGGACGACGGAGGCATGCATGATGAATTTACTATTTGTGACCTTTGGCCTTGCTGACAGAGCATTTAATAATATAAAATATTTTTTTAAATTTATGATGTGTTACAATTGTAACATTTACCAATATTATTACCTCAAATACATACACATTTTATTTAATCCTTGCATATTGGTAAATGTTACAGAAACCTTGAAAAAATTACTAAAGGGTCCACCTTCCCCTACATATCAGATTTTTCAAGACCCTCTGATTTACGTATAAATTTCCTGCATTGGTGTTTCTGAAACTTAACATGTATGCGATATTTCAAAATCTGTCACCAGATTAGGGCCAATTGTAGAGGGAATCAGGTTTAGGTGGATTTTTCTGAAAAACGAGGAACGATAATTTCAAAAATTGTGCACAGCACTTGTGTCAATGGAGGTTAAATATGCTGTGAAATTTTCAAGAAGAATGTTAGAGAAACTTTGCAGGAAACGAAGGTAACATTATAATGGCCGCCTATGTAAAATCTAATGTGGTCTGACCCCCTGATTCAAATTCTCTGCTTGAACTTATTCCTACCATCTACACACCATTGTGGCAATTATAATAATAATATCAAACATACTTTATTCACAATAACTTTTTAAAATACACATTGTTTCGTCCTAAGCGTTATGAGTTTAAAACATAGCTGTACAGGTATAATGACATAAAACTGCAAACAAATTACTACACAAAATAGTATATTGTAAAAATATAATTCTTTCCAGGGTGTAACGACTAAGGCACAGTACTACAATTGTGCCACCAGAGCAGGTCACTATGGTGGTGAAGGTCACTGTGATGGAGAGACAGGGTACTACCTTGACCCAACGGCAGCATGTGACACTTACAGTCAGTTCGGGCGTCTGCCCACGCTCAGTGCGGCCGGCTCGAGCATTGTGTGCAACCGCCCGGGCAGACTCGCCAAGGTATTCGACCTCAGTGACCAGCTCGATGACCTCAGCACCATGTTTGTCGACAAGACCATTAAGTAAGTATTTGCAAACAATTGTAGCTGTGTGATTGTAATTATTACAGTATTATGTTGTTGTATTATTATTAACATTTATATAGTGCCACATATCCATGACCAGCCCACTTTTCATAAAACACACATGGAATCATAAGAAAAGTTTAAGAAAAATATATGTACAGTCGCGCCTCGTTATAACGCCAGACCTGCCTACCATTCCGGATTGTCCGGAATCATTCCGGAAATCATCTAAAATTACGGTATTACGGCGAGGGATGAAAATATTACGGATTCTTTCGTTGTCACAATGAGCGTCAATCAGTTCCGTGCTCCTAAAATTTAGCTTCACTTTAATCAACAGGTGGCAGCATATATTCGCTGGTTGTTGTGATATGGTTTTTCATTTGCTGCTTCTGGTCGTAACCTGACCAATAGGAAACGGCGTTACGACAAATTCGCATTTCCGCGCTCATGGCGCTCAAACAAAACGAAGTCACGACTCATGCAGCACGAAATGTTGCCGGGGATCGAAACGGCACCACTACCAGCCAAGAAGAAACGTGTACTGCAAACGTTTATAACAGCATGCACGCAGACATAGCCCGTATTGTCAAGTTTATAGAAGGGGGTCAGCTTTACATATTGCCGGATACGCAAAATTTATTTTCCTATTTCACATGCCATGGTCACTGGTGACCGGGATAATTGCAGGTACTGACTACGTCGTTAGACTAGTACTAGTGACAGAGTAGTGGGTGTTGTACTTGTAGTGTTAGGCCAACTGACTGTACTAAGACTAAGTTAGTGTATTTATTGAGTTTAGTCTATCATTTACAGCCTATAATACAGGGATAGGCTTATATACTAGAGTTGAGTAGACTAGAGTCTAAACGATGTCGATGACTAACGTAACGTAATGGTTTTGCCGTCCCCTGGCATGACTGTCTTTGATCTAGTCAAGCTACGATACTGTGTAGTCTATAGCCTGGCCCTAGGTATACCGGCTACTAATATTAATTCTAATGACACCACAAATAGACAATGACGTGATGGATTGTTATAATTTGTCAAGTTTTTGTAGTCAGCATGCAGTTTTTGAAAGTTACATAAAATCAGATTTATAATGTGGATACATTACAGTTACGCTTCTTCACGTTTGATATCCATCAATGCTGGTTATGAACATCTACCTTACCTTGTTAACTGAACACTTCAAAACACCTCATAGTTTATTAGAGACAATTATGTTTTGGGTGCAACTATCATCATAGTCACAGTATCAAAGTATTACTGACAGTGTCAGTGGTGTTCTTTTCGTAACACTATCTGACACGGTTCTGAACTATTACTGACAGCAAGCCTATATTCCTGAAAATCTGTGTAAATGGGAAGATGGATTACTGACAGGAAGTTTTTGGGGTAGGCAGGTCTAACGCGGTAGTCGGGGTCCACGAAATGAATACGCGTGATAAACGGGGCGCGTTATAAACGTGGCGCGTTCCCATATCTGCTGTCAGGGGAGCTACGACAACGACCGACACCGCTGCTGCACAAAGAACACCATCGAAACCAACCAAAGTGTACACGTCGCGCAGTCTATATGCAGTTTATGAAGCTTATTAAACTGCCAGCCAACATCAATGTGTATTATGTTTAAATGTCATACAGTGTTGGACACTGTTGAATGTTGAACTGAATAAAATTCATGAATTGTGTACCGTTTTAAAATAAATAACGGACCAACAAGCCACGGTCAACTGAACGATAATATGGTACGTTGACGTAAGATCTAAAATAATGACCCGGCACTCAGCCGTCGAATACGCAAATGATTTGACAAACGCTGTGTTAGAGTTGATTAAGGATTTAAAGCTATAAGTACGCTCCCAATTGGCTTAACTTCGTCTTTCAATCAATATCAAAATACAAATTTAGAAAGCACATCTACCATGCCGAACAATATTACGATTCACCAATTCATATGCGGTTGACGAATTAATATTTTGCCATTTTTGGCTCAACAATACAGGCAGTAGCTTTGCGTTCATCGCAGCGAAAAGTTAATATTTGTTACGCAATGTTAGCTTACTGATCTTGTCTACTAAGCTGTATTAAAACGTATTTAACCCATTCTTATGCAAGACGTATTTGTGAATTTCAATTGCACTTTACAAGCCACCCGGTGCCGAAATCAGGTGAACTCGCGAAAGCCATGAGCATGACTAGCAGATTGGAAACGATTTGTTTGATATCGGCGTAAAACAAATAATACCTCGCTCCACATTTACTGTTCCTAAAATTAAAATTGACCATAATTATTAGTGACGCGCCTCACACTTGATTCGTTGCAATTGTACGTCAAGGTTAAATTTATTGTCCGACAACTAGTCTTTCAATATACACATGTCATGGACAAAGACGGGGATAACTTCACACAAAACAATTGACAGTTATTACCGTGTTAATATAGTTTGTCATAGCGCCCATTTTTACCCTGGCGGTAGAAATTCCGGGTCCACAACCGACCGCGTTATAACCGAATCCGCGTTATAACGGGGCACGTTACAACGAGGCGCGACTGTATACCAGTAAGTATAATGTTAGTTTAAGATTAAAAAGACTAGATGTATTAAGTTACTAAAATACATGGCATGGTTTCACAAATATTAAAATAAATAGTTATAATATATTAAAATTAATTAAAATATATTCTATCATAAATAAATAGATAAATTAATAAAACATGTTCATAAAAAGTGTGTACTACAGTATAGGTATTACCAGTTACAGTATAGCAATATAGTGTAATACTAGTTGTAAATTATGCCGATGACATCATCATCATATTTTTGACTGGAAATTACCCAAGTAATTTTTAATAGTGAAAGTAATATTGTTTAATTTAAACTTATGTATTTGTGGCTGAATGCTTCCCAAAAAAGTTGAAATGGTGTTCAGATGAACTAGTAAATAAGTTTAAGGTAGCTGCACCGGCTATCATGTCAGTTGATTTCTTTATTTTTTTCTTCACAGAACGTTAGTAGGTGTCAGTATGAACATGTGTACTATTAAAAAAACCAAGGCACTATCACCATATGTAACAATCAGTCTTTTAAAAACTAGTATTTTTAGTGTGTCTGTGGAAAGTCCCTTTTCAGATTCTTGGAAAGTGACGATGTTTCCATAGTGACGATCACATGTGCGTCAGCCCAGTTCAAACATAAATTCGTTCACCATGAATGCAGATCATATAGTCTGGTTATTCTCATGCCACTGTGCTGTTGCATTATAATTACCCAAATGCATCACACTGTCAAATCACCAAATACTGGCGGTAGTTTTGTTTATTCTCCGATAATGCCCGACCTCAGCCGCCATTTGCAATGACACGTGACTGATCCCAGCAGGTGTCAATCAATCTTGTCTGCCACAACATGTTCAACACATGGCCCTTTGTAACACAATATCATGAGACAACTTGGCAGGAAAACCTTGGGGGAAATCTCAGTAATAGAAGTGTCTGTCAAATTGTGTTGAAATAAGCCACATGCCAGTAAAAAACGTCACATTTCTAAGCAAAACAAGCATCTGGTGACACCCTTATAATTGTAACAACCAGGAAGTATTACTTATAGTAACTTTTTATAAAAACTACAATACTTACACAGCCATAACTTGGCATATGAACTCGACTTGCACGGGATGGTTTTATGTTTGGTGAGGGGTCGTGCCAAAAATGCAGTACGGATTTTTGCTGTCTTTCAACATTGTAGCAAAATGTTTATGAAGCTGTATCAAACTTAATATGCATTTGTTTACAAAAAAACCCCGTATGAATGTCAATAACATGTTTGTACTTACAACCATAACAATTTTTCTTTTGGGGAGTTTCTCAACATGAAATCAAATGCCATTTTAAGGTGATTTTTGACATATTTTTTAATTGTCTTTAAACACATTTAAATATCTATAAACAACATAATAAATCAATCCTTTTTGGTCTGGATTATTGTTTAGTATCTGAGGCAAACTCTGAAAAAAAATGGTTAGCTTATCTTCAAAACGTATGTTAGAAATGATTAATTCAAAAGAAGCATATAATAGCCGATGTAGCCACCTTAAGTGTTTCTAAATGAATGAATCCATCGCTAGATAACAACTTTATTTTATGCCATATAGTCAACTTGGTGGTCTGTATCTTTAACAGTTTCATGTCAGGACACTGACAGTAGTAACAACCACATCCTTAGAAAACATGTGTGCTGTCTCTCTCTACCCAGTGGAGTCTGTAAATATGTAGTGTTGTCAGTCGAACTGTATCTTCTCTAGATGCGCTGAACGTCGCACAAATTGCGACTCTTGCACTGTCGCGTGTGCACGCAACATGGAGACATACCGTGGGGGTCACCGTTGCAACATCACGGGGGACGACCCCGACAACGGGCAGTCGCCGCGATTACGCTACTGCTACAGTTGCTGCAACAAGCAGGAGTGTGACAAACTGTGCGAGGTGTATCGTGACCCAGAGTGTGAACAAGTCAGGTGTGTATTGTGACCCAGATGGAACAAAGCAGGTGTGTAATGTGACCCGGAGTGTGAACAAATCAGGTGTGTATTGTGACCGAGAGTGAACAAAGCAGATGTGTATCGTTACCCAGTGCGTGGACAAACCAGGTGTGTATCGTGACCCAGTATATGAATAAATCGTGTATCATGACCCAGATTGTTAATAAATCATGTGCGCATTGTGACCCCAAGTGTGAACAAATCAGGTTCATATTGTGACCCACAGTGTGAAAAAATATGGTGTATATTGTGACTCAAATTTGAACAAATTGTATGTGTATTGTGACCAAGAGTGAACAAATCATGTGTATATTGTGACCCAGAGTGTGAACAAATCAGGTTTGCATCGTGACCCAGAGTGTGAACAAATCAGAGGTGTATCATGATTATGAGTGTGAATAAATCAGGTATGTATCATGACCCAGAGTTAACAAATCAGGTGTGTATCATGACCCCGAGTGTGAACAAATCAAGTGTATCACTATGCTACATGTTCAGCTATCTCTGTGGCCAGGAAATAATACAGATCATTTTTAATATGCATTTGGTGAGTTACTCTCCATCGTTTTTTCCAATATCCCCAGGAATCTCAGATCATCTCTTTCACAACAACTTTTTGTTCCTTAAACCAAACTTAATATTGACAAATGTGCTTTTTCTGTAGCTGCACCAGAAATCTGGAATCAACGCCACTTTAAAATCATCTGAAACTATAGCTACCTTTCGTAAAAAACTCAAGACTTATTTATTTGAAATTGCATTCCCACCCTAACCTCCGGCGATCCCATGCTCTAATGATGACCCTTGCTTGTCCTTATTAATGATTTTGCCCAATAATTCTTGCATGTCGTGCCTCTGAGCTCTAATTCCTGGGAATATTGGCACTATAGAAGTGTATTATTATTATTTATGAACCCTATTTAAAAAAAATCTGTGGTAACCTGTCTTCCCAAGAAACCAATTTTCTGTTGTGTCAAATATCAATTCAGTGGTTATGTAACAAATAAAAAAGGGACAGACCACAATTTAAATGGGAAGACTGCATTAAGACTTACGTGTGAGAGAGTTAAAGGAGAATGAAAAAACTGGCAAATTAGAGGAAAATACATGTCAAGACGTAGCAGTGGAAAGGACAAGATTGTGACAGCACAGTAATTACTCTGCCACACTGCTTCATAATAGGGAACTACATCACGTGTATGTCCAATAGATTACTGTGCAGTTAGAAGATCTTCTTCTCTGTACTAACATTGTATGTCCCCCCCAGGTGTGTGACGGGTAACCTGGCTGAGTTCATAGTGACGCCCCAGTTCTCCGATCAAGGCACGGTCTTTGGCTGCCACATCGCCGCGGCCCGAGACTATGCCATCTATAAGCTGCAGTACACCGTCCTCTATAAGGGCAAGCCCATCTCTGACAAGTGGCTGAGTGCTTCAAAGATGGCTGACCGACAACACCCGGAGAAGGCGATTGGCTAGTGAGTTTCCATGGTTACACAACATGCTGTTTGAATTTCTGTGTCAAAATGATATTTTTTTAAATCAGCCTGACTATTCCAGCCTGATCCTGCCAGAAAGCAAAATTGGTCAATTACTGGGAATATAATAAATTTATTTAAACAACCAGTTTTAACAAAGATATATACAGTATTGTTTAGCATTCATAAATATATGTACAATACATAATGCCAATTTATTGAGATGTTTACAATATGTATTAACTAAATATACATACACATAATTTGTCATGGGAGAAAAAGATGTCCGCCATCTGTTAGACTATTCAGTACACAAATCATTACCATAATTACTGCATGTGTTTCGACACTATGTTTTCAGACACCCAAAAAATCTATAAAAATATTATTTATCTGTATTATATATTTTCGGACATAATTTGGTGTTGAAATACATAAGTCCTTAATGACTGCATGGATTTGGATACTGTCTGTTTTCAAGTATGGTTTGGACAAAAATTTTTGTTAGATTTTTGAATACATACCGGCATTACAGTATTATACATTTGTGAGCATCCCTGATGATGACCTTGTGTTGCCCCCAGCCATGACTTCCTGAAGGTGTACTATGGGTCGGATGTGAAGGCCCAGCCAGACCTGCTCCAGGGAGACGCTGCAGCCCATGTCTTCACCGCTGGTCACTACAAGGCGACTGGCACCACCTTGGAGCTGACCGACGTCCACAGTCGCAGTGTCACCGTGAGACCGAGGCAGCCCTTCACCGTCAGCTCGAAACTCTGGAGTGAGTGGCTGGCTGGCGGTTGGGTGGGTGTGTTTGCGTGCACGTGTGGTGTGTGTGAGTGTGTGTGTGCGTGCATGCGTTTGTGTGGGTGTGCATGTGTGCGTGCATGCATGCATGTGTCTGTGTGTGTGTGTGAGTGAGTGTGTGTGCGAGTGAGTGTGTGTGCCGGCGTGCATGCGTACATACATATGTACTCCTGATCACAAGAACCCATGTTGAAATCCTCTTGCTGCCAGTTTGCAGCTTGGGTAATTTTGGTCATTCCACATTGCTTCAGTTGACTTTTCAGTGTAACTGAGTACATGGCTATAGATGGTGGTGGACATGTGTGAACAAGTAATCTTTGTGCAGAAAATGTATGGCTGAATGCTTCCCAGCAAAGTGAAGATGGTGTAGGAATGAAAGGTTTGGGATTTGTAAAATGCTTTGAGAAGTCCTGAAGACTGGATACAACTTTCTATAAGAACTTACCTTTGTCTTTTCCCCTTCTTCCAGAGAAGCAAGGCTGTAACACAGACCTTCTGTCAGAGCTGATCAGTGCTGACGTCAGTGACCTCTACCAGCCAAACTTCCAACTCTACGTGGAGTATGTGCGCCGTGGTCGTTACCGTGTCTTCAACAGTACGGACCTGCACCACCCCTTCATGTACCTGGAGGTGCCCCCGGAGCAATCCGTTCTCCGCCCGCTCTTCAACGAGACTACCGTCAAGGATGACGCCAGTCTTAAGGTCGAGTTGGTCCGCAACCACAAACAGTGGGTGCTGACCCTCAAGGCCGAACTCAACCAGTGTCCAGGTGAGATGTGTGGTCAGTCAGTGTCCAAACAGTGGGTGCTGACCCTCAAGGCTGAACTCAACCAGTGTCCAGGTGAGATGTGTGTCAGTCATTGTCCAGGTGAGATGTGTGGTCAGTCAGTGTCCAAACAGTGGGTGTTGACCCTCAAGGCCGAATTCAACCAGTGTCCAGGTGAGATGTGTGGTCAGTCAGTGTCCAGGTGAGATGTGTGGACAGTCAGTGTCCAAACAGTGGGTGCTGACCCTCAAAGTTGAGCTCAACCAGTGTCCAGGTGAGATGTATGGTCTGTCAGTGTCCAGGTGAGAACTGTGGTCATTCAGTGTCCAGGTGAGATCTCTGGTCGGTCAGTGTTCAGGTGAGATCTGTCGTCAGTCAGTGTCCAGGTGAGATCTGTCGTCAGTCAGTATCCAGGTGAGATCTGTCATCAGTCATTGTCCAGGTGGGACCTGTCGTCAGTCAGTGTCCAGGTGAGATCTGTCGTCAGTCAGTGTTCAGATGAGATATGTGGTCAGTCAGTGTTCAGGTGGGAGTTGTGGTCGGTCAGTGTCCAGGTAAGATGTGTGGTCAGTCAGTCAGTGTTCAGGTGAGATCTGTGGTCAGTCAGTGTTCAGGTAAGATCTGTGGTCAGTCAGTGTCCAGGTGAGATCTGTGGTCAGTCAGTGTTCAGGTGAGATCTGTGGTCAGTCAGTGTTCAGGTGAGATCCGTGGTCAGTCAGTGTTCAGGTGAGGTCTGTGGTCAGTCAGTGTCCAAACAGTGAGTGCTAACCCTCAAGGCTGAACCCATGTTGAAATATCTTCAGTAGGTTTTTTTAGAGAAAAATAGGTTTAAAAATTGGGCTATGTGCAGAATCAATGCAAGTGCAACCATATATTTTTATAAACATTAGATTATGTGTCAAGGAAAATAACCCGAACATTTAAAGAAGGGATTACAAGATATACGTTTCTGCAAGAATCACAAAATTGATGGGACATGGCAGGATTAGGCCAATGCAACTTATTACCCTGTTCCCTGTGGTGGGTCTCACTTGAATCTTCTTCCCCTTGTCAGTCCACATCAGTTGGTAGCTTCTTCTGCCTTGCTTACTAATTATCTCATTGGCAACATTCAACACATTGCCAAAGACACATCTCTTCCGTGTTGCGTATAGAACACTATGTTGACAGCTGAAGTGACATTTAAGTGAAGTTGACTATGCGTTTTTAACTAAGTTGATAATTTAAATTTGGCTTATCTTCTTAATGTTTAAGCATATCTAATTTACCAAGTCAATTTAATAGTGTATTTATTTTATTGAATTAATTGATTGATTTAACCTATTATTTAATATATCATTTAACCTATTTATTAACTTATTTATTTTGCTATATATTTATTTACTTGTTTTATATTGTTAGCGCCTTTGAGCAGTCATGGCACTTTATAAATTCTTCCTATAAATAAATAATCTCCATCTTTCTTGGTCTCCTGCAGTGGTCTTTCAATCTCAGCCATTTTCACCTGTCCTCCATGTACACTGTCTTTTTACATCTAAGTTTTATCTTCTACCATCCTGTTCTGTTTCCTTTGCTTTTTTATAAGCCTTTCCTCACTCATTCTTTGTCTCAGTATTTCTGGTATTTTACTGTTATGATGGGTGTTTTATCATGCTTAGTATTTCTATTTGTTCAGTATACTATCTTGTTAATTATTGGTCAAACTGTTGTACCTCTGTGCTATGTTATTTTTGCATGATAGGTGGACAAATAAAGCATTTTGTAACAGAGTGGTGGTCTCTATCTCTAACCCACTGGATCTTGCTCCCAGCAGCCGGAATTGCTTCCCGGTTGGGCGTGTGAGAGACACCGAGCAGACTGTGTATTGTTGGACAAACTGGGTCCTATATGAATGTACAAACATACATTGCATATTTAAAATTCTATTTTCATCTATTGTATCTATTGAAAGTAGGGACTATTTTATTTCCCTAATATTTCAAGTGGTTCATTAATAATTATGTAATTCATCATTTCCAGGCGCATTAAGTGTCCGAATCATACAACCAGGCCACCAGAAGGAGCCACTGTTCAACTATGATGTCATCGCCAATTGTCCTCCAGCATTCACATTTTCATTCAGCATACCAACAGATGGCACTGATGATCATGACAAGCGATTTGATGTTGAAATCGTTGATTCGTTCCGCACCATTAAGGTGAAGGTCTTCAGACCTGCTCCCAGGGTCATGCCGAAACCTGAAGGTGAGAGAATGACCCTAATTATGTAATATTGCCAAATATAAATCATAATTTTACCTATGTCATAATGCTTTAATATTTGCCATCCACGTAACTTGCTTTTGTCTCTGTGACCAGCAGCAGTTTGTTATTTGATTTTTATGACAAACAAGAAAATCGAGATGATTCTTATAAGTTCAAATAAATATTAAATATTTATTTGAACTAATAAGGCATATTCACAAATATGGCGAATATGCCTATTGTATGAATTTGTGGTCAATAGTCAAACAAGGGTTTTGCACTGTATAGTATATTTGTCATATGTTTACTTGTGGTACCAAGACTCATATTCTAATGTAGGTATATCAATAACTTTAAATATATCTGGTGATGTACCATTTTGTAGCTATCTTTGAGGGTAAGTTATTCAACAGAATTATGTTCCATTGACTAAATTATGTCTCCCTTGCACAACTGAATGAATCTGCTGCTGTCCTGTTATTGAAACTTTGTAGGTTCCTCCTCAGTTTGGTGTTTACTTTCATCTAGTTTCATGAAAAACCTAACATACCTAGTATTCTTTAGGACATATGGCACCTTGTTTGTGCAATTTTGTTATTTTGCAAACATTTTGTAGTCAAATCATCACACAAACAGTAGCAATTTTTTCAACAACAAGAAAACAATAAAAAATATTCCAGCTAAGGCTGTTCGTACTTTTGCAAGTTGCTGATCTAACAATCAAAATTAATTATGTAGATGATTTAACAGAAGAATGCATTCTTTTTTATTCAACCAACTACGTGTAATTCTTTATGTATTCATACACTACAGATTTTAACATTTAGTATTTTAACATTTATAACTTACTTTGTGATGCCCTAAACAGTCTAGGAGAAAGTTTTTTGTTTTGTGTTCCAGTTTCATTTGCATGTTGTGTTCTGTCCACATTTATTTTGATAAGTTATTTTATTTTGCAATTTGTGTATTTGTTATTTTTTCTCTTTTTCACTTTCCTTTTACACTGATGTTTAAAGATACCCTTTCTTAATCATTATTGCACTTTTTTGTTTATTTGTATCTTCTGTTGTGTAAGCCAATTTGTACATTTCAACAGTGAATATTTCACATATTTCTTAGTGAAACTGGTGGCAAGTAGTTTTCCAAAGTTTACATTTTCCACATTTCTACATATTTTATTAATGTGTAAGTTAAGTAATCATATCTCGTATTTTGTTTTATAAAATACTGTTAGAATGTTGATTTACCTTGGTTGTTTTCATGACTCTGCAAAAATTGGTTGGATTACCTAATAATATAACTGCATATGCACTACACACATGCACACACACACACACATGCACACATGCATGCATCGCACACGCACACGCACACACACACACACGCACGCACACACACATTTCTGCAATGTGCCAAAGATAGTGAGAGAAGATTCTTAATTTCTGGGGAATATAAATTTAATAATGAAACAATAATGGTAATACATAAACGTTATTCATACATTCATATCCAGAATAAGACTAAAATGCTAAGATTTACTTTGTTATGATTAATTATAGTTTCAAACACTCTCAACAACTGGCTATGAACAGTTATAATTCCTATATTTGTTTAATATCTTCACTGTTTAACCCTCTCTCTCTCTGACGGCATCGTTGTAGAAACCAGTGTTCACCAGGAGGACATCAAAGAAACAAAGGTGACAGTCTTCACTCCATTTGTTGTCATCATCTCAGCAGCCATTGCCGTCTTGGGCGTCCTGCTAGTGATTGGCTTCATCATCGAGCCAGGTATGGTTGTACAAAACTTGAAATTCTACACTTCCCTCTCGCATATTATTTTATTTCTGTGTGTGTTTTGTCAGATAGGGACCATGTGAAATTAATGCAATATTAACATCATTGGGGATTTTATATGTTATTTTCCTCTTTACCTTGAAGTCGAGGGTGACTGCAGCACAGTTTCTTGATTTTTATTTTCCTTCTACCGTTGGTCCCATTTCCAAAAGCCATCTCCGCTTCCCATGTCCCTTGTCACATCAAGTTTCTCTTCTCACAGTACTTCCATCTCAGTCGCATTCTTCCTTTTCCCCTTCGACCCTCAGCTCTCATCCAACCACTGTCTTTGTTACCCATTCCCTTCCATTCATTCCATGTGCCTAGTGGGCCTGTCCACACCACAATACTCACCAATAAATCCCACTTAGCACTACAGACAGCTGTGTATGCAAATACTAATGTGGCTATCAGAATATTACTGTTATATTTCCAGTTCTATATTTAATTATAAATGCCATCAGATGTGAAAGAACATTCTACATCAAGCATGAACTTGTGTCCTGACATTGCCTTGTTACTTGA